>CM060683.1:166405000-167005000 GCA_030686995.1 Artemisia argyi
TCCCAATTGAGTTGACTGGTCCTTTGACCATAACGACGTTAGATGTGTTAGTTAAGTCCAGTTGCAACATTAGTCCCTAATGACGTCATATGGCAACGTTAGTCCATTTAGCCAACGATCGTTCGCAACATTAGTCATTTATACAATGACCGTTTGCAACTTTTAATAAAACCTACCACCGCCACTTACCTCCACCCCGTTTCCAACGATCGTTTTTTTTTATAGGTGCTCCAGACCCTAATCGATTAGGAGTCTTCTAATTGATCAGTGTAAGAATTCTAGTGTTGGGAATTTGTTGGGTTGTGGGGATGGAGATAAGAAGTGTGATACGCCAGCCACTGTTTCAAAGTTCAATCTTTTGCTTACAACCTCAAGGTGATTCACCTACACGAAGATCAGCTTTTGATTCGATTTTGGCTGGCTGTATTCCAGTGTTCTTTCATCCCAATTCTTTTTACGTACAATACACTTGGCATATCCCTAAAAACTATACAAGGTATTTGGTTTTTATTTCTGAGGATGATATTCGTAAGAATATAAGTATAGAACAAAAACTTGGTCAAATTGATCCCGACGTAATTAAGATGATGAGGAAAGAGGTTATAAATATGATTTCGAGATTGATATATGCTGATCCTCATTCGAAGTTAAAGACAGAAGACGCATTTGATGTAGTATTGTAGTTTTGAAGCTATTATCCACAAGGTGACCAAATTGAGACAAGATATGATTGATGACAGATGACGATTTCACTGAAAATCATAGTTGGAAGTGCGCGCTATCAGTACAAGGTTATTAATCAGTTACGTAGGTTTTCACAAACGGGAACCGTATTTCTCTTGATCAAAAGTGTACGATTGTAAGGCAGATTCGCTCGGTTAATAGGAACATCATTACTTGACCAACTACAGAGGAGGTGTAAGTACTTAGTTTACTTGAAGTAAGAAGGAAATTTTGTAGTTTTGACTCGATATACTGATGATTATTGATTATCTCAATGTTATTTGTCGATGGTTTGTAATTGAAATGAAACTTAGATTTAACCAAAGACCATTTTAGGGACGATAAGTCATGGCCAGAGACTTTAATTAGCCACGACTCTCAGAGCTTTCAACCACTACAACTGGGCGTGGCTAAAGGGCCCCGATTCATGTAGTGTATTCTTGTTCTTGCAAAATGGTTGTTGGCTTCTAGTGGTCTCTTCTTATTCAATTATTGCTCTTTAGCCTTTCAATTCATTGAGAGAGTTTTAGTAATCAATATATTTTAACTGCTCAAGGTGCTTTATCTTCGCATGCTTGTTTCAATTTAATTCACTCAACTGTTATTTCCTTCCAACTTTTTTCTAACACATCTTAGATGCTTAGTGAATGAGTTTCAACATGTCAATCTATCGACCCATTTTAATTTTACTTATTTATTTTATAACCGAGATTTATCTATTTTTTGATAGATGAGACTTATGCTTCCTCTTGATGATTATTGGTTATCTAAATGTTAGTTGTTGGAACTTGGTTAGAAATACTGATGGCTCTTAGAGTCTCTGATTGGACTTTTTTACAACTTATTTTGAAAAAAAAAAAAAATATATATATATATATATATATATATATATATATATATATTTTGAATTTTATTAGATATCAAAATGCTACACTTACATGCCCTCGCCCAAACCAACTTTCATTAATAACTTGTCCAAAACTAGCCAAAACGGTTTGACACCTTGGGTTCCTGCTAAGCTGTCATCACCCTGGCATAAGGTAAAAAGTGAAGAATGCATGGTAACTTAACAAAACAATGATATACAGTACCAGAAAGTTGCAAAATCCACTCACCTAAACTTCACACACAAACGATGGTTACACATTGTTAGATCATGTATACAAGTATGAACTATAAGGTATAACAAAAAGAAACAACAATACAGACATCATTCACAAAAGAAATCTATGGAACAAAACCTTAGAAAGCAACTACAAAAGGGAAACAAGTTCGTGTTGATAATTACAGTACGTGGTGGATCCCTTAAATCTACATACAGCCGAACATAGCCATGGGGAATGGCCACTTTTCAGGCGTACAACTCGTTGACTACTTTGTTAACAAACACATTGTACATGATCAAACATACAAGAAAATGGTCAAAAGTGTGAGTAAAAAAAGAAAAAACCAAAGCAGCACACAACGGAACTGAATCCAGCTAGCAGCATCAGTTAGTAGAGCTGGTGCAAGTTCCTGTAGGCAAATAGGGTGGACAAGTGTCTCGCAAGGATTATGATAATTTCCATCTTCCGATAAGAACACATGAAAAGGCTGTAATTTCACAGAATGAGTGATTTTGCAGAAGTTGCTAAATGTGATTTTTTTTGAATTTAGTATATTTTGTAATGAGTCTAAAACCGCTCATGAAAAGATCGATTTTGTTTTCCTGGCAGTATCAAAAACTGGTGACAGGTTTGCAATAAGAAGCCAAGGGTACTGGTTTAAAATTTGATCACTTCTAAATTAATGGTTAAACACCTTCACAGACCCCGCAACAAATAAAGTTCAGGGATATATTTGTATATATTTGTAAAACAATAACAAAGTTGAAAGACGTGACCACTAAAAAAAGTTGATCATTTTCAACAAAAAGAAAAAACTTTTTAAGGAACCGAATCAACCACGGAAGTACATTGAGAGACTTAACCCCATTTGGGGTTGACAATAACCTTAAAAGGTAAATATAACTTGAGCCACAAAGCAAAACGACCTAATTAAGTTTAAATAGGTTTGCATGAAAATGGCAAGCCTAAAGTTCAACAGAATCTTGCACATCCACTAGTTGCTATTCTAAGAAATAATGAAGGTTTATCTTGACCTGGCTGCATACCTATATGTGGAATATAATCGCTGTGTTTAGCATTCTAAAGCGTAAATATGACCCTGCAATACAAACAAATAGCTGTTGATTACTTGTAATTAATATAAAGTGTCGGTCATTAAGTTTTGTAATAGGTTGTTTTATTAAATATGGCTTATATGTTTGTTATTAATTCTAGGCTTATGTAGTAAGCCCATGGACCTACGGATGCTTGTTATAATGGCCCATGTAGGCGTTGCCTTAGTACTTGTCCTATATAAACAATGTAAACCCTCCTTTGAAAGTTGTTGGTTCACTTATGCAAGATTAACTCTCATTATATTTCCCTCATATTAGTTCCACACCATCTCTCTCTCTATCTATACTTTCTCTCTATAAATACTTGTGTGTTTACAAAATTATGGTCACCTAATAAGTGGTATCAATCGCTATAAGATAGTTAGAGGTGTTAAGTGTTGATTTTTCGAGCTCAAAACTATACTTTTCAACACGTATTTTTTTATTTTTTGGTTCCTTTCTTGTTTTTCGAAGGTTTTAGCACTCTTTTGATAACAAATAAGTGTTAGACACCTTTTGGAACAAGAAAGTTACAAGCTTTATGGTTAAAAGTTCACTATTTTGATTCGTATAAACTTGTTCTACCAAATTTTGAATTTCTTTAAACTTTCTTAAAAACATTAAAGTTTGCAACTTTCATAGTTTCAATGTTTCAAAGGTTAGTTGTACAAGAAAATAGTGTTTAAAAAGAGTTCTTAGTGAAATTTAAGTGTTTTTGAAAATTCAGGCAAAGTTTCGAGTAAGTTAATACCCTAAAGTTTCGAGTAAGTCTGTTCTACCAAAGTTTCGAGCAACTAAAACCCTAAACTTTCGAGCAACTTCACCAGGCGTTATCTTTAGGATTTTTGGATTACTCAGTGCTTCACTCTCTTGTATAAGTTTGAGAAGCACTTTGATTCTTGGGAATTCTTTCAATTCACACGAATTAGAAAGAAATATTCGAAACTTTAAACTTTCCAGAAAGTCCACATATTTCAAACATGAATGCTTTTAAGTAACTTCCAAACTTTCGAATAATTAGACTTTCGAGTAAGCTGCAAACTTTTGAGTACCTGAACTTTCGAGTAAGTTTAAAAAGTTTCTAACAAGGACAAAAAATTTCAAGCAAGTTTTTTAGAATAACTTTTCTAGACTTCAAGGAACTGAACTTATCAACACTTCAAAACAATTTTTAACCATCTACAAGATCCATCATTTAACACAAAAATTAATTGTCTCAACCACCGTATCCTTATTACAATCTTTACCCTTATTACCCTTATCAAACAAGGACAACCATTCCCTCCTTCGCAACAACAACAATTCTTTCAACAACGACAATTCCATCAACAACAACCATACCCAACACAACAATTCCCTATGCACCCATTGCCTCTTCCACCAAAACAACCACACTAGTTTGATCAAAGGTGTGAAGCTATCAGCAGTCAACAATCAATTCATGAAGCAGGTTCACTAGAAAGACCTCCAATGCTCACTCCTAGAAATTATGCTCAATGGGCAAGTCGATTCTTAACGTTCATGGAACTTCAGAAACCTCATGGAAAATATTTGAAACAAGATATCCATGAAGGCCCTTTTCAAATGCCAACTTTAACGGTTCCCGGTGATGTAACTGTTGTTCCTCCAAGACATGAGACTGTGACAACTCTACCAAAGAATCAACTTACACCAAAACAAATCCTACACCATAAGGCCAACAAACTTGCAATGAAGTATATTCCTCTGGGAATACCTTATCCGATTTACCAAAGCATTGATGCTCAAAAGACAGCTAAGGATATGTGGGAACATGTACATCTTTTGATGGAAGGCACTGAACTAAATCAAGAAGACATGGAATCCGAGCTTTATCTCGAATATGAAACATTCATGATTGATCCAAGGGAGTCATTAGAGTCATACTATCATCGCTTTGTAAATATCATCAATAACTTGGACCGATACAATATAATCTTACCTAAAATTGCTATCAACACTAAATTTCTAAATTTTATAGGTCAAGATTGGCATAAATATGTCACGTTTGTTCGTTAAGCCAAAAATCACCATAATGCGAAGTATGGGTTGTTGTATGATTATCTGAAGCATCATCAATCTGAAGTTGATAAAGACCGAGCACTCCGTGGAATTTATCAACCTTCACCACCTCCTCAAACCCACTAGCACTTATGGCTCAATCTTATTCAGCTCCATATCCACTGTCTAACCATGCGTTTGTTCAACAACAACATCACTTTACTTATCCTCAACAATCACCTTCAACCGAGATCGTTCTATATGATTCTTCACAACAATCGACTGACAATCAACTTGTTCCATATGAACAGCCAGACACCGTATACTTTGCACAAGTACATGATGAAGATGAGGAAGCGTTTAACACACTGAATACAGGATTTGCATTCATTGCTCGAGCCTTAGAAAAATTGCAAACAAATCAAACAATCTCCTTCGCAATTCATATAATCCAAGGAATCAAGTTGTTGTTCAAGGTGGACGAGTTTAAGTGCAGAATCGATCTTATCGATTTCAGGTAGGAACTGGTGGTTATGAAGGGAATTCAAGAAATGGCCAAATGTCTAATGTTGCTAGTAGAAGTAGGAACAATGTTGGTGCTCCTCAGAGAAAGGTTGAAATCATTGAAACTGGTAATGCACAAACTGGGAATGCGGTGGTCAGGTGCTATAACTACAATGGCAAGGGTCATTTGGCTAATACATGTCCTAAACTAAGGGTCAGAGGCAGTGACTTTCACAAACAAGCATTACTTCTAGCTCTCAAGGATGAAGCTGGAGGAACACTCACTGACAACGAATAATGCTTCATTACCTCTGCTAATTCAGATGATGAAATGGAAGATCTGGAAGCTAATGTCATTGTGATGTTAATGGCAAACATGCAAGAACTTCACATGAGTAATACAGGCCCAGTCTATGACACTGATGGCCTGTCTCAAATACTAGATGCAAACACATGCCGCATACATGAAATAGCATCTCCATCTGCATCCGCACCCGAAAAGGAGCAAGTTATTCAAGATGATCCATTGTTACCTCTTCGAGACGATGATCATTTGATAATGATGATCAAACTAACCCAGTTGTTACATTTGATGATGATGATCAAATTAACCCAGTTGTTACATTTGATGATTCACTTGACTATAACAATGATCAACTTGAACAAATTGAAACTTCGCCCGGTCCAGATCTAGAACTTATGACCTTACTTATGACCACCTAATCCCAAGTTGAAAAATGCATGAAATAAATGGTATCTTAAAATCTAAGATTGCATCATTAACTGCGGAACTTGAGAGCTGCAAAACTCAACTTACAAATTTTGAACTCTTTTAGCCCCTCATCGTAAGTCCTATTGTTATTTTAAGTCCTTATAATTAATAAACTTAATAATATTTTACCGCTTCAAATCCCTGGACTTCAACACTTCGCGCCCAAGTAATTAGTTACGGCATAACTAAATTACCAAGTTACGCCGTAAGTCTTCGTCAGCATGTACTTATCCACTCCTTCAATTTCTCTACGGCGTAACTAATTTACCAAATTATGCACCTTCATAATTATTAATTACGGCGTAATCTTCTTGCATGGTTACGCCGTAATCTCGTCAATCTTATAAATCCCATTCTGTGTAATAATTACGCCGTAACCTTGTGCCTTAGTTACCGCGTAACCTTCATAGTTATTGTATAAGGCTAACTCCTTGGATAATTACGGCGTAACCTCAATAACTAAGCTACGCCATAACTGTTCTTCCGAACATATTCATGCACTTGTTGGCCTTTTCTTGTATCTTTTCCGCTCCAACGCCTCAATTGCCCTAAAATGTAAATATAAACAAATATTAACGAATTAAGTATCATATTAATACAATTGAGGTAATAAACACGAAAATTTGATATATAAAATATCAGATTATTTGATGTTATCAACTACAAAATCAACAATTCATCATTAGTGAGTTAGAAGAGAAAATGCGCACACTTAACAAAGGAAAATTAGGAAACACCAACGTAATCACATCAGGATTATACAAAATTGAAATTAACTAGGCAAAATGATAACACACAAAGTCAGCCCACTAATTTGAATGCTTCCACTTCTACAAGACTAGAAGCCACTACTAGCGTTAGCATATCAAAGCGTAAGAGCAACAAAATGAAAAATAGGATCTCAAAACGTAGGAGCAGACCTTTAGATCGGTGTGTTGCATCTGATTTAGATTCGAACTTAAAAACTTAGGACTTTGAATAAAATGCATGTTGCATCTGATTTAAATTCGAACTTAAAAACTTGTAATTCTGATATCAATGTAATGAATGCTCACTCGTTGAATGTTTCTAATGCCAATGCTTCTTGTATCTTTTGTCATAAAAGTATAATTTTTGATACTCATGATCGGTGTGTTGCTAATTCTTTTTTATTACGCACTAGGAAACATACTAATGGCATTCTTTCTAGGCCCACTATAGCTTCTAAGTCTGTGTTAGGAAAAGAGCCAAAAGTAGTTTCTAAACCTGTGTTAAGTGATCCCATAGCCAAAAACACAAGCCCAAAGAAAACGGATTCACCTAGTGCCTTCACTAAGACGAAAGCCCAAAGTAGTTAGATATGGCAAAAATGGTTACAGTATACGCCTAGTTTTAAGTGGATACCTAAATCGGACACATGTGTGCTTCTACTATAACTGAACCCATTGATACTACGGGTTTCAATTTTACCTCTATTCCATCTTTGTCGTCTTCATCTGATGCAGGTGATCCAAATCGTACTCTGGATTGTTGATAGCAGATATACCTGACATATGGCAGGAAACCTTAAACTACTCGTTAATTTTGTTTCTAAGTTTATTGGTACTGTCAGATTCGCACCTGCAGATTATGACAGAAATGCCTTCTTCAATCCATTTGCTACGACTCCCTATGTTCCTGGCATTGCAGAGTCGTCAACCCGCAACTTGGATCCGTCTAATATGCACACCTTTTATCAACATCGCCCTTGAATGCATAAATGGACAAGAAATCACCCCTTAGTAAATGTGATTGGTAATCTTTCAAATCCGTCATGACAAGACAACAACTTCACACATATGTTGAACATTGTGGTTATACTCTTACCGTCAGTCAAGCTGAACCAAAGAACATTAAAGAAGCAATGACTTATGACAATTGGATTGATAATGATTTTTTTGTTCCATTTGCGACTTATTTCCACCTGTCTTATGATTATGAGGTTTTGGATTGGCAAAATCGGATGATGAAAATGGAAAGCAAATGGTTGTTCAGTTTTGTGGGTGCTCCATGACCCGGTGACCCTAAATAAGTTAGGAGTCTTTTAATTGATCAATGTAAAAGCTCAGGTGTTGGGAAGTTGTTGGATTGTGGGGTTGGGGATAAGAAGTGTCATACGCCGAGTAGTGTTATGAAAATGTTTCAAAGTTCAGTTTTTTGCTTACAACCTCGAGGTGATTGTGCTACACGAAGATCGTCTTTTGATTCAATATCGGCAGGTTGTATTCCTGTGTTCTTTCATCCTAGTTCCTTTTAGGTAAAATACACTTGGCATATACCTAAAACACTACAACAATAACCACTTTTAGCTACAGAAGAAGTTGTCGCCAAAAGTGGGCTTTTGTTGTCACTAATGCTTTTGGTGACAAAAGGTTGTCGCCCAAAGGGTTGTCGCCTAAAGTCTGTCACAGAAAGCATGGGTGACAACAAATTTTAACTTTTGGTGACCACACATGGGGCCCGCAAAATTTCAACCCAAAAGCTTGACCAAAGTGGGGCCCGTACCTTTAGCGACAACATTCATCGTCGCCAAAACTTTTTTCCTATTTTATTTATTTTAATTGTTAATTTGTTATATAAAAAAATAATTAAAATAATATTATTTAATTTTGGCAGGCTGGCTTTTAACGACGAGAGATATCCCACTTTTTGCAACAACCCAGTGGTCGCTAAAAAAGTCTGCATAGCCAAAAAAAAAATTGCAGCAGCAGCTGCTATTCCAGATTTTCCCCAAAACTTTTTCAGAGAAAATCTACAAAAACCAAATCTGCAAATAACAAAAAAAACTAGGATACAAAATGCATTCGTCCACTAATTCATTCCAAAACAACCAAAGAAAGTCATAGTTTCGATACATAATGATACAATCAACCTAAATACTAATATAAGAACACAAATGACAAGGATTTCAAAACAAATACAAATTACATACTATCACCCTACTCGTCACCAGCAACATCAAAATCATCGGTACCATCACCATCACCATCCAAGTCACCACGTACAATCCGGCTACTACTTCCAAGATCAAAGATCACCTATAATAAGATTCATATAGATAATAGCATGCGAGATGTTAATCACTTAACAAAAAAAAAATGTACATGGCTGATTGATTTTAAATGAACGATCAATCGATCATATTACATAAGTATTAAAATTTGGCGTCAACTATAGTTATATAATATCCAATAAACATATTGTTCCTAAACAGTATTATTTAAACTACGACTGTTCTAGGAAACATAATTTCACCTTGGTTTGTAAGAGGTGCTTGAATAGTTGAAACACTAGGCGATCCGTCCTGCCAGTTACAGCAAATACAAAACCAAACTATGATTAGGCGCAATTATAAATCAAGTACCACTATATGCCTAAGTATACTTAGTTGCCATAAATGACCAATAACTAAATAAATAAACAAACTAACAAAATAGAACAGATCAAAATTGCTTAAACTTCCAAATAAAAGTGATGTTTGTGATAAAGTGACTACATCAATCACCACTTAAAGTAATCAAACATGTCTATAACACGTAAAAGTGTGTGTGACTGACCCGAGGAACATGAATTTGTCTGTCTAGTTATACCAAAGCAAATATTCTATGCTCTACAAAATATTGAAATGTCTTAAAGGTCACACAATTTTATATATGCCACAAATAATTTACTAGTTACTGAACAAGGTTAAGATTATAGAAGTCTTGTATATTAAAAAAAGCATCACATAGTTAATATTAGCACATCATCAAAAGCTTGTAAAGCCCGCAATTCTAACTACGTGTCTATCTTATTATACACATTCGGGTGTATCAAATATTAAACTCCTACCAATTCCTAAAACATTATAAAAGTCACAAAATAATGTCAATTTAGCAACAAACCTTAAGCAAGGCCAACCAATATCAAACGCATGAAGCAAATTATAAGCATAAGGATCACATTGAAGCTCTTCACCTTCGTCTAAAGCATCAACACCTTCTTGCCACACTTTCGCCGGTATCGATGGTATCTCATTCGATGAAGACGAACCTTCGCCTTTCTTCGCACCATCCTAATTACTCACAAAACACATAAATCAAACACCTTTTTAACTAAACATCAAATACCCATATCATCCCACAATCAAAAATAGCATAAAACAACAATTAACAAACAAACTATAATCTTTTTAAACAGAGAATTGTAAATTAAGATTAAAGAACTTAAACCCATTTCCAATTGAGATTCAAACATTGAAACCAAAATACCACAACCTTACAAATACACAAATTAAACACCTAAATAAACAAACTAAAACTAAAAAATTAAAACATAAACAAACCTTTAATTCGTGTGGTGGGGGGTGGCTGTGGTGGTCGGGGGTAGCAGCGGCGGCGAGCAGTGGTCCGGCAGCGGCGGCAGTGCTGTGTTTGACACAAACATAAACAAACACAAATGTACCAAAATTAAAATATAATTGAACAAAAAAATCATAAAACAATAAACAAAAATTGAACAAAAAAATATTAAAATGCCTTTTGTTTATTGTGGTGTGGTGGCAGTGGTGGAGAACGGCGACGGCTACAGCGAACGGCGGTGGGGCGGTGAGTGTAAGAAAGGAAGAGAGGAAGAGGAAATGAGTTTAGTTAGCAAAAATTCAGATGTGGTGGTTGTGGTTTCGGTTGGGAAGAGATGAGAATCAAGATGTGTGTGTTTGGGAGGATTAGATGAGAATGAGTTACCAAAAAATTTAGATCTAAGTTTTTTAGGTGGCGGGATAAAGTAAATAGCGTGGAGGGAAATGAAATTTTCATTTCTACATTTGGAGAAATTATCATCCCGAAAAGTGCATCCTTTTAAAAAATAAAAATAAAAATAAATAATAATAATGTATTTAATTTATAAATGATGTAAAACAAATAATTTCATTTAAGTAAAAATGATTCAAATTAATTAAAAATATTTTAAATAATATTTAAATAAGTTAAAAATTATTTATAAATGATTTAAACAAAAACACCACCCTTTATGTTCCTGACTTTGAAAAGACTTGACAAGACTTCACGAAACATACTAAATAACAAAAACGTTACTGAATTTGACCAAAAACTTTATTGACTTTGACTAAACGATGAAAAGTTAATTTGATAGGGTAGTTGGTCTTTATCGCACTTCGAACACATTGTAGAACACACTTGCATAACTGTCGGTTTCTGTTGCAGTTGCTTGACAAAATATTCTCAAACTCGTGACTTGACTCGTTATTTTAAACTCTGCTCAATATTCTCAAACTTTCCTCTACATTTGTAAACTTGTCTTCAATCAACTCTATATTGTTAAACTCACTTTGACTCATACTTGATATTCTTGAAACCCCCTTGACCTCACTTTATATTTTTAAACTCGCCTTGACTCAAGTCTATAATTTCAAACACGCCGAGACTCAACTCGATATTTTCAAACTCACTTTGACTCGACTCCATATTTTCAAACTCGCCTTGACTCAAATTTTTCAAACCTGACTTACTTATGTATTCTACAAAGTATAGAAATACACATGCATATCGAATATCTACTCAAGTAGCTCGATCATCGAATCAACAATACATCTCAAACACAAGTTATCATTATCCGGTCTACACAAAAACTATGCATCAATATAACTAGTTAACCACAACCTTACAAATCATCTAAACTTATCTGTTTAACATATCTTGTATATCCATATCATTTCGACTCATCCGTTTAACATATCTTGTTTATCTATATCATCTCGACTCATTTATTTAACATATCTTGTATATACATATTATATCGACTCATCCGTTTAACATTTCATGTATATTCATATCATCTTGAATTATCCGTTTAACATTTCATGTATATCCATATCATCTTGACTAACTTGTTTAACATATTTTGTATATAAATATCATCTTGACTCATCCGTTTAACATCTCATGTATATTCATATAATCTCAACCCATCCGTTTAACATTTCATGTATATCAATATTATCTTGACTCACTCGTTTAACATATATTGTATATCATTATCATCTTGAATTGGAAAGGAATCCCGGCGACCACACATGTCAGTCGGGTGCAATACTCCATGAGTTTTTATATGACATGGAAAATCTTCGTATGCAGTAATTAGTTGTATAACCAGGTTCCAATGTCCATAAAGTGGCGGGAAATTTTGCCGCCAAATTAGTTGTATAACCTTCGTATGGAGTTTTTGTTGTTTTTGTAACAATAGTAGTAGTAGTAGTAGTAGTAGTAGTAGTAGTAGTAGTAGTAGTAGTAGTAGTAGTAGTAGTTGTTGTTGTTGTTGTTGTTGTTGTTGTTGTTGTTTAATGTGTTATTGTTGTTTAATATGTTAATGTTTAATGTGTTATTGTTGTTTTTATTGTTTAATTAAATAGAAACACTTTAGGTATACGGTTTATGTTGCTCTCCGAACACATTATAAAACATGAACAAACTCGTAAAACATTAAGAAGTCCAAACTTGCATAACTCTCGATTTATGTTGCAGTCGCCATAGTTATTCTAAACTTGTCGATTAGACTCCCAAGCTTACTGCTTGATAGTTTTTGTAATGTTGCTATCTGAACCAACTCCATAATCTGACCCGAGTTCTCACACCCCTACCTTAATCGCTTTGGTTCTAAAGGTTCAAATGAAACAACAACCTTTAACCACATCTGAGCCGGTTCAAGGTGATTTCTGCCCCCACCAACCCCAATATTGTTGTTGTTGTTGTTGTTGTTGTTATTTAATGTGTTAATGTTTAGACTCATCCGTTTAACATCTCAATTATATCAATATCATCTTGACTCGTTCGTTTAACATAAATTGTATACCAATATCATCTCGACCCATCAGTTTAATATCTCATGTATATCAATAACATCTCAACTCATTTGTTTAACATAACTTGTAAATCCATATCATCTCGACCAATCCGTTTAACATATCTTGTATATCAATTTCCTCTCGAATCATCCGTTTAACATTTAATGTATATCAATATCATTTTGACTCACCTGTTTAACATAAATGGTGGAAGCCGACTAAATTACATTAACATAAAGATCAAATTTGTGAGAACTCGAGATTAAAAGAATAACCGAAGCTGAGGTTCCAGAAGACGTAAGACTGAGATACTGATGCCATCTTTGAAGCTCAAAAGCGAGTTCAAAATGTTATATCCTAACTCACCTGAAAACATTAAAAGGAACATTGAGCTATAACTCTTGGAAATGCACATCATGATTAAATAAAGTACAAACACAAACAAAAGCCAAAAACTTTAGTTAATCTCCTACCAAGGGCTTATTTAGTTTTGTCATTAAATTGACCGATTACATCTGAAACCCTTGCGGTATTCATGTCAACTAATTAAATTTCACTTGTTCTAAAAAATAGGCTCTCACATTAGAAAATCCCCTTCTGATCCTTCATTTATACCTATAATAACCACACGCGTCTGTATTTTTAGGATAAAATGTTTTATAACTATACAAACAAAACAACTGATAATTAAAACTGAACTTTCCAAAGGCGGAAACAACTATTAAAACTGAACTTTCCAAAGGCGGATATAGTATTGACAAACCTGTTTACCTACTTCGATTCCCAAAATAAGACTCAGCAACAAAATCTAAAAATATCACCCTCTTTGTAAACAGGCTTGCAAATCTATTCTTTAGTCAACCCTATCAAATTATTGCTTAGTTAAACCTTGAAGAACCTACTCTTGCATCTTTAACAGAAAAATCATAACAAAATAGAAAAAACAAAAAATTAAGTAATCAAACACTCACATTAAACAAATCAAAATATAATAAGTATGACCAAAATCATGTACATACCTTTTTGATTCTCACAGTAAAGTGTAATTGAACATGAACCGAACATAGATGAAAAAAATCCAAATTGGAACCCCAACTCTTCGTCTTTAATTATCTGTAATTAAATCTTCAAAGAAAAAAACCTAAAATAATTAGACTGCATGTATGTGTGTGTAGTCTAAAAGGTTTGAGTCGTTGTATGTATCTGTGTGTGAGAGGCGGTCGGTATAAACAAAAAAAAGGAAGAAGATTCAAGAATATCATTTACAATGTTGGCTGTTTTTAGGCGAGTTAACATTGAGCCTTCGTGAACTAACTCATTGGGTTATAGAAATAATAATATTTTATTTCTCATTTTAACAATTATAAACAATTTTAAACACACTGCAATTACAAAAATAATTTTTGTACCTTAATAAAATAGTAATTTCTTGAATACAGTGGCGCAGCTATTAAGGGGCGGGAGGGGGCGCCCGACCCCCCGAAATTTTTTTTGCGATGTAGGGGTATATAGTTTTCGTGTAGAAAAATTTCGGTATATTCAGTTTCGACCCTCCAATTTAATTGTGATTTTTTTTTATACATTAAGCAATAAAATTGATCCATTAATTTTACATAAGCCCATTAAAAATTTTTTTAAGACTATCACCCATTTTACATAAGCCCATTAAAATCTATTACTTAGCCCATTAAAAAAAAAAAAAAAAAAAAACAATTAACCAAATCCCAAACCGCCAAACCCTCCCCCTTGGCCCCTTCGACCCTCATCTCCTCCCACCCTCCTGCAGTCTCGCCGACCAGCCTCTGCCACCGCCGACCACAAGCCTCCGCCTCCGCCACGCCTGGTCTGGCCCTTCAGGTTTGTTGTCTTTTAATGATTAAATCTACTTGTCTTTTATTTAGGGAATTTTCGGCAATGGAGAAATTCAAGAATCGCCTATGTAATAAGATATCAGATCAGAATCTAGCAAACAGTATGGTGATTTACATAGAAAAAGAAATTGCTAATGATTAAATTTGATGCGGAGTCCATAATTGAAAAATTCAAGGATCTTAAAGGTCGAAAGGCTGAACTCTAATTACTTCATTGAATCGAACCAGGTACCAACCGCTTGTCTCTTTTTTAATGTTTAATTGTATTGGACAAACGTTTAGTTTTTTAGTGATTGAAACTTTTTTTATAATAATAGTATTTAATTTTTGACCCGACCCGAATCGAATCACCGACCCGAACATATTACCCGAAAAATAGCGTTAGAAAAAAAAAAATAGATTCCGACCTTCCACTGAAAATTTTCTAGCTTCGCCACTGCTTGAATAAACTAATTTATATATTTTTTAAAAGTAATTTTAACAAATGTTAAAAAAATTTAAATATTTTAATTGGTTTTAACGTGTGGTGGGGCTTTTATTTTTTTCAAAGCTATTTAATTTTTGAAAAAAAAAAATAAAAAACTTGTAATGTAACATTTGGTGACAACATGGGTTGTTGCAAAAAAATTGGTCAAACATTTGCATAAGTGTTGAAAATTGTGGGGCCCTCCTAACCTTTAGTGACAACCATATGCTGTCTCCAATTGTGTCCCTCTCTAAAAGTCTTTTGTGGTGTAGTGAAAACTATACAACATATTCGGTTTTTATTCCTGAGGATGATATTCGCAAGAATATTGGTATAGAACAACGCCTTAGTCAAATTGATCCTGTAGGATGATGAGGGAGGAGGTTATAAATATGATTCCGTGATTGATATATGCTGATACTCATTCGAAGTTAGAGACAGAAGATGCATTTGATATAGCTTTGAAAGTGATTATCCACAAGGTTGCGAAATTGAGACAAGATATGACTGATGGGCTGATGGCAACACCGATGAGGATTTTACTGAAAATGATAGCTGGAAGTACGCGTTATTAGAACAAGGTAACTATGATGGTATTTACAAATGGGAACCGTATCTATAAAGTGAACGATGGTAAGGCAGATTCCATCCATTAATATACAAATCATACTTGACCAACTTTAGTGGAGGTATCACTACTTGGTTTATGGTTTGTGTATTGTTTTCTTGATAAACATAAAATTTACATCACATGAACTATTAGTATTTACTTCCAAATCGACGACATTTGCTTAATTTGTTTTGTGACTTTTTTCCCTTCGTCATATATATCACACGACGGGTAAAATTTATTAAAAAACTAGTTTTATTTTGGAATAGAACTATACCATAAACACATTAATTAAATCATATACGTTACATTGCTTGGTGAGCTCAAGACGCAATCGCACATATATAATAAGCGATTTCACTCGATCCGTTATATGTGGATCCCATTTTTGTTTTACTTCAACACCACCAACGGATCATTAAATCCAAACGCGTTTCGTATTATTTGTGTCACACTATTAGTAAAATTTAACTTCAAATACGAGTAATACATTTTTAATGAATTAGACACGCATGTGGTTGGTTTAATTCAAGGCACCATTGACTTATAATATTATTAACTAACGTAACAACTTTTTATTATTATTATTATTTTGAACTAACTACATTCAGTAACAAGTTATCATAAACTTTATGAAAAGCTGAAAACCATTTGTACATGTGCTTACATTAATTGCACTAATCACCCTAACTTATGCTTGATCTTCTTCATATAACTATATCACTCTATGTACAAGTTCACCTAATTAACTACATTCTAAAATGGAAAAAGGAACTTACATGTTCCAACAATCTTGTATTTGTGTACTAGGTTTAACCTGTGCTATATTTTGGATTTACTTGTCATGCTTCCATTTGGGAGTATTCGAAGGGACAGTTTTCTCGGTCAGTACTGAGAAAATTGGCCATGATAATCCGATATCCATATCCGAAATTCTGGAAACTAATACGTCAGCTTCTCCTTTCATGAAGGAAATGAGAAGTGCAGAAAACAAAAGTGATCCGTGTGGAGGAAGATATGTATATATTCATGATCTTCCTTCACGTTTTAACAAAGATATGGTTAAGGAATGTGGTAGTATTAACAAATGGGAAGATATGTGTAAGGGTATGTACACTATGAATAACGGGTTTGGACCGTTGTTAAATGATACAGAAGGTGTGCTTTCGGATAATGGATGGTATGCTACAGATCATTATACTCTTGAGATTATTTTCCATAGTAGACTGAAAAGCTATGAATGTCTGACACATAATTCGTCTTTAGCTTCAGCCATTTTTGTCCCGTTTTATGCGGGGTTTGATGCTGCTAGATATCTTTGGGGGTATAATATTTCGGTTAGAGATGCTGCTTCTAATGATCTTGTTGAGTGGTTACAGGAAAGAGATGAATGGAAGTACATGAATGGTAAGGATCATTTTCTTGTTGCAGGAAGGCCCACTTGGGAGTTTCGAAGATTAACTGATGAAGAATCCGCCTGGGGTAGTAATTTTATGCTATTACCAGCGGTTAAAAACATGTCGATGCTTACTACAGAGTCGGATCCGTACAGTGCTAATGATTTTTCTGTTCCATTTGCGACTTATTTCCATCCGTCTTATGATTATGAGGTTTTGGATTGGCAAAATCGGATGATGAAAATGGAAAGGAAATGGTTGTTCAGTTTTGCGGGTGCTCCACGACCCGGTGACCCAAAATCAATTAGGAGTCTTTTAATTGATCAATGTAAAAGTTCAGGTGTTGGGAAGTTGTTGGATTGTGGGGTTGGGGATAAGAAGTGTCATACGCCGATTAGTGTTATGAAAATGTTTCAAAGTTCGACATTTTGTTTACAACCTCGAGGTGATTGTGCTACACGAAGATCGTCTTTTGATTCGATATTGGCAGGTTGTATTCCTGTGTTCTTTCATCCCAGTTCCTTTTACATACAATACACTTGGCATATCCCTAGAGACTATAAAAAGTATTCGGTTTTTATTTCTGAGGATGATATTCGTAATAATGTAAGTATAGAACAACGACTTAGTCGAATTGATCCTCAACAGCTTAAAATGATGAGGAAAGAGGTTATTGATATGATTCCAAGATTGATATATGCTGATCCTCATTCGAAGTTAGAGACAGAAGATGCATTTGATATAGCTTTGAAAGCGATTATCCACAAGGTTGCGAAATTGAGACAAGATATGACTGATGGCAACACTGATGAGGATTTTACTGAAAGTAATAGCTGGAAGTACGCGTTATTAGAACAATGTAACTAAGAGGGTATTCACAAATGGGAACCTATCTATAAAGTGAACGATGGTAAGGAAGATTCAATCCATTAATATAAACATCATACTTGACCAACTTCAGGGGATGTATCACTACTTAGTTTATGGTTTATGGTTTGTGTATTGTTTTCTTGTACTAGGAAAATAAATTGTTGCAGTTGTTGATGCTTTTTGATAAACATGAAATTTACATCACATGATCTATTAGTATTTACTTCCAAGCAAATCGACGACATTTGCATGGTTTTGTGACTTTTTCCCTTCGTGTTTGTTTCAATTGAGTTCATTCGTATGTAATATTTCGTTTCGACTTTGTTTTAACACATTTAAATGCGTCTTTGAAGGCTTTCAACATGTCAATCTATTACATGTTTCCTTTTTACCTATACTGACCCTTTTTGGACGTGATATAGAATCATATATTTTCCATTTTCAGATGCATGAAACGAAGGCGTTTCCACTAAAATTAACCAAAGGTAAAAAGATAAAATGACATAGCAACTCCTCTTCATCTCTAATATATACTGCCTTTTGCACATTGCCATCCAGTACAAACAATAAACATCGAGATATACTAACCGCACACATGATGTACGAGTGACAATATGAAGAGGCCGATGTTGCTTATATTTTATACTACTACGTAGTAGTTAACTTGTTCATCTATAAACGGATCGATGGTAGAAGCATATATAGTAAGAGTGGATCAGTAGATTGATTAAAGCTAAGTATATAAACTACGAGGAAAAAAACGATCATGATGAATGTTGTTCACTGTCCTTTAACGAGATAATGAAGATTCAAAATCCCGTCTACATAGTCCTAGTTTCGTTGCCGTACGCTTGGTCAGTCATTACTTTGTGTTATGTGTATTAGAGCATCCACGATGGCTCAAGTGGTGAAAAGCTTTTTACTATTTTAAAAAGTCTTTTTAATGAGTTTTTGCCATTGCAACTAAGGCTTTTTGAAAAGATTTTCAACAATGACTTGGTAAAGCTCAAGTCTTTGCTCCAAGCTTTGGCCACTAAATGTTTTATGCATTAAATGCATCAAGTCTTAAAGACTTGATGCATTGTAGATGCTCTTAGAGGGTAAGGTGTAATAACATTTTAACACCAAAAAAGTACCGCCACCTCAGCGCCACTTCACTTCAACATTAAAATATTTAACACCCAAAAATCACCCCTTATCATAACGCCGAGTAGTGTAATGAAAATGTTTCAAAGTTCGGTTTTTTGCTTACAACCTGGAGGTGATTGTGCTACACGAAGTACTCTTTACTAAAAACATTACCCCGCCTTCTCATAACTTCTTAACTTTTAATTTTTGACACATGTACTCTTTACTTAAAAAAAAAAAAAAAAAAAAAAAAAAGAAAAAACGAATTTACAAATACTTTGGCAAAATAAGGAATTTTTAAAACTTTTATAGCTAAATTAGGAAAGAAATAAAATTAATTATTTTCCGAAATTCAGATAAAAAATGCAATTAAAAAAAATATTACTAAATAAGGTATGGATCCATTTTTTTGAAATGAAAAATTCTTAATAGGGGTTTTTTTATTAGGAAAAAGATTAAGCATGATGGTTCAAAGGTTTATATAGGATTTTTTATGGCGGTGAGTGTATGGGGATTACAAACAACACACCTCCTAAAACCAGTAAAGGAAGTATTGTAAAAGTATACCTTGAAAGCAAAGCCTAAAGTAAACACACTGCAAACATATTCCATGTACCCTCGCAAAACATTATATGACTTACCCACAAATTAAAATTAACCTTTAAAATAACCTCAACTAAGTTATAACATGTGCAAGAGCTCTATGTAGCATAGATCTGCAAGTTATTTACAGTTAGGCGTTACTATCTCAAGCTATCATCATTAATACAAAAAAGATCTCAAGAAAGGTGCATTATGTACCTTGTGATTGGTGAATCAGATCTAACTACTGATGATCGCAAGATTGGTATCACCATACTGGAAAGCCGCTGCTTATACAACGGTCTTATGGTTGAATGTAACCTTTTGTTCAGACAAGCTTGAGAATCACTCATAATAATACTAAACGAGTCTGCAGCAGCTCTCATCAAGTCTTGACAATCTGCTGATGAATCTATGCTCTCATTTGAAATCAAGAAATTCAGCAAAAACTTGATCCGTCTTTTACCTTTTCATGGCCTCGCATAAGTAATCCTTTTCCCATCCACACTAATCCGATAATAGCATGGACACTAACATGCTCTAAGCCACCATTCCTGTTGCTTAGTTTTAAGTTACTAACTCCCATCTCATTTAACATCGCCGATGTACTTGTTAACTGTAATATCCATAGCTTCTTCCAAGTTACGGAGTATAATATTGTGCATCACTGTCAGCACCTAACTTGTTATCTTTCACGGGCATCTTGTTAAGTAAAGATCCCAATCCATGAGCTGAGAGGGAAATTATAACTAAATCATGTAAAAGCATGTCAATGCACTAGTGGTAAATGGGTCACATGTTAAATAACATAATTAGCCAACTGTGTCAAATGGTTTACAACTACATACTAGTGGTAACAACCTTCTAATTGCTTTATTTTTACCGGTTTTATCCCAACTTCCAAGCGAGCATGGCTTGTAATCAAGCACGTTTGACCCGTTTCATCTTACCAATCTCACACATAATCAGTTTCTAGTGTTGGGTAAACTAAAAATGGTTCGAAATACCCTTAAGGGTCAAATCTCACATGTTAATCTTTACTGATCAAAAGTTGCAAACAGTAAGACAAAAACTGGTTCTAAATATTTCTAATTTCCTTTATCACATAATTACTTCCAAAATGGAATTCCTCACACCCCTTTGGGACGCAATATCCTCTTTAAATAAGGTTACTTGAAGGGGTGTTTGGGTAAAAGCTTATTTTGGCAGCTTATTGCTAATAGCATTCTGAGAACACAACAAACTATTTTGATTACCCAAACAACCTATAACTGGAGGTGCTTAACTAAAAGAGCTTATTGAGCTCATAAGCATAAGTTCTAAATTCATTTATTTTGATGCAAAATAATATACTGTAGCATATATCAGGAGCTTAGAGAGCACATTACATTGTTGTCCGTGGATCGAATTGAATTACATTTTCACTTCGAAATACACAAAATACTCTCACATAAACTAAGTATAGATGGGTTGCATTAAACGGATACCCATGAAACTTTTCATAATATAATTAATAAGAGGGGTAGCAAACAAACCGTGCCTTGTATTGAATCATATGCCTCTGCATATTCTTATAATCGTCATTAGCAACCCAAAAGACTGCTTATCTGCATCAAAGTATCATTAGAAACACAAAAGACTAAAGCCTGACATCATTGTGCGACTTGTTAACAAGTTCAAGAATCCATATTTGAAACAATAACCATAATCATCCATATATAACCAACAATTTAACATTAAACAAATCTTCTTGTATTACCTCTTGTTGTTGTTGTAATTAAGCTTCTGAGTTCTGAATAGCTTAATATATCTGATTTACTTCTGCCACTTTGAATGGATTTTAATTCCAATTTCAGTTGTTACAAATCAAATTACAAAGGAACTGATTTTGTGTGTTTCATGGTGTGTGTGTGTGTTTTTTTCATTGAGCGTGGCTCTAGATATAATGTGTGCCTGGTGAGGAGGTGTTGGTGAGGAGGTCGCGAGGTCGAGAGGAGGTCGACTCTAAATCATCCCTCCTGCTTTGTTCTTAACATAAGACGACATGTTTACTTAAACGAGTATTATTAGTATAAGTAAAGAAATACATACCAATGCCTAGGTGAGCAAGGGCGGACCTTTTAAGGGGCAGGGGAGGGTCCCGGCCCCCCATCTGGACCCGTATAAAATAGTTACCAATTTAATCCAAAACCGTATTGACCCCTTCCCTAACGCAGCCTACGTCTTCACTTTGCGACCTCCAACTCAAATCATCCTAACCCTAACAAAGGAAGTGGTTTGTAAATATATGTTTGTTTCGCTTTCAGCATAGTTATAGGTTCCCCTCTAAACTACGGCCCACTTTAGAAACTAAACCAGTTTGTGCTAAATGACCTCCAGGCCGACTGAAACTGAGAGGGTGTTTGGGATTGCATACTTTTTCTTCTCATGCTTATGGATAAGCACTTGCAACATGCTTAAACGCAACATGTTTGAGTTTATTACGTTACAGATTTGAGAGCTCGAGTGTTGTTTCCTTTATCATTTACCTTTTGACTTTCATCTTTTTACTTAAGTTAGAGATGTGTATGATTTCTGTCTTTATATTCTAAGAGGTGTAAGATGTGTATATATAAAGAATCACCTTTTAGATGGTGTTTCGGATCGCACATTTTGTTTTTGAAAGAAAATGACAGATTGAAGTCTTTGGATACGTAAGTATTGACCGGAGTATTTAAACTATTGATGTAATAAACGCTGTTAAATTAGCACATAGGAATGTGTTTGTTTAAAGTGTTATAATGCCATAAGCACAACCCAAAACCATGTGCAATTCAAAACACTTCCTAACTTCAAATGATTTTGGTCCCTCTCACAAAAAATGTTCAAATTTCGCTAAAACTGTTACTATGGAACTTCAAATGAGACACAATCCATTAAACAAACATATAATACCAAATCTTTGAAATATCTAACAGAGTAGTTGGGGAAAAAGAAGAGTATGCCAAAAAAGACTAAGAAAGCAGTACCCAATTGAGTGAAGGAGCTAAACCTTCGACTTTACTTATATCAACTTCACCAAGCTTGCTGCCAATATTGGAATTACAAAACCTACTGTGAATATATACCACCATAAGTATCGTAAGAAAGAATAATATCTGCAATATTTGGCACTCTATGCCAAGAGTTCATCTGGCTCAAAGCAAAAAGAACATAAAGAAGATTAACTTGCCATACTACGGTACGTGGATCTTTGAAAACGTTCCTGTTTCTGAGAAGTATGTGCTTCGAGTTCCACTCCTTAGCCTATTAGGGCCTGCGTGTGGATCTATAAGATCAATCCCCTGAACAGGCGTGAAAGCCAAACTCGAGGTCAGGCCAGGGGTAGCCCCACCGCTACTATATTGCTTGACCTTGAACTTCTTGGCAACTTTGGCTGATACACGCAACTTCCCGTTTCCAGCATGTCCAAGCATACCGTATCCTTTTCCTAGTCCATCCCCCAATGAGCTCTCTTCAGGTATTCCAAACTGTATTCTGTTTGCAAGTTTCTGCATGTCCGTAATAGCATGCCACTCCTTCATTTTCTGAAGGCGGCGCCCACCTCTTTTCTTCTTGGGTTCAGAATCAGGGACCGGTAGTGGTTTAGGCCGCTTTGCAGGCGGTGGCTCTTGCCAATTCTCAATCTTTTTACGAATATTTTCCCGATATGTTCTTCCTTGGCTTCCAGAAGGATCCCCTCTTATAGAGTCTACACGGGCTGCAAGTGTTGATTTTGCAGCCAAAAGCCGACATGCACGCATCTTGAGAGCTGGAGGTGTAGTCTGGAAGACCTCGGTTTGCTCAATATAACCAACACGAAATTGAGATGTTGCAGTAGAAAAACCAGCTAAAGCCTTCTTCTTAGCACCTAGAAGTTGAACATTACAAGCTGGCATCTTTGCAAGTGATGAAAGACCGCCAGCTGTCACCATGAGTTTGGCAGCGACAGCACTCCCAACGATGGCGGATAAATTCGGAGCAATGTAGCCCATTCTGCTTTCGACGAAGTCCAAAACTTTCGTTTTTGATTCATCGAGTGTAAGAGCTCGATCACATGCCTCGATTGTCTTCTGAAGGACATCCTCGGGAAGCGGTTTGCCACTTGTGGTTGATGCGGTAACAGAAATAACCATGATGACAGCAGCAGATATCAGCAGCCCTTCAAGATCGACGACGGTTAAGTCAACTTCATTCCCTATCTTCTTTACCACACGTGCATAATCGATTGGGTGGTGAACAAGAGACTCGAGCTCTGGAAATTTGAGACGATATTTATCACGAATGAAATTGTGAATGATCACAATTGCATTTTCTATGTCAACTGACAATGTGTTACATTCCATGATCTGTTGGTACACGGGATCATCTTTCAAAACCATGCCTTGATTTGGCATATCTGATCCCTTCTCTATAGCATCCTCAACTTTCTTCATAACACTATCCAAATCATCATAATTGAGGGCTTCTAAATCGGCCAAGTGTCCATTAACATCTTCTTCCATGTTCACGTTATCATTATCTGAGAGATCCTCAAGATCCGCAAGAAAAGAATCTTCAAGATTTGCCATTATGTTCTGTGCACTAAGCTCCTGCAAATTCTTCAACACACGATGATCGCTTGATAATCCGCAAAGAAGAGGAAAGATTGATTTTTTTATATGATGAGAAATTTAGCGTGGGTTTATATAGGATTTTTTTTTATGGCGGTGAGTGTATGGGTATTACGTACACGTGTATTTGTTGGATCTTTATTTTCGGTTGAAACCACCAATACAGTCGGTTACTTCTTGTTTTCAATTAAAGTGATCCTCTTCGTTGACTTTGAACTAATTATTGTTGACATGGTTTGAATTCTCAAGTATTAGATTTGTAATTTGTTGTTGGAATTCTTTTGGATTTGGAGTACATCAAGGGTATCTAAACTATTTTTATTTACTTCGGTTTTGGTCGAGAATAAAGGAACACGTATGGTTTGAGTTTGTTTTGTTCGATGGTTTTGGTATTAGTACTGGATCGGTATCGGTATTGGTATTTAGTAACCACGGTTATGTTTGTCCGGTTTGTAATGGATTATTGTTGGCTAGTTTGGTTTTGCATTGGCGTTGGTAACGGTAATGTATTGATATTGGTTTCGCATTGGAATTGGTATTGGTTTTGGATCGGAAATTGGTATTGACGTTGGTATTGTTGTTGATTGGTATCGTTCGATAACATGGTTTCGTTGTATTGGTTTTGGTGAGTTGATTTGGAGTTGATGATGGTGATGTTATAGTCTTAACTAATCCGACTATGTCTTGAGTAGTTATGTGTAGCATCTCGACATAAACAACTTGTTTTGGTTTCAAACGTGGTTCTGCATCTAGTTCCGCCTGGTTTTGTCTGAATCTGAATCTGTCTGATTTCTCACGTGGTTCCGCATCTGGTTCCGCCTGAATATGAATACGAATATGAATATGAATTTGAATCTGAATCTGTCTGATTTCTCACGTGGTTCCGCATCTGGTTCCGCCTGAATATGAATACGAATATGAATATGAATTTGAATCTGAATCTGTCTTAATCTGAATTTGTCTGCCTGCCTGAATCTGTATGAATCTGCATCTGTCTGCCTGAATCTGCTCTCGTTCATCTCCGTATTTATGTTGCTCTGTGCTCTGCACATGTACCTGGTTCTTTTGGATTGCATCGGATTGAGACTCCGTCTAGCACCGAGTTGCACTCTGGGACATTTCACTTTTCGTTTGTTTTTAGTTTTAGTTTATTTTCTGTTTGGCAAACTCTCAATGTTTACCACTACAACATTGCAAGTTTTAGAGGAGCTGTTGCCTATAGGCTCGGCCCACTTGTTCGGCCCGTTTAGTTTCTAGGGTTAGATTAATTATTTTCTATTTAATGTATTTGGGGCATGGTTAGATTTCCCCTCACATAACCCTGATAACTATCTGTATAATTACTTTTACCAAAATGCGGTTATGGTTCCGAAAGTTTGTGATTTTTGCCCTCCACTTAATTTTCAAATAGGTGATAATTTACTTGAATTTGGGCGTGAACAATTTAGCCTTGTTACAGGTTTTTGATTAGGCCATGTTGATAAAGACGAAGGGCGTATTGTGCGTGGTATACCATATAGTCCTTTTTTAGACCGGTTATTTCCCGAAAAGAAAGCAACTAAAAAGAAAAGAATCAAGGGTCAACAGATTTTGGGCTTGTTGAAGCCTGGCCAAGTGTGGGATTCATTATCGGATGAGGATGCTGTTCGGTGTTGTTTATTGGTGATTGCCACTTGCGTGTTCATGGGTAGAGAAGGGAGGTTCAACATTCCGGATCATTTGTTGACTATGGTTGAGGATTTCTCTATCTGGAATGAGTATCCATGGGGAGAGTACATGTGGTGTCAGTTGTATAAAAGAACGGTGAATGTAGTTCCAAGGCATGAGAATACCGTGAAAGAATCTAAGAAGCCGGTAAAAAAGTCTCCAAAAAAAGAAGAAACATTCAATCTATATGGTTTTATATGGGCATTAAAGGTTAGATTTTATTCGTAACAAGCATTATTTCAGATTGTTTATATCTTATCCTTACTGATATAGTAATTATTTTGTCTAGTATCCAATTAGATACCTTCCGTTCATGAGCGTAATTATTTTGTTTTCCTGTGTTTTTTAGATTTAGATATTGGAAACCTTCCCTAACAGCACCCATTTTTGGTGCAAAGACCTTACGAAGATCCCTCGTGCTTTAGCATGGTCAAGCATCAAAAAATTTGAGAAAAAACATCACTCCATTCCATTTGATCAGGTAATTGAACAACTAAGGAAAAACGTCACTTGCTTTTTAATTAGTTAATATTAGGTTAGTATTGATTATATCTTATCCTTACTGATATAGGCTGAACTTGGTAGGTTAGTATTGCCTTTAATTGTTAAAAAATTTGTAAAATTACAAAAAGCTTATACACGCTGTACTCGCTAGGTTAATATTGATTTTAATTTTTAGCTTTTCTAGCTTAAAAATTTCTTTTCTAGTCATAAACTATCAACAGCCATAGCTAATAGCCTTTAAAGTTGTCGTTTATTTACATCATATCAGTTAACAATTATTTCTATTCTAGGGTGTACAACCATTAAAGAAGCTGGTACCAACACGTTCCGAGTTGCTTTGTCCGTGGTACATACGTCGCCTGGATTATATCAGGGGATTTCAGATGCAAATTGTTGAAGCAAAAGACGACTTGGAGCAGCCAGAAATTGAAAATCCTATACCAGTTAGTCAAATGGCTGCTGAAGATACGGATGATGTAGAAAATGAAAATGATATTCCGGTTCCTGTTGCTAAAATGACTGATGAAGATATTGATTATGAAGATACGGCTGATGAACATACGGCTGGTTATGTTTGTGATGAAATTCATAAAGAGGAAGAAAATGTTAACAGCCTTGGTGAAAGTTGCATTGTCAATGAAATTCATAAACATGAAGCAAAGGGTATTGAGGTTGGTGAAACTTGTGACGATGTTCCTGAGACTTCCCGAAACCCAATATTGGATAAAGATCACATTCAATCTGAGGTTGTGTCGATTAAGTCAAAGGTTGGAGACATAGAAAAAGGTGTGGGAGACGTTCATGTGTAACACCTTTTATGTGAGCTAGAAATTGTTAAAAAAAGGATTGGGGTCGTTGAGAATGTTTTAGGAATAAAGTTTGAAGAGACGTTGGTAGTTAATGATGACATGTCAGTAGATGATGATGTTCACAATAAGGTAACAAGATGTAATTTAATCTTTTTCAATTGATCACAAAAAATATTGTTTTTACCAACATGAAATGCTGTTTTCAGTTGCATATTCCTGATTCAAAGACTCTGATGAAGGCTACTGATCCAGACGATGAAACCTTGACAGTCGGTGATGGTCACAATAAGGTAACAAAGTCTAATTTAATCTTTTTATATTGATTATAAAAAAAATTGTTTTTACAATTCTGAAATGTCGTTTTCAGACGATGAAGGCTACTGCTCCAGACGATGAAAATTTGACATTCGGTGATAGTCACAATGAGGTAACAAAGTGTAATTTAATGTTTTTATATTGATTATAAAAAATACTGGGTGTAGTGAAGTAGCTTAAAATCTTAAAATCTCATAGACTTAGTGTAACTTAGCTAATAAGGGGTGTTTGGTTGAACCTGCGGATGTGGCTCAGGGTGTTCTTTATTGTTGTTTTTGCTTGTATCTAGTTTCTTTAGGCTGTTATGGCTTAGGAAGACAGTATGAACCAGTGGCTATAGGTAGAAAGTCAAAATATTATCTTCGACCATTCACTGTTGGATTTCTAAACTTGCTCAATCATACATACAGGTTTATCAGTGGTTAGTTTAGCTTAGTTAACTCATCTCTCAGCTCAAAAGAATGTTTGCAGTCAATGAGAACCAATCAAAGTTCAAATAAGTCAAAAGTAGGTTTAATATTAAAAAGTCAAAGTTTACTCTTATGCAGCAAATCCAATTCTTGTTAGAATTTTCATGAATTTTGTGGGAAGAATTAGGATTTAAAATTTCCTGGGGATGAAATAGGTAAGTTAAACATTGAAATTCCAGCATTGTCTTATTTTTGTGATTTTTCTTGATTTGCTTATTTGGACCTGTGAAGTGGCCTGTTTAGCCATATCCTCCCCTGCACAACCAACAGTTTGCCACTGTCTCTACTTGCAGTGGCCCCACTTGGATCCCTTGAGTAGCTATACTTGGATACTTTCTATTTCCAGCAACCTTAGACCTTTAGGTGCCCTCCCCCCCCCCCCCCCCCCCCACCCCTATGTAGGCTGAAAGTTAGTGCAGCAGACTGCGTACGTCAATTTTGGCCATTTCTTATTTTAAGCATTTGGTCCATCTTACTTATTTTCAGTTTATTTAACCTTTGTGGGCTCCCCTAGTTACGTATATCAGCCTTTGCCAATGACAGTTGACCAAAGTCAACTGTCCAAATCTTTTGACTCCAATTTGCTTAATTTTAAGCTCTAGGTTATTTGTTTTTACAAAACTTTCAAGTTTTCAGTAGTTAAAAAGGTTGGTAAAAGAAAATTATCAAAAATCAAATTTTAAATTCAAGTGATAGCTTATATTTAATAGGATTTATCTTTTTAATTTTTCTTTTCATCTTATTAATAAGCATTTTTACATTTTTATATTTTTCTTAAATGTTGTTTTAAGATGCATACTCATGATGCCAAGACACCCATGAAGACGAATGATTCAGACGCTGAGAAACATAAGTTGTATTATACGGACCCTCACGCATTTACGGGCACTATGACACAAGTAATGAAAGCCGTTTTCCTGTCTCCTAATCCAGATCAAACAACTAATGTTATTCAAGTTGCCGATGAGCCCAATTTTGATTGTACCCCCTTACCAAATCTGAATGAAACGTTCTCAGATATTGGTTATGATGGGTTTGATCAAACTCCTCAACAGGTATTCTTTCCTTTTTATTCTTTCATTTGTATTTTGTTTATTGTATTTTCACTACATTCACCACTTGTTTTTTAGGAATCGGTGGATGTGGATACAGAAGTAAAAGAAAGCGATGAAACACATGAAGAATCGGATGCCGTTATGGCTGATATAGCAGGCGATGCAGTTTGTAATACATCTGAAAATGTATATGAACAGTCAGGTGAGTTGGCTGATATTGAAAAACCAACATCTGAAGATGGGAATGAAACAGCTGTACAAATGGATACGGTTGTCGCTGATACAGCAGGACAAGCTGCTATGGAAGGTGCTGAAGAGGTATATGAACCTGCAGGGGAGGGGACTTGCTCAGAAAAGAACGATGGAATAGAATATATATATATGTGTTAGTGATGACAACGATGACGATGTTGATCTTGTGTTCTTTACCATTTTTACACGAACTTTCCTCATTACTTGTTATCTAATAATTTTTTGATTTTTGTCTAGTTCTTGTTATCTAATAATTTTTAAGGGTTTATCTAATAAATTAAAGTATTATATATTGTCCTTTCTTTGTTACCATGTTAATGATGCTTTCACCCTAAGAGCGAGGGGTACCCTTGCATTGTTTACTTGCGCCAAACCAACAACCCAAAAGTTCCAACGGCTCACAGTACCGGATGCGGTCTCATTGGTGCTCGGCTGGTAGCCAACAGCCAGCGCCATTGATTTAGGTTTTTTTTATTTTTTATTTCTCATTTTGTGATGTATTTGTGTATGTAGTGGGGTATGTGTGGACCCAACGACACCACTTTTGCTATGGCACCACATTTGTATGAGGGAGGTGGTTTTTTGGTACCGTTGAAGATCTCGGCCATAGGAAATTTCGATGACGTGGCAACATTTTTTGCGTATGACACCACCTTTATGGCACGAGGGTACCAAGTACTCTAAGTGGCTGAGCTAATTCCATATGATGACTAACTACGGAACTACCATGTTACTCTATTACTAGTGTAGTAGTGTAATACCATGAACTTAATAATCCAAATTTTTTCGTATATAGGTCCTAAGTGTAGTTACATCAAAGTGCTAAAAAGTTGTGTAAGTTTGATAAGTGAACTTAACAACATGTTTAATGAGGTCACAACAGAGTTGTTAGTTTGTATGGGTTGCCGGAGACCAAATGATTCTTTTTCGACTTTCAACAAGGATAAGTTGGTTTGTCTAGCCGACCTCTATCCTTTAGATTTTTCAAAGTTAGATCGCGTGTACTTGGATGATGAGCTTAAGACATTCATATTTGACATGAAATCTAATCCTAAGTTCGCTCAATTAAAAGCAATTGCATGCCTTGCATCAAAGCTACTCAAGAAAAAGAAACACATTATATATCCCTTGGTCTATCGACTAATCAAATTGGTTTTGGTATTACCTTTTTTTGACAACTTTAGTCGAAAGGTAATTTTCAGCAATGAAGATTGTAAAGATTCGACTTCACAACAATATTGGAGATGAATGGATGAATGATTTTTTGATCACATATATCGAAAAGGAGGTGTTCGAAAGTGTTTCTAATGACTTAATCATGCAAATATTTCAAGATATGGCAAAACGTCGTTATCAGCTGCCAAATAAATCCCAAAAGTTTTTATGTTATTTGGTACTTAATTGCTTTACTTTTGCATCTTAGTACTAATCTGAAGCAATGGAACACAAGACCCGAAAAGGAAGAAAAAAGAGGCTAAAATGAGGAAATTGCATCAGAAGTTATATACGCCGTATAGGATTCATATTATACAGTGTATACATGCCAAGACCCGGAAGTTTTAGTCATGCATTGAAGCCTATATGCGCATAGGGTTTATGTCTATACGTTGTATTGTTGTCCCATATTATTCACTAAGTATAGATTAATCTAGAGAGAGTGGGTGTACACATGTTAAACCTATAGATAGAAAGAGAGAGAATAATAATAAGGATTCGAAACTTCGTATTGTGTGACACAACTCACAATAAATGGTTGGGAGAGGGGTGTATTTATACCCAAGTAAATGGATGTCACGAGACTCAAGGTTGTCTTGTGACCAAAAGCTTAATCTTGTGACTATACATTGTCACGAGGGTTCAACCTAACAAACAACATGTTAAATGTACATAACACACCCTAAACTATTACATAGCTAGAAGGAAGACTTTATATTAATTATTTACATTTTTCATGTTCTAACAATCTCTCTCTAAGGGTAGATCGTTGGGGTCTCCTCCTGTATGGCATATTGTCTGGGTAACTTCGAGGTATGATGTATTATTCCATTCGGTTCTAGGAATCTCGAAGTTCCAACCTTTCTTCAATATATTGCACAACCAATTTAAGCCAAGTTCTTTGATCATCATCACGGAATCTGGCATGTCTGTAGAAGTCCTGACTCAACATTGTCTTTACCTTTTTATAAGACCCATTTTAGCGTCCTTGTACTGAACTTACCAAGTTCGTCCATTCTCATAAACCTCTTCTGATTCATGTCAGTCACGTAAACAATACCGTATTTTAGAAGAAGATGAGTGATGATTTGTCTAGATATCAACTGAATATATAATGTGTGAATTAGGTTAAATAGGTTTTTCAAATCACTTTAAATCAGTAGTTAATAAAGAAATGATTTGAGAATTTGAAACTTAGCAAAAATCATGGAGGTTTGTTGATTCTACATCAATGAGTAACGTATTTTTGAATTATAGTATCAAACTTTTATGTATTATCCATATTTTACTTTCCTATCTTATTAATCTTAACTACTTATAATGTAGATTTAGTCAAAGTGGAAAAGTGGAAAACTGAATTTTCAGTCAATCCTCATTTTGCCCTTCTATACTACAAGGGTGAGAGAAAATGAATTGTGTAATTAATGTTCTTATTAAAACACCCCATAACTTAAAATTACAATAATTTATTCATATGGTACAACCAATTAAAAGCATCTATATCAAATTAAAAACAATCAATTAAAACACACCTTACTAAAAAAAGTACAATAAAATTTTCACAATATACAATTTAAACAAGCTACAACATAATATAAAATATAAAATAATTAAACACACTAATTAATGTTATTTTTAAAACACCCTAAAATGAAAAGTATATGTTATTATACACATTATACAAATTAATAAAACACACAAAACTTTATACAAGCTAACAAGTTGATGTTGCATATAGTTTTGAAAACTAGACCGGACCAACAGATTCAACTGGGAAAAACATATAGTTTTGAAAACTGGACACGACGGGTTCAGTTATTAAAAGCATGACTCGGTTTAAATCGAAACGGTTCAACCGGGTTTCAAAACATTATGTTGACATGAGCTTAAGTATCAAAGTCAATAAGTCAACAAAGTCAATAAGTCAATAAGTCAACACATTTAATCCCTAAATCTTCAAACTTTTATTAGAGGTGGCAAAACGGGCGGGCACGGGCACGGGCTAAAATGGCACGGGTTAAAACGGGCACGGGCTAAACGTACAAATTATAAATCGGGCCAAACGGGCACGGGCTAAAACGAGCAAATTATAATTCAACTATTAAAAATATTCGGAACAGTCCTAAAAACCCCTTTAATTCATCTTGTAAAAAAAGATCAAGCATCTAAGTCTTAATTATATTTAATTGTTTTTTCTTAAAAAAAAATATAGAGTACTAAATGAATAAGAATGCAACTAATTAAATATATCTATCAATTAATTAGAGTATTAAATAATTATGCATAAAATAGTTAATAAATGAGATAAATTAAAATTAAAATAGTTGGAATGTTTTATAGTTACCAGTGACAAGTGAATTGGTCGAAAAAAAATGAGAGTAATTGCTTGAAAGTTGAATTGTATGATTCAAAAGCCCATCTAATAATATCTGTTTTTATCTTTTGTCTGTAAGAGGTCATCAAATAAATGCAATGGGGCAAAAAACGCCCCAAACTTTTAAAAAAAGTGTCAAAAATGCCTAAAATTTACAAATTGAGCAAGATTTGCCACCCTTAACTTTTATTATTTTTCTTTTATAACCCATAAACTTTCTTTTATCACTAAACGATCTGTCGTTATAAAATCCCGTTGCTATGCACGGGTATTCGTCTAGTAATAATTTAAACTTTGATAGTTGATACCTTACCAACATTACCATGACGAATAAAATCAACACAAAGTATATTAACAATGGAAGGCAAAAAGATTATTAAACGGATACAGATTGGATGAACTGGTCATATATCACACGACGGATAAACATTAAAAAAAAATTTAAAAAAAAAAAAAAAAAAAAAAAAAAACAAAAAAAAAACTATACTATAAACACATTAATTAAATAATATTCGTTACATTGCTTTGTGATAAGCGATTTCACTCCGTTATATGTGGATCGCATTCTTGGTAGAGCCGGCAATTTTGACACGAAACCTGTTAACACGACACGACACGACCTGTTCTTAACAGGTTTCGTGTTTGACCTTAACAGGTTTCGTGTCTTAATAGGTCAGACCTGTTAATTAACAGGTCTTAACAGATCTGACATGTTAAGACCTGTTATTACCTGTTAATATTATAATATATATATTAAGAGTTTTATGAACTTTTGTATTGTTATCATTATGTATTTATGTATTAGTTAAGACTGAAGATTTGTGATGTACTGATATATGTTTCATGTGGGTCTTTGAAATTGTATGAACTTTTGCATTATGTATGTTAACAGGTTCTTAATAGGTTCTTAACAGGTGCATGTTAACAGGTCTTAACAGGTTCTTGTATCATTTGATTTGGTCATATGCATGTTAACAGGTTCTTAACAGGTCTTAACAGGTGCACCTGTTTATTTTCGTGTCGTGTTCGTGTTTGAGAAAAATGACACGATTAGTTAACAGGTCATGTTCGTGTTTGGCCTTAACAGGTTCCTGTCTTAACAGATTCGTGTAACCTGTTATGCCAGCTCTAATTCTTGGTTACTTCAACACCACCAATGGATCATTAAATCCAAACAAGTTCCGTAGTGTAACACTATTAAATTAATAGTATTAATTAGTAAAATGTAACTTCAAATATGAGTAATACATTTTTAATGAATTAGACATGTGTTTGGTTTAATGAATTAGATAGTGTTGTAGATGATACTGGAAATAAAGTTTATAAAAGAGATTATTTTTATAAGTTATACGAAGTATTTTCTTGTAAAATCCTATTTGTTTTTCAATAAAGTGATGTTATAATAAAAATAAATAAAAAAAATAAAATAATAATAATAATAATAAGTTATTTCTGCCAAACAAATATTATTTTTAAAATAGCTTATTTTTTGAAAAAATAAACATAATCTTTCAAGAATCTTTTATATCAAGAATACGTTTTAATTCGAAGCACTAGTGACTTATAATGTTATTAAAGACAAAAAGTTTCATACGGAACGAAACGCCTTTATCTATAAAAAATCAAAAATAATAAAATAATAAAATAAAATCATGCAATCTCATCCAGTCATTTTTCTCATTAAACAAATAAAAACACACTTTCATCATTTTTCTTAAATTGAAATATCTCGAAAAATTAATCATTACGCGAAATTTATTATATCACCTCGGCGAGAATTAAATTATCTTTCTATAGATATACACTTCTATATATACTTTCAACGAACTTTTTTCAAAATTTTCACCTCGAAAAATCACAGTGATTCAAAAAATCACATGTGATTTATTACTTTAAAAATCACATGTGACTTGTGAAAAATAACAAATCGCAAGTGATTTATAAATAAGAAAAATAACAAATCACAATTGATTTTCTAGACGAAAATTTTACAAATAAGAAAAATAACAAATCACAAGTGATTTTACAAATCACGCGTGATTTTTCTAGACGGTTTTAAAAAAATAAAAATAAAAATAAATGTCAAAAGTATATAGAATTGCATATCTATAGAAGATAATTTTATTTTTGTCGCGATTGTGTATTTTTTATAGCTTTAAGATTTACCGTCTGCAAGATATATTGTTTTAAAATAATTAAAAAAATATTTTTTTTTTATTGATGAAAAAATACTTCACTCATTTGTTTTTTGTTTTTTTAAAATGTTATTTGTTGTTAACACCTCTATTATTAACAACATAACAAGTTATCATATAACTTTATAAAAAGATGAAGATTCATTTGACCACAAGAAACACAAGGAATAATATATTGCGGAGGGAATCACGCTAACTTAGGCTTTTCTCTTCATCATATGACTATTATCACTTTGTTTACATGTTCACCAAACTACATTCCAAAATGGAAAAAGGGAGTACTTGCATGTTCCAACAATCTTGTATTTGTGTACTAGGTTTAACCTGTGCCATATTTTGGATTTACTTGTTATGCTTCCATTTGGGAGTATTTGAAGGGACAGTTTTCTCGGTCAGCACTGAGAAAACTGTCCAAGATAATCCGATATCCATATCCGAGATTCTGGAAACTAATAAGTCAGTTTCTCCTTTCATGAAGGCAATGAGAAGTGTAGAAAATAGAAGTGATCCATGTGGAGGAAGGTATGTCTATATTCATGATCTCCCTTCACGTTTTAATGAAGATATAGTTAAGGAGTGTGGTAGTATTAACAAACTTTTTGATATGTGTACATTCATAATGAATAACGGGCTTGGACCGGTGTTAAATAACACGGAAGGTATGTTTTCAGATCATTGGTATGCTACGAATCAGTTTACACTTGATGTTATTTTTAGTTATAGGATGAAACAGTATGAATGTTTGACGAATGATTCATCTATAGCTGCAGCTATTTTTGTCCCGTTTTACGCGGGGTTTGATGCTTCTAGATATCTTTGGGGGTATAATATTTCGGTTAGAGATGCCACTTCTTTTGAACTTGTTGAGTGGTTAACAAAAAAGGGGGAATGGAAGTACATGAATGGTAAAGATCATTTTCTTGTTGGTGGTAGGATTACTTGGGATTTTAGAAGATCATCTGATGAAGACTCCAAATGGGGTAATAAGCTTTTGTTATTACCCGCGGTTAAAAACATGTCAATGCTTACTATAGAGTCGAACCCAAATAGTGCTAATGATTTTGCTATTCCATATCCAACTTATTTCCATCCGTCTTATGATTATGAGGTTTTGGATTGGCAAGATAGGATGATGAAAATGGAGCGGAAATGGTTGTTTTGTTTCGTAGGTGCTCCACGACCCAATGACCCTACATCGATTAGGAATCTTTTAATTGATCAGTGTAAGAATTCTAGTGTTGGGAAGTTGTTGGATTGTGGGGATGGAGATAAGAAGTGTCATTCGCCGAGTAGTGTAATGAAAATGTTTCAAAGTTCGATCTTTTGCTTACAACCTCAAGGTGATTCACCTACAAGAAGATCAACTTTTGATTCGATTTTGGCTGGCTGTATTCCAGTGTTCTTTCATCCCAATTCTTTTTACGTACAATACACTTGGCATATCCCTAAAAACTATACAAGGTATTCGGTTTTTATTTCTGAGGATGATATTCGTAAGAATGTAAGTATAGAACAAAAACTTAGTCAACTTGATCCCGAAGTAATTAAGATGATGAGGAAAGAGGTTATAAATATGATCCCGAGATTGATATATGCTGATCCTCATTCGAAGTTAAAGACAGAAGACGCATTTGATGTAGCTTTGAAAGCTATTATTCACAAGGTGACCAAATTGAGACAAGATATGATAGATGGCAGATGAGGACTTCACTGAATATCATAGTTGGAAGTACGTGCTATCAGAACAAGGTTATTAATCAATTATGAAGGTTTTCACGAACAGGAACCGTATTTTTCTTGACCAAAACTGTACGATCGAAAGGCAGATTCACTCAGTTAATAGAAACATCATTACTTGACCAACTTCAGAGGAGGTGTAAGTATTAGACAATAAACATATATTTATCTTAATTATGTTTATTTAGTTTCTTAATAGGATTAGGTATCTTGTTCATCAAGGTTCTGTTAACCTATAAATATAGGTTATTGTCAATAGAACACACAATCAATAAAATATATCTTTGCTATTTTACAGTAAAGTACTTACTTTGCTTGAAGTAGGAAGGAAATTTTGTAGTCTTGACTCAAAATACTGATAGTTATTGATTATCTCAATGTTATTTGTCAATGGTTTGTAATCAAAATGAAACTTAGATTTAGCCACGACCTTTTTAGGGACGATAAGCCGTGGCCAGACTTTTAGCCACGACAACTGGGTGTGGCTAAAGGGCCAGGATTCATGTAGTGTGTTCTTGTTCTTGCAAAATCGTTGTCGGCTTCTAGTGGTCTCTTCTTATTCAATTATTGTTCTTTCGCCTTTCATTTCATCGAGAGAGTTTTAGTAATTGATATATTTCAAGTGTTCGAGGTGCTTCATCTTTGCATGCTTGTTTCAATTTAGTTCACTCGTCTGTTATTTCCTTCCAACTTTTTTCTAACACATCTTATAGATGCATAGTGAAAGATATTCAACATGTCAATCTATCGACGCATTTCATTTTTGCTTATTCAGTTTATAACCGAGATTATCCGTTTTTTGATAGATGAGAGTTATGCTTCCTCTAGATGATTATTGGTTATCTAATGTTAGTTGTTGGAACTAAATATGGTTAGAAATACTGATAGCTCTTAGAGGATCTGATGAAGACCCGATAATAGGAAAACCATCAAAATGGCTGAATAGCAGTCGTAAGAAATTCAATATCATACTTCAAGCAAATCAGAAATATTTTGAATTTGATTAGATATTGAAAAGCTACACTTACATGCCCTCACCCAAACTAACTTTCATTAATAGCTTGTCCAAAACCGTCCAAAACGATTTGACACCTTTTTCAATTCCTGCTAAGCTGATCACATCCGGTTCGGTTTTACGCAAACCGGCAAGTATGCTTTGTTAAACCGGACCGGACCGACCCAAACATTTCGGTGCAGTCCTCGGTCCGCTGTTTTTGACCAAGTCGGTTTTTGGTCCGGTCGGGTCTTGGTCAATCAAGGTAAAAAGTGAAGAATGGCAACTTAACAAAACAAGGATATACAGCACCAGAAAGTTGCAAAATCCACTCGCCTAAACTTCACACCCAAACGATGGTTACGCATTGTCAGATCTTGAATACAAGTATGAACTATAAGGTATAACAAAAAGAAACAACAATACAGACATCATTCACAAAAGAAATCTATTGAACAAGTTCGTTTTGATAATTACAGTATGTGGTGGATCCCTTAAATCTACATGCAGCCTAACATAGCCATGGGGAATGGCCACTTTTCAGGCGTACAACTCATTGACTACTTTGTTAACAAACATATTGTACATGATCAAACATACAAGAAAATGGTCAAAAGTGTAAGTAAAAAAAGAAAACAAGGCAGCACACCACGGAACTGAATCCAGCTAGCAGCATCAGTTAGTAGAGCTGGTGCAAGTTCCTGTAGGCAAATAGGGTGGATAAGTGTCTCGCAAGGATTATGATAATTTCCATCTTCCGATAAGAACACATGAAAAGACTGTAAATTCACAGAATGAGTGATTTTGCAGAAGTTGCTAAATGTGATATATTTTGTAACGAGTCTAAAACAACTCATGAAAAGAATTTGTTTTTTTTGGCAGTATCGAAAACTGGTGACAGTTTTGCAATTAGAAGCCAAGTGTACTGGTTTAAAATTTGATCACTTCTAAATTAATGGTTAAAAACACCTTCACAGACCCCGCAACAAATAAAGTTCAGGGATACATGTGTAAAACAATAACAAAGTTGGTGGACTTGACCACTAAAAAGAAGATCATTTTCAACAAAAAGAAAAAACTCTTCAAGGAACCGAATCAACCACGGAAGTACATTGAGAGACTTATCCCATTTGGGGTTTATGACGATAAACTTAAAGGTATATATAACCTGAGCCACAATGCAAAACGACCTAATTTAAATTTACATAGGTTTGGATGAAAATGGCAAACCTAAAGTTCAATAGAATCTTGCACAACCACTAGTTACTATTCTAAGAAATAGTGAAGGTTTATCTTGACCTGGCTGCATACCTATATGTGGAATATTATCGCTGTGTTTAACATTCTAAAGCGAAAATATGACCCTGCAATACAAACAAATAGCTGTCAAAAGCCATCAGCACGTAGCGTTCTCCAAATAGCTGTCAAAAGACATACATATTAAGTAATATGTCTTTAGTCTGGACTATTTGGGTGAGTATTAAGATTACAATGTGGACACTAATCAAAAAATTAAATAACGTTTCTAGTGGCAAAAGGTAATTTTGAATTGTAAATTTGTCAAAAAAAAATATTGCATTTATTTAAGACACCTGAAGGGGGCAATATTTTGCGAGTTAACCAAAAATACCAACTATTTTGCGAATTTTATAAGCAAGCACACTTTTCTCCAAATACTTTGTCAAATATGGCTATAAAATAATCTGAGTTTTCAATAATCTTTTTAACTAAAAAGATTTATGAGGTTTTATAAGTATGTAGGCAAAAAAAAGTAACCTGTACTATCATTCTACGTCGACCATTTGGGCGTCAAGGAACTGATCGGGTCTGGTAAAATTCTCCCCATTCGTACCATTAAACTGAAGGATTCTAAGTTTGCCCTCCTGCATCGAGAAATAAAAAATTTATATGTCACATCGAAGGTGGCAAAATGAGAAAATTTTATTCAGTAGTAATTAACTAATTATCATGTACAAGCAGTTCAAGCCGGTCTGGGCCGCCTCGCCAACATTTAATGTCCAATTTTTATTCAGTGGCATTAAATGTGTATTCAAAACTACACTAATACGTAATAAGATAACTTCTTATCAGATAAACAATTTAGAACAAATCCATTTTTAACAGTTTTATATGCCCCACTGGACCCGCTACTAAAAAGGACCCAAATTGACATGTTCCTCTATAAATAGGTTGAAATTGCCAACTTTAACAAATTTTTCATGGTGAAATACAAACCTTCGTCCCGTAGACAATACCTCCCCCAGAGAAAGGGTGAAAACAAGCTACATTCACCTCATCTTCTGAGCTAGGAAGCACTCTCACAAGTTCCATATCCGAAACTCTATATACCTGAAAATACATATCCAAGATTGAGTTGATCCATATAAAAATAAAAAGAATTTAAAATTGGAGAGCTGAAGAAGGCCGTATAATAAAATCATACACTTGCAATAACAGTTTTTAAAGTTCAGTATCATCATGCCAAAGCCTTTTGGCATTAGCTCTAATCTATAGATCAAGCTTTTGACACAGTGGTCTTTCTATTGTAGGAAACTAAATACAACAAAGTGAAAATATTGGATATTCACCTCCAAAACTGTGTAGACGGACAGAGAATTATCCCCGTTGATGTCAATGCTTTTGAGAAGAGAACTATGGCGTCGACCATAAGCAAGCAGTATGTGCTCAGAACTAGGTGAAAACTGCATGAAAATAGAAGGAAAGTTATTTAAAGGGTAAAGCTTTAATCCTTAATATAATAAAGTATGTGTTTGAGATAGAATGCAAACAAGTCAAGAAACATGTAAAAGAAAATTGCACGTAAGAATGTGGATTTTATTTTAGCTAAGTGACTACTTGACCCTACATCAATACCACCAGAAACAAAAGTGAGGACAAAAAGTCACCAGGAATGGCAGCACAGAACGATTATCTGGGATGGAACTGAAAACAAAAACGAGAATAACAATAGATCCTATAAACATATTATACAATATCAACTTCTTAAATTAAATCAAACCCTTCATTCAGAAAAAGAAAAATCAAATTCCTAACCAATTGAACTGATCCCTCCGAAAAATAAAACAAATAGGAAATCAAATAACTCCTAAAACTTAAACACCGCAGAGAAAAACACTGACAAAACAGCTGCCAAATTATTTGAACAAAATAAAGAGTACTTAATTCAACTTCTAAGATTAAAAAAAGTAACAAACAAAAACCTCACAAAAACTTAAGGGAGTATTCAAATGTGTATTTGTCAATGTAGCTATGTGTTTATCCATGTCTACACAGGTTTAAGATGCTAAATTTTGTACGGGTATGGTAATGGCTGGGGAAGAAGGCTTAGACACTCTTGTATGTACAAGTGTCCCAAGTCTACTTTTTCAGAAAAAATCATTAGCCCCTTAATAGTCGGACAATAAATTTCCGGCATTTAATCTTGCACTAATTTCCAAATAGGACGCAACTTCATCTCAAGAAAGAAAATAGTTGTAGCAACCAAAAAACCACAAATTTTTGACTTGATCATACGGTTCCGGAGGCAAACAAACAAAATACAAGGCTTTATACAGTTTTTTGCAATTCTAGGACTAGTGGACTAACAATGTAACAAGATCAGTTAAACTACCAAGAGCCATACCTGAATTGACGTTAAACAGTGAGCAGCTCTAATTGGCCTCGAGGTAAGTACCGAACCAAAGCTACATAATTACAATAAATGTCAGATTATAACTGCTTGTTAAGTTGAAATAATCAGCAAGAATAATTAACAAGGGGATGGAATCCTACGTTTCCTCTTCAAGTGAATAGACTCTCAATTCATAGATGACTTGACGAGCAGAAATAGGATGTCGTGTAGGAGATGTTCCCGCCCCAATGGCCTCTTGATGAAAGTGGGTTGATATTCCAGAATCAGATTCACACTGAAGCACACATGCAACACAAGCAGCTAGATATCTCCCACAAGGTGAAAAATGGGCACCCATTTCACTGCAACAGCATATATGCGATTAAAAATCAGACCTTAAATACCTATCTAAGTATATTGCATATATGCGATTAAACAATAGAAGATTGCGTTAAAAAAAAAAAAAAAAAAAAAAAAAAAAAAAAAAAAAAAAAAAAAAAAGCCTCTCGTCTAATTACTTTTTTAAGTAACCACTTTTGTTAAACCCAGAAGAAACCCCTCAAAATGTTAAGCTTATGTGAATTAACCTTGTCAGCTGGTAACAAGTTTCTAAGGCATGTCAGTGATTCAGCGTCAAGAAAAGGTCACATCCACACCGTGTCAGATATCGAACCAAAACTTTTGAAAGTTATAATACTCTTATCAAAAACTTTGGAATTTTGTGTTTTATCATAGGCAAAAAAGATGGTTATCTAAAAAAAAAACAGTTTCTGGCAATCGTGAATCTGGCTGTTAATCTATTTTTCAACTTTACCTGCAAAGTACGGCATGCGGTATCGTTAGACGGCACCGGTCAACCTTAAGCAGAGCACATGGATTTTTTTGATCATGAGACCATATTCTTAGCTTTACAGTGCAAGGCAACTCAGCAGCAGCAGTAGCAGTCAGGGTTGCAGATAGTTGAGACTGTATTTGAGTAATCATAGGAATTGGGTCACCCATGTTGTTTGACTCATTGGTTGGACCATTTTGTAAATAAAATTCCACAGGATTCATGTTGAAAGGCAGATCCAATGACACCTCGGGATATTCTTGATTTGTGTTTGCCGGCTCAGGTGCCAAGGAAGTTGAGCCTCTCTCGCTACTAACCAAATATCTATGTGGACTACCCCTAAGAGGTAAACTCGATGGTGTGCCTGCTCTGTGACCCATCAACCATCCTTGCATGAAAGGTAATTCCCAACGTATTCGATCTCTTAATGGGTCTTTCCCTAACTGATTCAACCTTGTTCCATGAACATCTTCAGCACCGGATATATCCATGTCTGAAGCACTATTTTGATTTGCAAAACTACCATTTACAGTATTATGGGTGTTGGATATAGGTATAGAAGAAGGCATCAGCTGCTCGAATTGTTCTGTTGCATTCGCACGAAACACATGTTGAACAGAAGGTTCTAATGATGTACCGCCATTCTGCAGTTGTTGCCTTGAATCTGTTATTGTCATGGGAGGAGACGGGAACAGAGGTAAGGGCATCAATGGTAATTCCGCCGCTAAATTTAGACGATCACCGCGACGCATATTGCCCATATATACAGCAGGAGGGGGATAATGCAAATAACCATGAGAAGTTGCAGCTGCCATTGTATTATCTGAAGGGTCAAGATCGTTTACCTGCAAACCACTTCAGTACTCAGAATATGGTAAAGTTAACAATAGTTCTCAACCAGACATGGCAATTTGACTTGTTTACATACGAATGGGCCAATTTGGGTCTATATTTTATTTAAGGCTGGTAAATTCAAAAAAAAAAAACTAGCAATAAGAGAATAGGTTTTCTATAGAAATGGTCCCTTTAGTGCTTACAACCTCGAAAACCGAAAATGTAAGTGTATTTTAATGCATACAATATCGTAAACAATATTGCTTCCATAAACATAATCAACACGATCACCAATTAATACAAAAAGCTCATGAATACAGACAAAATAATGTCAGCCGTTCACCCGACCTGACCCACAGCGATTCAACCAAAACCTATGACCTACTACCCAACCGACACCCCCTTGTCATCTCCATTGCAAACCCAGAAATATAATGTTACCTCTGCAGTTAATAGAAGTGGAGCCGAATGTGGATGGAAATGCACAGCACGAAGAGAACGCCGTGTCCTCAATACAATAGCAGGTGCAGAGGTCTCTCCTCTACTGTCGTACCGCCATAAATATAGCTGAATTTAAGAAACTGCCGTCAGCTCTAACTTCCACAGTAAGTACGTTTACGAAAAATAAAATAAAATAAGTACTAAAGAAACATGACCACAGTTGGACTAGTATTAACACCTTATGGCCTGCAGCAACTGCAAGCAGTTCTCCTTCAGAATGAAATGCAATGGAAGCAATAGGCCGATCTGTTATAAACACAGACATGCAGATGTAAGATAATCACAAGAAATATACATACATAAGCATATGGTAAATCGTTTAACAATTTCAATTAGCTCATTTGATTTAGAAAGAAAAGACAAAGTTTAGTAATTACAAAAATCACGGGATACTATGCATTCTGATGTATTCGCATTCCATAAGCGAACTTCATGGTCCAAACTTCCACTTGCAAGTATTTCTGGACGCAATGGATGGAATCTAACCTGTAAAATTAATACAGCACATTAACAAAATGGACACCCGAGATATGTATTAACCCGATGAAGATAACATGCAGAAACACTAATCTGGATTTCTCAATAAATATAAGTGACAAATAGGTACACTCTCATACTTTGATTGAATATAAGCTATATAATATAAAACTAACGTGCCGGAGATAGCAACATAGCCTATTTAACGGAATTTTAAGAGACAATTTACATTCATGTAAGTGCTAAATCCAATCTATCATAAAAACATGCCATGGGTTTCTATATTATAGTTCAAACTTCTCAGATAGCAACTCATTTTCATTTAGGGTACATGTAACTTCCTAGGTAATCCACAAATAAAACATTGTACTACTAATTACGTCTATTCAGAGAACAAGTTGGCAGTGACACTTACCACCCAAGGTGTTCTTCGATGTCCACTCAACACCTTTAAACATTTCCCAGTTTGGCAGTCGATTATTTTCACAGTATGATCACCGCTGTCAATCCCAAAACAAGTCAATTCAATAAATGGACAAATAAAAGGAAAAGCTGCTAGAAACAAACCAAGACAACCAACAACATACTGAGTAGAAGCAAGAATTTTCCCGTCCGAACTAAATGCTGCTGCAATAGTTGATCTCGGTGAAGGCGTTAATGGACAATACATAGCTGACAAACACTTCAAAGATTCAGCCTCCACCCTACGATAACATTTAAATTAGAAAAATGGCATCAAATAAAATAGATAATGAAACATGTAAATTGTACATAAGTACCATGAAAGAAGTTCACGTCTTGAATCCCTTGCGTTTTCACTCTTGGGCTTAACAAATGATTGATGGACGAGATCAGATGTTCCACTCCCTTGCTTTTTTGGCGAATACTTTTTTATTCTCGGAGCTATCTCTCTCTTAGTCAACATGTGGAAAACATTCCTACTACTGAGAAAATTAACATGTTAGACGGCTAGTATCACCACAAAGTCACTAGCAGAAATGAACTTCATCAAGTTTGGTTTTTTTTTTTTTTTTTTTTTTTTTTAAAAAAAAAAAAAAAAAAAAAAAAAAAAAAAAAAACTAATTTTATACTAACACAAGTAAATCAGACCACCAAACCATATCAACATGATAAAACAAAACTTACTGAATCCAAATTACAAATAATCACGAGGAACAGGTTCATTTAATCTCACTTTTCATGTGAAAAAGTATACTTTTTTAAATTATTTAACTATATTACGTCTCACTAATAAACTCAAAAATCAAAATTAGACAGTACACAACAAAAAAACCGAGTATGTCAAGGTTTCAAAAGGTAAACTTCATCAAATTGATCAGCTCTAATATGTCTTTCGCATCACACCAAAATTCCTAATAATAACAAACTTAACAACTACATATCGCTACAAAGATCTAGCTCAATTTTCAATCAACTCCAACTACCTAATTAACAACCTAAGTTTACTAACCATCAATCGATCAAAATTCTCGAATTCTTAACTCTTATGCGCCACGAAAAAACATCAAAATTTAGCATCTATTAATCACACCTAATCAAAATCACAAACAATTGCATAACAGCACAAAGATCTAGCTAAAATTTATAAACTCAAAAATCAAAATTAGACGTAATTAGTAGTATAATGTTTTATTTGTGGTCTACCTAAAATTAATAAACTCAAAAATCAAAATTAGACAGTACGCAACCAAAAAAAACCCGAGTATGTCAAGGTTTCAAAAGGTAAACTTTATCAAATTGATCAGCTCTAATATGTCTTTCGCGTCACATACAAATTCCTAATAATAACAAACTTAACGACTACATATCGATCTAGCTCAATTTTCAATTCAACTCCAACTACAATAGATTAACCTAAATTAATTAAGCAAAATTCTCGAATTCTTAATTCTACGAAAAAACACCAAAATTTAGCATCTATTAATCACACCTAATCAAAACCAATAACAATTACATACCAATACAAAGATCTAGCTCAAATTTATAAAACTAAACTTCAAAACATGAAAATTGAGCAAAATTGAATCTTACTTGTGATGTGACTGCTGCGAATTAGAAGAAGATAGAAAATGATCTAGATTTGAACTATTAGTCTTCATAATTTTATTCAATTACAATACCACTACTATAACATTAATAAGATTATAATTATAATTCAGACATATATATAAAATTATAAATATATAAAAGATGGATCTGATTAAACTATCTTCATTCGTTAGGGTTTTCTCTGTTGGATTGAGATTTTTTTATTAAAAAAAAAATGGGAGAAACCCTAACGGAGAGATAGATAAAGATGGAGGTGGTGGAAAATTAGGGATTTTGATTGATAATTGTGATGATGGCTGTTTGTTTGGTCTCAATGAGGTGTAACAATTATTATTTTATTTTATTGTATTGTATTATCTCTAGGGATCATTTCTAACTACACTTGTTATTTATATGTGTCTCTCTCTCTTTATTTCTGTTAGACCTAATTACATAAATAGTCCCTGTGGTTTACAACTTTACACCATTTACCCCTTCTTTTAAGGTTGAGCAAAATCAATTGATAACCGACTTAACCCGGCAAACCGAGCCGAACCAGGCCTATCAAACGGAATTGAACTTTTTCGGTTTTGTATAATTATTTTGGTTTTACTCAATTCGGTTTGGGTCAAAACACAACTATTCGATTCGAACTAGCTAAACCGATCCGAATCGAATCGAACCGAATCAGCCTTATTCGGTTCGGTTTCGGTTTCGATCGGTTTTACTTAGTTCAGTTCTCGATTCACATTTTACCATTAATTGGTTTTTAGGTCGGGTCGGGTTTGGTCAGTTCAGGACATGTTTGACCCGTTGCTCAGCCCTACCCACTCTTGTCCTAAAAGTTTAAAAATTACACCAGTCGTTCCTATAGTTGTCACTTTTGCACGAACCGGTCCTTTGACCAAACAGGGTTTGTTTTAGACGTTAAGTCAGGCCAAGTGAATGTCACGTAAGGGGCATTATCGTCCTTTTATGTCCAACCTAACGCATAAAATACTGAGTTTGACTTTTCATTTCACTCTCATAACACTTTTCGTATTTATTTTCTCATTTCAATGACACATGCAATCCCTATTCTAGTTTCTTGCTCGAATTCACCATGGTTTCACAAACTGTTGTTTAGGAAGTTCGTGAAGAAGGTGCATACTATGATCCAGTAACAAGATACGGTAAGGAAGATGGTTTTTTAGGGTTGCTTTGATCTTTTTATGGGTTCTTTTAAATACTCCTATTTTTCAAATGTATCTAAAATTACTGTTAATATTTTGTGTTTTTTGGTTGTTTTTATTGCAAATGGGCACCCCAAGTATCTTTTCCTTTAAAATCCACCATGGCGAGATGCTTTCACCAACACCTATCAGATCTTGTGTTGGTGGATAGGTATCACATGTTGGCGTAGTTAATATTAAAGACTTTTGTATACATGACCTTAATGAAAATAGTGGTTCAACTGGGTTATGGTCTAGCTGATTTAATGTACTACCATCTCTTGAGACCACGAATGAGCTTAGATTATAGCCTACATCCTTTAAGTGGTGATGCTAATGTGTTAGAGTTGGCCAAAATATGTTAATGATAATAAGATCATTTTAGTGTACATTAAACATGGAAGTACTGTGGTGGAAAGTATATTTGATAAACCTAATAGGGGAGTTATAATATAAGAACTTGATAATCAGTTAAGAAGGCCTCCTCCAGATAATGATATACGTCCTTATGTAAATAGGAATTTGATACATATGTTTTCTAGAAATTTGACAAAATATTGGGAAGAGGGAAACTCTAACGCTTTAACCATTGCTAGAAGGACCAGTTTTAGGTGAGTCTTCAAAAAAGGGTAAAAAACCAACAATAGAATTAGAAATAAAGATTAAGCTCTTTGATGATCTTGACCATATACTAAGTGAGTATGCAAACAATGGGAGAGAAAGAATAGTTGATGTAGAAGCAACAATCATGATGTTGTTGATGGTGATATGTATATGAGACAAAAATGGTAATTGATGTGGCCAATTTCATAGAATTGAAAGGTGATAAGGAGAATGAGATAGAAGAAGATGGTGAAAGTGAGACAGAAGCAAATGATGTAAGTGGTAGAGAGGCATAAGATTCAAGGGATATGGATTATGATCCAAATGATGATAAAGGATTTGTTAATGATGAATATGTAGTTGAAGAAGTTCATGTAAATATGAAACATCTCAATTTCAATGCAGACATAATAGATCCTTTAGCTTAATGTGTTGAGGTTTGTGAACAAGATCTAGATGTTATTAATTATGACTCATTTGGCAGTGACTTAGATGATGGAGTTAATCCTCAAAGGAAAGAACACCTTAGGAAATTAAGAAGACTAGGCAAGGAAAAAATAGTGGTCCCTTTCAGTTTACCTTCTACTTAGGCCAACAATTTGCTGATAGAGAAACTGTGAAGCAAAAAAAAAACAGTTGAAATAGGAGAAATAACTCCTGTAGAAAATGATAACCAAACAGTAAGAGTTAGATGTGAAGGGACAATACCAAATTATGGCAGTTTTGTTAGCGGTGATAGAGTTATGGGTAACAATGTAATTTCATAAACCAAAGGTGGTCCAGTCTTTAGAGAGAATAACATTAGTGGGAAGCAGAATATTTTGGGCAACGGGTCAAAGGAAAGGGTAAAAAGATCACTAAATAGAAAAAGAAGACGAATGCTCGTGTCCTTATACACTACTTGTTACACACACTGTTGAAGGCATATGGGAGCTTAGAACATTAAAGGATGAACACAAGTATCCTCAATCTAGAGAAATAAAAGCATGTACTTCTAGGTTTCTGATAACGCTCAAATTATACATATTTTTATACACGTTATTTGTGCTTTTTGCTTATATATTGATTAATTATATGAACTTTCGATACTTAATAGACTAAATATGATATTGTAGGTTCATATGAGGTGTCGTGGAAGAAATGAAAGAAAACACAAAGAAATAAAGCTAAAAAGAATAAATAAACTCAAGTTAAGGATCTCCTGACACTTGTCCACTGTTTTGGTCGTATCTTAAGCATACGGACTCCGTTTTATCCTCCGTTTGCGGCCACGAAAAGCTAAGAGAATTATCTACAATTTCAAGTTGGTGCTAAAAGTTGGAAAAGATCACAAGTATGCCGTACTTAGCAATAAGTATGGCGCACTTTTATGACAACACTTAAAAACTTCATTTATGGCACTTTTAACTACTTGTATTCAATGTAATCTGATCATATGACTTACCACACTTCCTCTACATGTTTTTGGGCACCCATAGAGCCTATAAAACAGATCCACCTTTATTTTGTAAAAAAAAGTTGCTAGGAGAAAAAGTTCCAAGTTGATAAGGGTGCAATTCACACCAAATTCACCCTTGATCACCATCTATCACTTGATCAAAGCCCGTGGACGATTGCGGCTTGTTGTTTCTCAATCACATAAGTGTAGTGACAGACTGACAGTACAAGAAGGGTTTAGAAAGCAAGGGGTCGAAACTCTTTGGTTATAGCAAGTTGATTCTCGGGTATATGCTTGTAATCACCATTTTTGATCTTGTAACCTTGGTACAATTCTTATTACCTTATTAATATGATTTTTACTGAATTTTATGAGTTTGATATGTGTACTACTTACGTGATTATGGAGTAGTGACTCTATGGGGGCATTTCTTTTTTTTATATATATTGCTGGATATGGTTTCCCTATGGATAAATGCGCCTATATGGCCTAAGATCAAGATGAAAATATGTTGTTTCTTTTTCCGCTGAATACACATTATATTCTTTGACTAAATGATATTTGTAACCTTCTTCCCAAAAAATTAAAAACACCCAAATCTACTCATTTATAAGCAAGTTTTCACAACCATGAAACAAGATTAAAACATAACAAACACTTAAAATTTATATATAATCATGGAAAAGTTTAATTTATTTTCACTAGTCAAAGCCTTTGCATAAAAAACAAAAAAACATCGAAACCCATGGTGAGAATCCACTTATCTGCATTATTTAACAAGATCTAAGGATCAATGTTGTATTTTGTATCTTTAAGCAATTATCTTTAAAAGTTTACATAGATCTGGGAATATTTGAGACCAAGAAATATCTCAAATAATTGTTTTTCCGACACATGAGGTATCAAGTAGATCGGTGGTCGCCGACGTCAGTGGTGGTCACCCATTGCTAGTCGCTGAGTAGAGGGCTGCTAGTGTGGATGATGTTTTGGTGGATGAGGTTTTGGAGAATTGGGTCTTAATTTGTAAAATGAAAGAGATAAAACAAATGAAAGAATTGAGGGTATAATAGGCAAAGAAAAATGTTATAGCGTCTGGTTTGTGAGAGGGTCCTTTTTACTTCCCTCCTCAATTAGACATATTGGAGCGAAAAGGAAGAAAAAGAAACAACCAAAAGTTTGTGGGGCCCTCTAGATCTGTTAGTTAAAGGATCAACAAGTCAAAAATAAATAACCCCTATGTTTGTTTAGGCGAAATGTAATCTTTGATATGGTGTGTTTGGAATAGTGGTTATCATTTGATATATGAATCGATGAAACATAATATTTGATCATATTATGACTTGTCTTGTTTACTACTTTGATTTATTATATTTGATTATAGGTCGAAAAGATAATTGGATTGTGATTAATTTCAAGTCATTAGTCGATGAATGATTTGGTATTACACTTGTAAAATTGTGTAATAAAATTGATAAACAAACAAGGAATATTTGATATAAGAATATAGGTGGAAAGGCTTCTTTTGAATATGTGTTCTATTATTTTATATAATGTATTGGTTATGAAAATGTTTATAGGTCAAAAGAATTCGTTGTTATTAATCGATATAAACACTTGTTGCATCTTTGACTAGCGTTATTTGTGACTTGTGATAACTTGAATTATAAAGTGGTAATCATTGTTCCAACACACTCATGTCTTAGTGATCACGCCTAAACAAGCATACTTTTAATCGTTTGATTTAATCTTCGTATTTCATTGCTCTCATTATAATCTTGGTTTATATACACGTTTGGTTAAATTGATAAGTGACAATCAATTTGGCCTTAGCACCCTTAACGAACATTCTAAGAAAACTACATTTCTCTTGGGACGACCTGGACTTGCCTAGACTTTACTACATTCGAACGGGTATACTTTCCAGTGTGTTTTAGTCGATTGATTGGCACTTCTAGTGTTAAGGCAACATTGACAAGATCTCCTTATGTTTTAATGATGACAAATAAACCTTCGAAACACATAAAATAACAAACGTGAGCCAAAATTCTCCCGAAGCATATCTACTCCTGACGCGCAGCCTGCGCTCCGACGCGCCAGGCTACTGTATGCTTCCGGACGAATTTTGAAAGTCGGCTTTCCCCTTACCCGAAAAATGTGAATCTTTCAATACATGTATGTATATGTTATGTGCTTAATTGAGAACACACGAAATGAGTATTAGAATTAGAGAGATCCAACTTTTGAAACACCTGTTTCGGGAAAATGCCAACTCAAGTATTTTGTCAAATGCCTCTAGCCAAGGCTTTTCTAAACCTAGGGAGCTTATATATTTCACGTAACATCAAGTGAAAGCATTCATATGCTCATAACCCGTGCGTTACGTCTTCTCTAATAACGTAACGGGTTTACTCCCTTACTGGTCAAACAAAGTCAAAGGTCACTTTTGGTAAACGCATCCTTTCCCGCTTGGGATATGCTTTACATCAATGCAAAGCACTTAACTTGTTTGCATCAAGGTGTTAGTTGAGTACGTCGAGTCGTGGAAAGTTACGAGTTATGAGATTATGGATTCTCGACGTTGAGTTACTTGAGATTATGAGTAACCTTTTATTTTCTCAACTCAAAATCATTATTGTCAAATCTTTTCTTCCTTAATGACAATATGATTATTTCTTAATCAACTCTTTAATTTCTCCTCACATAAAACAAATCTTCCAACCCTTTCAAGATCCTTCCAAATCTTATCCCCAACATTCTCTTATATTTTCTTACACCTTTAGTACTTCTATGTACTTTTTGTCTCCCACATTCCTACACAATATCTCCAAAATATTTTCTTCCCTACATTTTCCTTTCAACCACTAGGATTTCACCACACTTCATCTTCTTCATCTCAACCATCCATTTCAAACCCAAATATACCTTCCTCACATACTGATACGCGGGATTGCGCCCTCGCAACAGGTTTTACCTCTCAAGGGATCTTGAGAAGTTGCAATCCCCGCCAGGCAGTGTACCTGATCGTTGTAGTATAGTATAGTGACAAGTACCGGGGGATTGATCGTTCAACTCAGGAATAATGTTCGCTAGGATTAGAAAGCCTACTAAACTAGGTCTAGATGTGAGGGATGATTCTTTTTGTATTTTTTATATTTTATGAAAGCAAGTAAAATCTCAGATTTTGAAGGAGTGGGCGGAATTAGTTGCTAGTCAACTAATCCAAATAACTAAAGATGCAATCAAAATAAAATAAAAAGAAATGAAAATAAACTAATGTAATTATGTGGTGGAAACAATAATAAGAAAATATGTGTTTACTTAGATTTCATTACTCCCTAGATATCTTTTACCGGTTGATTAGCTTGTTACAATTGCATGGATGACGGGTTATATTCCTTAATACTAGTCGTAGGGCCGTGTATAATATTCCCTAACTCTATGAGCTCCTACTTCACTCCTATGTCGAGCCGACTAAAAGCTCCTAACATGGGATCACTAGAATTCACTTATGCATTAAATACAACCAAAAATCGTAGTACACCTCCGATCATGTTTCTTAAGACGTTCAAGCAAGTTACCAATGGAAGTCTGCCAGTTTTCTTAAGCCTAATATCGAATACAATCATCCACAACAATTATAAACAAACCATTAACCAATAATCAACATCTAGGTTTCACTACATCTAAGCAAACACAATAAAAACCTAGCCTAGCATGTTAAAAGAAAGACAAGCATAACATAGAATCGCACAACACATAGACATATTGTATGATTATTGGAAAACTTATATTCAATTAAGCATGGATGGAACAAGGGTTGAAACCCTTACTTTTACAGAAAATTAGTCTAGGGTTTAAGCTCTCCAAAAGTTCTCCTAATGTTCCACACTTTACAATGAAAATTTGGAAAAATATATATAGATAATACATCCTGACGGCTTCACGTTGTAGTTTCTGACGCCGTCAACTCGCCGCCAAATTAAGGATCGTATTGCCTAGATCCAATCTTGACGCTGTCAAGAAGGAATTAAGCTCTGGGTCGTCACATACATTTTGACCCTGACGGCCTTGGTGACGCCGTCAGGTCAATTGCACTAAAAATGTTCTGGGCCGTCATGTGTATTTTCCACTTCCTTCTCTTTTTCCAAGCTTGACGCCGTTATGTGTGAAGTCTTGACGTCGTCAGGTACTGTTCCCAACAAGGATTTTGAGACTTTGCTGTTTTCTTCACTTTTATGCTCCAAAAACGTCCAAAATGCTTTCTTTTTCAAATTTCTTCTCAAAAGTACCTAAAATGACAAAAGGAACGATTTAGGGCAGTAATTGATCAAATAATCACGAATTCGGGCTTAAATGACCCCTTAAAAGCGGTACACTTTTCACCTTATCAAATACCCTTACACTTGAGATTTACTTGTCCTCAAGCAAATGCGCTTTTATTCTAATCAAAATACAAGTTAGGGGTCATTTAACACTAATATAAAAGTAATTACAACAAATAATCGTTCCACTAAAAACCAAAAACAAGCACGGAGGTCATACAATAGCACCTCACAAATAGTGTTTAGATACTCACATCTCTCGGGTGTAATAAAGTATATATCACAATATGGAAATGAAAAACATCTCTCACTACCTGTCATAGCAAATAGATTACCATAGGCTTGGGAAATGATCAAACCTCCACCACTTGGCGTAAGCACCTAGGATAAACTATCAAAGAGGTCTTTTAAAGGGTTATAACGTTAGGTGTAGGAATATGGAAAACACGGTTTTGTTGGATAAAGGCAATATTTACTGGTGGCGAGTTAATCATCTTGGTTAATTACATGTACAATATGGCGTTGCTAAGCCAAGACTCGACTAACTTAAGCTAATCATAAACTAATCAAAAACATAAAACAAACATAAAATGAAACGGGGTGGTAGTCCGTATGTTTTTCTCTTTCGTTTTCTATTTTTTTTTTTCTTTTTCTTGATTTTTTCGATTTTTTTATTTTTTATTTATTTTTTATTTTTTATTTTTATTTTTTTTGCATACACTCTTGCTCTACCATCCAAAATAATACATCATAGGAAAATTGCATTCCCCTTACACTTGAATTTTTACATACTTTACAATAAACTACTCTAATGACTCGAATCAAGATAATCAAAACACTTGGAGTACTTTTAAAATTAACGCACATATGGGGGTAATAATTGATGTTCTTCCCCATTACTCCATAACACTAGTACTTTACTCATGAGTCCCAATCGTCCCAAAATAATTTGTACAAGATATGACTCGACTTAGCAACCATGTAATCAATTAGATAATTAACTAAGGGTTTAAATATGTAACAATAATGCACTAAAGATGAGTGTATACAAGGAAGGCTAAGGCGATTTGGTTGCACATTTGGGTAGATTGTAAACAAATTCTTCCTTTAAGTAAGATGCTTAAAGTTAGAAACGAAAAGATAGGCTCGGAGGGGTGTACTAGGGGTTTCGTGTACTAAAAATGAGTACAACGCTAAGGTGTGGGAAAAATTAATTGACTTTACTAGTCAAGGTAATTGACTTAAATGGTCAAGTAATTATGATACGGGTTTAACACGAGGGTGATCCTAATGCCTCTTATCATGTAGTAAATCCTACTACACGAATGTAGTTTCACTAGCAGTCTCGGGATGCATCACTAACACAAGTTCTAGAATCTAAATACTACCGGTACACTCATAAGTACTAATAATGAATGATTTTCCTAACAAATCTAAAGGCGAACCTCACATATTTGGGTGGAAAATTTTCTGAGTGGTACGGTTTTTGTGCTAGTTATACAACTCCTATCCATGAGACGCTTATTAAGGCTAAAGCTTCACTCCTAAATGTTGTAAAAAAATTTAAATTTGGTGTTAAAATTGTCCTAGCAAGTATTTCTCTTAGTTTTATTACACACCTACTATCGAACAAACAAACTCAAGTGCAATTGTATCATATAAGGTATCATCATTTACCCTCCCGTTACACTTAGGATGAACATTGTCCCCAATGTTCAATTAAAGGATGTAAAAGTAAAGCAGGTAAAAGAATGAAAACAAATACTCCTCTGATTCGTTCGGTGTGGATAGTGTGTCAATCAAGGTTAGATCTTCCTCCAAGAAAATGAACTTTGAAAGCTTCCCTCCAGAAATATAAATCATCTTCTTGTCATATATAACCTGTTAAACCTGAGAAAACAATCAAGGCAAACCTCGCGTAAAATCGGCGGCAATCTATATATATATAAAAAATCCTAGAAAACAAATTAAGATATAATGCTTGTGGAATGAATGTTTGAAGATTTCCTAGAGTTTATAAAACTAAAGAATCAACAAAAACTTTAAGACTCCGGTTTAAACAAAACTCGCAAAAATTTTTAGAATTTTAGTACCTGACGCTGTCAGGTTGTAACTCCTGACGCCGTCAGAATGTTCCTGAAAAAATCTTATGTTAAGTTTCCGAAAAATTTCTTGAAAAACTTATGCTTTATTTCCTGGAAAATCCTGCAAAACATCATTATGACTCGATACAAGCATTTGACTCTAACAACACTAATATACATGCTCATTTAATATTGTAGTAGATCATGCTCATTTTCGTTATTATAAACAAATTTGGATTTCCCTTACACTTAGCTTTTGCAAAATACCTTTATATGTAATTAAGACGAAGTTAAAAACAAAATAAAGCATTTTCACAATTTACTTTGAAACATGATTTACCAACAATAAAAATAAAACACGCACACGGAAACAAATAAAATCAAACAAATAAAAACACACAAAACATGGGTTGCCTCCCAAGAAGCGCTTTTCTTTGTTTACGAGTCTTGTAGCTAGACTCAAGGTCACGGGCTATCCTATGTGAGTGAGTTCCTCATCGAGGATATCTTTGGGATCAAACTTAGGCTTCAATTTCCTATTGGTTCTCTTAGTTCGGTATGACTTCTCAAACTTTTCTCCATCCGAATCATATAGAATCATCTTCATATGCCATGATCCGTCACCTTCCTTAGGTGGCTTGTCCCAATTCCATTTACAATTATCCCCTTCCCTTTTCCACTTGTTCATTCCTAAATTGATAGGCATCACTCCTAGGAATTCAATCATTTTCCTAAAGACTAAAGGATCCTCAAAAGGGTTTAGTTCTTCATCCCTAGCTATGAGTTGCTCTACCGAATGCGTTTTATTTATAAACTCCTCTTCTAAATAAAATGGGCGTTGAGGTCCTATAAAGTCTTCACTAACCCAAGGTCCGTATCTAGATGGTCTCCTATTCAAATCTACCCAATGAGGTGTCGGTTCCTCATTAGTATCATAAGCATGCTGTAACACCCCCAATTCATGATGCAGCGGAATTCAACTTGGGTGTTACTCGACGGCACAACAGTCATAATAATAGAAAACGAACTCTAATTGAGTCGTTTTAAAAGATTTATCATTCAAATTATATAAATATCAGAGATTACAAAATGAGGCCCTAGATGGTTCCATGTTTACAAATTACATTAAATGAGTTTTCGAATGATAATAAATTTTATGGCCCTCTTGAATATCTGTGCCCTTCCGTGCCATCCTTGATCATCATGGACCTGAAATACATGCTTAAAAGGTCAACACAAAGGTTGAGTGATATTCATAAAGTTTGTTTAATGGTTGAACACAATATGTTGGTAGTGTGAGCTATAGAGTTACACCAATGTTTGGAAAACAAAACAGTTAGTAATATTACACTAAGCTTATGACACCAAAACGTTAACGTGTACCAATATCAATCGACGGAGTTATCCCGGTAGGTACTTTGCCGTCATACCTATGTTTCAAATATTAATGCATTTGTTTGAACTTAGTCAATACAAATGGGATTCGTCAATCCCAATAGACCTATTCACAATATTCGCGCTCACTCGCAAGTAACCCTCGCAAGTGATTAAATGGTTCATAATAAGGGATATTGGTTTTAGCAAGGATGGTACTTAGTAATAATAAAACAATCAGATAGCATACAATTTCAAAGCATTGTGTTCATTTTAAAATAGCATGTATTCCCCCCAAGGGTTTGTCAAACAATTAAGTAATGGAAAGTGGGGCTATGAACTCACCGTGAGTTAGATGATGTATAATGAGAATGATGGATATGCCGTGAGAACTTCTATAAGGAACCTAGAATAATTGTTGCAACTTAGGTTTGGAATAATGTCTAAGAATACGAAGAATCGCCTATATATGTCTTGCATTTAGTCAATGATGTAGTACTTAGTATAGTGTAAGTCTTTGAAAAGAAATGGTTCATGAAACATGTATAGTTTATATATCGTTTACTACCGTTCGGGCCGACACAATTCAGAAGTCATGTAGTAAACGTTCGAGGAGCCAGGACACTTTAATTCGTAAATCCACAACTCATCTCGACGGCTTACTTAATAAAACTCCTCACATGAGGCTCCCTACTATTGTAGTATTTGATAATATATATATATATATATATATATATATATATATATATATATATATATATATATATATATATATATATATATATATATATATATATATATATATATATATATATATATATATATATGTCACACCCCCAGAAATCGGGTCCAGCGGAAGCATACATGTAGCTGGGGTGTAACTCAATAGGTATTACAACACAAGTTCAAAAATGGTTTTCACTTGAATCATTTAGAATAAAATAGCATAATCAAAAGTATTGAATTTACATTGTTAAAATTTGTGCGGAAGTGGGCCCTTAAAATAATTTTAAAACGGTCCCCAAATGAATATCAGAGTCTTCTATGACCATGTCATGCCCTGCCAAAACCTCCAGTAGCGTGCCATTGCTTAAAACCTGAAAATACATGCTAAAACGTCAGCATAAAGCTGGTGAGTTCATAGTTTTAAGTAAACAAGTAATTCCCGTAAACAAGTGTTTCCAGAAATCAAGTATTTCCCAGCAAAGGCATCGTAAATCCACTCAGTTACAAGTCCCGCCACAAGAGACTTGTAACCTGTGTGTTTACAACCCACTGCCAAAAGTAATATGTTTAAGTAAACAAGTCATTTGCGGAACACGAGATTTTCAGTAGCAAGACAATATAACAAATACAATGTCACAGCTAAAAATAAGGTATACAGTGCCTAAGCTCATGACCCCGAAGCTCGACATAATCGTATGCAATCAAGCATAAAATGCCCCAATAAGTGTTTGCCAGACACTCGGAAATAATCCGAATGATATGCATCCGTTTAACAGGTTGGCGCGACCAACTCGGACGGGGTGTCAACCCAAATAGATCTATCCACAGCATTCGCGCTCACACGCATGTAATTAACGGTTCATGATAAAGGGGACTTCAGTGGCAGTAATAGGTAACTCAGGCAATGTAACAGTTTTGTATTTATGTCCGCAAAAGCAAGAACTTGTGTTCATAAGAAAGTAATCAAGGATGGAATAAGTAATTCATAATGTATTCAAGTAATCAAATCAAGTATTTCAACCATCCAGTAATGTTTGGGAAAATGAATCGCGTTCAAGTAAAACAAGCATTGAATTTAAATAGTAAGGAGCATGTATCTTCCCCCAAAACATTTGTAAAACAAGTAAAAGTAGGGGTTATGAACTCACCTGGTGCAATAGCTACGATGACAACAATGAATACACGAAATGAGGCACGATCTCTAATCGCAACCTAATAGGAATGATATGATCTAATGTAAGAAATGAAATGATGCTACACATGCAAATACGTATGTTATCAATATCACTCGTTAGTTTTGAAAATAACGCTTAGCGTCGAAAAATATGTTTTTGACGTCTCGTTAAGTTAATAACCACTTTTCATGTAAATATGTTGAAACGGTACCCCATGATCCTTGTTTGGTGTTCTATCGGCAAATATAAGGTTTTCGTCGCAAAAATATCATTTTTATTACTTGAAAATATGCCCAAAAATGGCCTCGCAAAACAAGTCGCGAAATGTTGTACATTAAGGGTTAATGGTCAAGCTCGGCATTTTTGAAAACCGTGTAACAATATCTAGAAGTCGTGTCATTTAGCTTTTGGCTATACGGGTCTTGATCGATGAGAAAATCGACTCTCATTGTTGTTCCTTGAAAGTATTATGTTCAACACTTAGAAAATTTCATTATAGTAAAAGCTGTCAAAATTTATATAGTTTATCGGGTATATAGATGAGGTCGTAGTTTATTCGTTACGAGTCCAATGATCAAACGGCCAATTGATTTGAAAAGCTTGCTGGGAATACTTGATTTTACTTAACTACGGCTCAGACTCAAATTGATCCGATCATAAAGAAAAACAGCCGAGAAAGTGGTGTCTCGCAAAGACAGTTTTGCGGCAAAATAATAATAGAAAAGCTGATGGAAATTTGTAAAAATCGTCTAAGTTCAAACGCTTGTATCTTTTTCGTTATAAGCTCGTTTTCAACGTTCTTTATATCCCCGGAATCGTGGGATGGCATACTAATATCCTTTTGATAAGTCGGGACGGCTAGATCAAGTTTTAGGCCTCGAAACAGTCCATGAAAATCGTGGGACAGCAAGAAATTTTTCAGAAAATAGTTTTCGTCGTTAATATTGGAAATAGCATATCTTTTTCGTCGTAACTCGGATTTTAGTGATTCAAGCGGCCACGGTTTCGTTTTTGAAAGTATTTTCTGAATATCTAACCCAATCTTACCCAGAAACCCCTGAGTTTTCTGAAATTGGCGATTTGGGACATAACCTATATTTGAAAGTATTTTCGTTGTTAATATTCGGAAAAAACATATCTCCTTCGTTATTAACTTGTTTTTATCCCCGTTTTCGGCCATAGTTTCGTCTCGGAATGTATTTTCTAAATCTTTGGTCCAAAGTTACACCCTAGACCCTGAGTTTCCCATGTTTAACAAAAAGGGACAGTAGCTTTTATATAGTTGTAAAAATCAACTTTCCTAGTTTGTAACTTGTTCAAGGCTTAACCAAACTATCTCAAATCAACTTCACAAATACCCAATCCTACCATACACCTTCTTAGGGTGTCATGGGTTCCTAAACATCACCAATCTTGGTGAATCTAATGAGATTGATAATAAAAATTGTAGATCTATGTTTATAAAGAAAAATAAACAATAAGTGGTATGGATCATAGTATATTTGCTTGTTTTCTTACTAGATCATAAAAAGACATCAAGAAATAGTTTGAAAGATTAGAAAAATGATTAGTAACTTACTTGTGATGATTATTAAGAAGTGGTGATGAAAACCCATTTAATCTTTGTGGTTTTTATTTCAAAACCCAAACTAGATTATTACTAGGACTTGATAAACACCTTGATCTTGAAAAATTAGTGATTTCTTCCTTGTTGTGTTTCTTGGCCGATTCATATACAAAGGGAGGAAGAGAGAACGTTTTGCTAGTGTTTTTGATGTGTATAATGAAAGAATGGGAAAATGGTAGATATATATATATATATGTGTGTATATATTTAGTGTAAGTCTTGGTCTTTGCAAAATAATTAAATAACACATGGAGTAGAAGCTAGGAGGCAAGATCCATAATTTTGGGGATGAAATTAATGGGAGGAGAAAATTTGCAAGACTTTTGTGTATATTAAGTTAGTTATTGTGTAATTTAGGTGTTACCGGGTACCGAGTTAACTAAAAATAAATCGTGTCGTGTTGAAATAAAATATGACGAAGTTGTAAAAATTATGAAATTACATTCCTGATAAGAATCGGGTGTTAAAATATTTATTGAATTGAAATAACGCAAACCGACGGAGTAATAAGCTCCGACCGTAAAATGTAGCAATTGATTCCAAAACACCGGGTAAATTAATAATATAATTTTTATATCATTATAACGAGTATGAAAATATGTTAGGATCGTAGTCGGGAGTATTGGGTATATGTTCGTAGTAAAAACTGAGTGGTAACGTTAATTACAAATTAAACATACGTATATAGAAATAATGCATATCCGTTTAGGGCCTAAAGTGTTGATGATGTTACTAATGATATATAGACTACTTCAGCCTATATGACGTGTCATTAATGAATGATGCATGAATTCGCAGCTAAACCACATTGGTTACGCGAATTTGAAGACTCGTAAACTCAGTTTACGTAACGGTGAATTATGATCATGAATAGTGATTCCCTCCGGGAATGAATAGTGTCACATGAATAGTAAAACTTTTGAACGCTTCTCGGATTCACAAACTGACTCCGAAAATGATGAATAGTAAAAATGATGAATAGTGACCGGTGAATAGTAAATGATGAATAGTAACTGATGAATAGTAAATAGGAGAAATGTCCTGAAAATGCGGGTTGTTACAGTCTCACCCCCTTAAAAGGAACTTCGTCCCGAAGTTCAGTTTGTGTTGGTCTCTAGAGTGGTATTGGTTAAAAGATGATGATATAATTGTGTAAGCTACTGAGCTCTAACAAGGTTCAAGTCTGATGGCCACTAGGCCTACTCTGTCAGAAATCGTAAATGGTTCAGTGTATATCGGGTTTAACTTTATGAAGTTTTCTGAATGGTATTATGCCTTTCCTAGGCAGAACTTTCAACATAATCATGCCACGAACTTGAAATTCTAGTGGTTTACCGCTTATCGAACTTGTAATTGATTCTTGATTTGTAGGAAATTCCTAGTTATTTCATGAATGCTTACGGGACTAGTGAGTTGGGCTTTTCCAAGTTTTGATCCGTCAATGGATGTTGGCACTTCGACCATAGAGTGCTTCGAATGGTGTAGTCTCTAAGCTCGTGTGGTAACTATGGTTGCAACTGAATTTGATTTATGGCAAATGGTTAATCCAACCATTTCTAGTGTCAATCACACCCGATTTGGGCATATCTCCCTATGTTTGAATCGTTCTCTAATTCTGACCATTGGTCTACATATGATAGTTGGTGTGGTTCCAAAGAAATCTTTATGAAATCGCTAGGAGTTTGAGGTGAATCAAATTCCTCTATTAGGAATAATTGAAATGGGTATCATGAATCTTATTTTGAAAGACTTACAAGGTTAAGTCCGTCAAAGGGTGTTGTTGAAAATAATAGATTAGGATAAGGTTGTGATTTCTCCGCAGGAATGTCCTGAATTGAGTCTTTCTCCACCTACGATGCTTAGTCTCCATTACTAAGATTTTCCCCAAGCTTTATGTCGTCAAATCACAAACTCCTAAAGGTATAAGTGATGTAATATAGTGATGGAGTTTTCAAAGTTTGTTTTGAGATTGTGTGTTTTGTTCATAAACCTTCCCTGAGTAAATGAATTTACAATTTTTAAGCAAACGGCTTTCTAAGTAACATTTTTCTTAATGTTTCAAAATTTAATAGTTATGCAAGATAGGACTGTTTTGAACATTAGATGGACAGTATGGTTTACCAAAGATCGATGTTTAAAATTTCTTAATATTCAATAGTTTTTGTAAAAGAATAACCAAAAGGAACTTACTTGTCAAAATAAGTGCCTCAGAAAAGTATTTCTTACAAGATATATATTTTGTATAACGGTAGTTTGGAGATAAATTCATTTAAAAGTGAAAGTATTAAGAGGATAAAATAGCCAGGTATGTATGTCTGCACAAATGCATAGGTGTCTAACATGTTTGAATAAAGTCTATTGGTGAGGACATGTTCAATTTATAATCTTGGTTAAGAGGTTGGATTTATCTCTATGGTGTGGCTTATTGAGCACTCGTATCAAAACTAATCCTGTAATTCAGTCAAGCCAATACTTTTTAGATGATGGAATTTTTGGTAATTAGGCCAGTGATAGTGATTCGAATGGTTTTGTGATATCCTGAGATTTCTGTTGAGTTTTGAATGGTTTCAATGTACCGAGGGATCATCCTCATAGAAGGTATGGAAAGTCATTCCTAGGGAGGTCATTGATAATATCCACTTATCAATATAGGGAGTAGTGAGGGGTGAGTGACATCGGAATCTATAGAGTGTCACCTAATTCTTTGTATATATGGGGGTGGGGAAAAGAAATGATAGTGATGGTGAGAAGGGAAGAGACTGTGACAATTGCAACAAAATGAGATTGTGACAAAAGAAAATACTGTGATATGAGTGTATCGTGCATAAATATGAAAGTTCATGAAATAAAATGACTAGCTGACATGCTTCCAATCGGTGGTTTACGAAGTGATGAAAAGTATGAAGGTTCCAACAACGAGAGTATACACATACATGAATGAAACATTTGGAAATTGAGTAGGGAATTCAATCCAGACATAATCTTATTATAACCATTCTCAGTGTTGCAAAATTCACTTCTGAGTCAGACATAGGTGGTCAGCCTATATCTCACTATCCCGGGTCGAATATAAATGACCAGTCTATATTCCACCGAGTTCCATAAATTTTGAAATACTCAGTTCAGTTATACTAATACCATGTCCTTCACAAATACCAAGACGTTCTGAAAGACAAAAGCAGGTGACCAAACTCGAGGTCAAATGATGAAACTATGCAAGGAAAAACATAACACGGTGACATATATGATACGTGAACATGCTTATATGAAAGACAATTATAGTAATCAACAATAATAAATGAATATAATATACCAGATAATGAGATAACAATCTCATCACCTATGTCAGCAACTAACCACAAATGAGGCTTCAGCTTGGCAGGCAGGCACGTGACGGTCATAGGGTTAAGTTTTCTTGAAAGTAGCTATAGTCTAGGTTTTAAAAAAACACTTAGTTCGCTATAGCCAAAGCTCTGATACCAATCTGTCACACCCCTAGAAATCGGGTCCAGCGGAAGCATACATGTAGCTGGGGTGTAACTCAATTGGTATTACAACACAAGTTCAAAAATGGTTTTCACTTGAATCATTTAGAATAAAATAGCTTAATCAAAAGTATTGAATTTACATTGTTAAAATTTGTGCGGAAGGGGCCCTTAAAATAATTTTAAAACGGTCCCCAAATGAATATCAAAGTCTTCTATGACCATGTCATGCCCTGCCAAAACCTCCAGTAGCGTGCCATTGCTTAAAACCTGAAAATACATGCTAAAACGTCAGCATAAAGCTGGTGAGTTCATAGTTTTAAGTAAACAAGTAATTCCCGTAAACAAGTGTTTCCAGAGATCAAGTATTTTCCAGCAAAGGCATCGTAAATCCACTCAGTTACAAGTCCCACCATAAGAGACTTGTAACCTGTGTGTTTACAACCCACTGCCAAAAGTAATATGTTTAAGTAAACAAGTCATTTGCGGAACACGAGATTTTCAGTAGCAAGACAATATAACAAATACAATGTCACAGCTAAAAATAAGGTATACAGTGCCTAAGCTCATAACCCCGAAGCTCAACGTAATCGTATGCAATCAAGCATAAAATGCCCCAATAAGTGTTTGCCAGACACTCAGAAATAATCCGAATGATATGCGTCCGTTTAACAGGTTGGCGCGACCAACTCGGACGGGTTGTCAACCCAAATAGATCTATCCATAGCATTCGCGCTCACACGCATGTAATTAACGGTTCATGATAAAGGGGACTTCAGTGGCAGTAATAGGTAACTCAGGCAATGTAACAGTTTTGTATTTATGTCCGCAAAAGCAAGAACTTGTGTTTATAAGAAAGTAATCAAGGATGGAATAAGTAATTCATAATATATTCAAGTAATCAAATCAAGTATTTCAACCATCCAGTAATGTTTGGGAAAATGAATTGCGTTCAAGTAAAACAAGCATTGAATTTAAATAGTAAGGAGCATGTATCTTCCCCCAAAACATTTGTAAAACAAGTAAAAGTAGGGGTTATGAACTCACCTGGTGCAATAGCTACGATGACAACAATGAATACACGAAATGAGGCACGATCTCTAATCGCAACCTAATAGGAATGATATGATCTAATGTAAGAAATGAAATGATGCTACACATGCAAATACGTATGTTATCAATACCACTCGTTAGTTTTGAAAATAATGCTTAGCGTCGAAAAATACGTTTTTGACGTCTCGTTAAGTTAATAACCACTTTTCATGTAAATATGTTGAAACGGTACCCCCATGATCCTTGTTTGGTGTTCTATCGGCAAATATAAGGTTTTCGTCGCAAAAATAACATTTTTATTACTTGAAAATATGCCCAAAAATGGCCTCGCAAAACAAGTCGCGAAATGTTGTACATTAAGGGTTAATGGTCAAGCTCGGCGTTTTTGAAAACCGTGTAACAATATCTAGAAGTCGTGTCATTTAGCTTTTGGCTATACGGGTCTTGATCGATGAGAAAATTGACTCTCATTGTTGTTACTTGAAAGTATTATGTTCAACACTTAGAAAATTTCATTATAGTAAAAGCTGTCAAAATTTATATAGTTTATCGGGTATATAGATGAGGTCGTAGTTTATTCGTTACGAGTCCAATGATCAAACAGCCAATTGATTTGAAAAGCTTGCTGGGAATACTTGATTTTACTTAACTACGGCTCGGACTCAAACTGATCCGATCATAAAGAAAAACAGCCGAGAAAGTGGTGTCTCGCAAAGACAGTTTTGCGGCAAAATAATAATAGAAAAGCTGATGGAAATTTGTAAAAATCGTCTAAATTCAAACGCTTGTATCTTTTTCGTTATAAGCTCGTTTTCTACGTTCTTTATATCCCCGGAATCGTGGGATGGCATACTAATATCTTTTTGATAAGTCGGGACGGCTAGATCAAGTTTTAGGCCTCGAAACAGTCCATGAAAATCGTGGGACAGCAAGAAATTTTTCAGAAAATAGTTTTCGTCGTTAATATTGGAAATAACATATCTTTTTCGTCGTAACTCGGATTTTAGTGATTCAAGCGGCTACGGTTTCGTTTTTGAAAGTATTTTCTGAATATCTAACCCAATGTTACCCAGAAACCTCTGAGTTTTCTGAAATTGGCGATTTGGGACAGAACCTATATTTGAAAGTATTTTTCGTTGTTAATATTCGGAAAAAACATATCTCCTTCGTTATTAACTTGTTTTTATCCCCGTTTTCGGCCATAGTTTAGTCTCGGAATGTATTTTCTAAATCTTTGGTCCAAAGTTACACCCTAGACCCTGAGTTTCCCACGTTTAACAAAAAGGGACAGTATCTTTTATATAGTTGTAAAAATCAACTTTCCTAGTTTGTAACTTGTTCAAGGCTTAACCAAACTATCTCAAATCAACTTCACAAATACCCAATCCTACCATACACCTTCTTAGGGTGTCATGGGTTCCTAAACATCACCAATCTTGGTGGATCTAATGAGATTGATAATAAAAATTGTAGATCTATGTTTATAAAGAAAAATAAACAATAAGTGGTATGGATCATAGTATATTTGCATGTTTTCTTACTAGATCATAAAAAGACATCAAGAAATAGTTTGAAAGATTAGAGAAATGATTAGTAACTTACTTGTGATGATTATTAAGAAGTGGTGATGAAAACCCATTTAATCTTTGTGGTTTTTATTTCAAAACCCAAACTAGATTATTACTAGGACTTGATAAACACCTTGATCTTGAAAAATTAGTGATGTCTTCCTTGTTGTGTTTCTTGGCCGATTCATATACAAAGGGAGGAAGAGAGAAAGTTTTGCTAGTGTTTTTGATGTGTATAATGAAAGAATGGGAAAATGGTAGATATATATATGTGTGTATATATTTAGTGTAAGTCTTGGTCTTTGCAAAATAATTAAATAACACATGGAGTAGAAGCTAGGAGGCAAGATCCATAATTTTGGGGAGGAAATTAATGGGAGGAGAAGATTTGCAAGACTTTTGTGTATATTAAGTTAGTTATTGTGTAGTTTAGGTGTTACCGGGTACCGAGTTAACTAAAAATAAATCATGTCGTGTTGAAATAAAATAGGACGAAGTTGTAAAAATTATGAAATTACATTCCTGATAAGAATCGGGTGTTAAAATATTTATTGAATTGAAATAACGCAAACCGACGGAGTAATAAGCTCCGACCGTAAAATGTAGCAATTGATTCCAAAACACCGGGTAAATTAATAATATAATTTTTATATCATTATAACGAGTATGAAAATATGTTAGGATCGTCGTCGGGAGTATTGGGTATACGTTCGTAGTAAAAACTGAGTGGTAATATTAATTACAAATTAAATATACGTATATAGAAATAATGCATATCCGTGTAGGGCCTAAAGTGTTGATGATGTTACTAATGATATATAGACTACTCCAGCCTATATGACGTGTCATTAATGAATGATGCATGAATTCGCAGCTAAACCACATTGGTTACGCGAATTTGAAGACTCGTAAACTCAGTTTACGTAATGGTGAATTATGATCATGAATAGTGATTCCCTTCGGGAATGAATAGTGTCACATGAATAGTAAAACTTTTGAACGCTTCTCGGATTCACAAACTGACTCCGAAAATGATGAGTAGTAAAATGATGAATAGTAACTGATGAATAGTGAATAGGAGAAATGTCCTAAAAATACGGGTTGTTACAATATATATGTATATATATATATATGTATATATATATATGTGTGTATATATATATATATATATATATATATATATATATATATATATATATATATATATATATACACATATACATACATATATATATATATATATATATATATATATATATATATATATATATATATATATATATATATATATATATATATATATATATATATATATATATAAGTTTTGATCCGAAAAGTTAGATGTCCAATATTTGAATAAACTTAGGAAAGTTTATTTTTACATGAAGATTGTTATTAGGATGAGTTTCTTAATCTTGTATGACAATTACTTGTAAAATCTCATGGTTCTTTAGATGAAGTAGATCCAAAATGTATGTTTAAGTTATTGCTAACTCTTTAGCTCATGTTTTCGCCTAGGTAAGTTTATATGGTCATTTGGTCATGGCCTTGCCATAACCTTTGGTCATTGTTCCATGGTCTTGAGACTCAACCTTGGCTTTAGCCATGGCTGTGGTCTTGAATTTAGGTCATTAGATCTCTTGGTCTTATTAAACCATAACTATTATATAGTGACTTTGGTATATAAAATAGCTGTTAAGAAACTGAAGAAAATCTCATTCGTTATTGGTTTTCTGGATACGTGCGCCTGTGTTTTTGAAGAAAACGTGATTCCGGACAACTTTTGTGTTTTAACTTTTTGATGAATCGGACCAGAAGGGCCTTTTTTTGCGTGTTTAATTCTGTTATAGAAACATTTTTAGGCAGTTTTGCCGCAAAGTTTTGGTAATTTCAAATGGTCATAACTTTTGACTCGTATACTTGTTTTAGGTGATTCAAATTGCTATGGTTTCCTTGTTAAGTCCTCTACTACAATATGTAATTGTCTAATATCATTTATATACTGTTTTGATTAGAGTTCTCCATAAAAATCACTAGTTTGCTTGTTTACTTATTATAAGTTAACATATATATCATAGCTTGTTTTACCCATTTTTATATATCATGAACTTATTAACAAGACAATATATAGTATGAAGGAAATACAAATAGTATGAAAATGATATTTAAGCAAGAAATATATTAGGGTTTGCTTACAACTTTGGCTTTCTACAAGAAAGGTAAGTAACATGTAAGGTAAGGACTTTGATTGATTACTTCTCTTCACTTCACTTCACTTCAAGCAATCTTTCTACACTTGTATTATTGAAAGATTTGTGATGAAGATTGAGGTGACTTGAGTGTATTTAAACTCAAGAGAAATCACCAAAGTTTCTAGGGTTTGGAAGTATTTTGATGAATCAAAACTAAACTAGGTTTTATGTGTTGTTATGCTCTTGATCTCTTGGATAATACTTGGAGTGAATTAGCTAAGGAGATGGTGTTTGTGTGAGTTATGTGTAGCGTACAAAGAAAGGGGAGGGAGAGGCTTAAATAAGGTCTTGAGGAGGATACAAGATTAGGATATTTCCTAAACTTGGTGACCAAGTTCAACACTTGTAATGATCTAAGAGTTCTATGCATGAGATCAAGCCACAAGGGTGGTGAATCCCCCCACCCCTATTGGCGGTTCACAAGGTCTAGGGGGGATGAGGTGGCCTTTGGTTGATATTATCCTAGATATTGAATGAGTTTTGACTCCATAAAATGCTAACCGTAAATGATTAAGCCTCAAAAGGTAAAACCGGGTATCGTAAAAATGTGGAACTTGAAAGTATGGTTAAACATGTCAATATACTTCATAATAAAATATAAAATGAGTGGTAGGTTCCATTGGGGTGCTAAAACTCTGCTAAAACTGGAAACACGGGTCTAAAACGCGTAATATGTAAAACGTACGAATATTGTGTAAAATTGAGAAAAGTAAAATGTTACTTTTCTAATATGATAATAATGATTTAAAATGACTTATAATGTCTAGAATGGGCTCAGTCTAGTGTCGGTTAGTATTTAATGTCTTTAAGACATAAAACCGTAAGCCTAAAAATCAAGGAATGATTTTTGGTCAAAGGAGGAGGGAAAAATATGTTGACTTTTTCCAAAAATGTGAAAGCTCAAATTGTTTTAGAAACACGGTGTAGGTATAGGCTAAGGTTACGGCTAAGTAAAAGTGCTTAAAAACGCAAATTCCTGTTTCTCACGGCAAAGGTTTATTTGGTCATATTTTTCTCAGTCATGATTAATTCTCAAATAAATCATGAGTGTATCAAACATTTTTCTAATACGGGGAAAATTAACTCGGTCGAGTTTCGTTGTGCGTAGAATTTTTGAATGACGTTTTACCCTAAAACGTGTATTTCCTTAATAACTTTCGCGAAAATGATCTGATGAGTGTCAAACTTTTATTTTGCCATGGAAATGATTTATCATACGAGAATATGAAATAAAAATCAAATTTCGGAAAAAGTGAATAGTAAAAGTGAATAGTAAAAATGAATAGTGAAATTTTCGGGAATAGTAGTTAACTTGAAATTGCGAATTGTTACACATGCTTCTTAACATCATCGACCAACCAAGTGTCTCCTTATCCTACCGCTATCCTAGATTACTTACAAGCGATCATCGCACTTGCGGTAGCTAAGAATCCTCTTCCTATTAACAAAGGGCATGTAGTGTCACTTACCATATCAAGGACGTGGAAATCGGCTAGTATAGTTAATTTCCCTATATGCACTAGTACGTCCTTCACTACCTGTTGGGATATGAAGATCTAAGTACTGCTGGAAAGATCAAAGTACTGCTATGTCAAAGTACTGCTCAAAGTCAACATGCTGTTCAAGATCAAAGTACTGCTCATGATTGAAGATTATGCAAAGTACTTCTAATAACAAAGACTTATGTGCAATATTATTTAAAGGATTACTATGTAATATTATATGAATATTCTAGAATTAGTTAGGGATAATTACTTGTCGTTCAAGTAAATATTGTAAACCGACTTAAGGTTTTCCTTATGCCTATAAAAGGAGCCTTATGATGGTATTAGACGTATGAGTTTTATATGAGTCTTAGAGTTTCATATTACGATTTCTAGAAAACGATTTTAGTGAAGTTAGGGATTGTTAGTGAATATGTATTTAGAGAAGCAGGTTCAAGAGTTGGTTTTAATATAAACAAAGTTCTTCTTAGTTTTGTGTTAGTAGATTCAGCATACTTTACAAAGTAATATCAATGTTTCAATATTAATTATTTTGAGTCATTCAAGATTGTTAAAATCTTACAAGCTACAAAGTAGTTTGGTCAAAGTATATCGATCCAACAAGTGGTATCAGAGCTTGTGTTGGAAACTCTGATTAAGAAGAAAACCTTTTAAACCGATTCTACTACAAAACCTTAAAGATGTCGACAGATGTTGCACTTGCTCCATCCATCACTGCAGTCAGAATTCCTATTGTCAAGAAGGGAGAATATGATCTATGGAGCATGAAGATGAGGCAGTACATTGCCGTCACAGATCATGCACTATGGGATGTGATTGTCAATGGCAATATGGTAATTGAAGAACCATTAGAGATCCCAGGACAACCAACCCCACCTAAGCCAACCTTGCCAGCTGCTACCAAAAGAAATCAAGACAAGGCTCTCAACATGCTGCTCTCTGCCATTCCTGATGGTCACTTATTGAAGTTTCATGATGCCAAGGATGGAAAAAAACTATGGGCTGCTATTAAAATAAGATTTGGAGGTAATGATGCTTCCAAGAAGATGCACAGGAACCTATTGAAGCAGCCGTTTTAAACCTTCACTGTTGGTGAAAGAGAAAGTCTTGACTCTGCCTATGATAGATATCAAAATCTACTCAGCATGCTAAAGTTAAATGGAGCTGAGGCAATAGTTGAAGATGCTAACTTGAAGTTCTTGAGGAGTTTGCCATCTGCATGGCATGTGGTTGCTACCATGATTAGAGGATAACCTGGTTTGGACACTATGGACTTGGATGATCTTTACAACAATCTAAAGGTGTATGAGCATGAGATGAAGGGTAACAAAGGTTCAAGTTCTCACAGCATTGCTTTTGTATCTTCTAAAAATAGAAGCAGTACTTCTACTAAAAGTACTGCTTATCCTGTCCAAAGTACTATTGCAGAAACACAGAATCCATGTACAACCATGATCACTACCACTTCATCACATACCCCCAATTCAGATGATGTTTTGTGCTCATTCTTTGCCCAACAAGCCACTCTACCTGTTACTTATCAAGAAGATGTCCTGCAAATTGATGATGATGCTATGGAAGAAATTGACATAAGATGGCAGGTTGCCATGATCACTGCAAGGATCAAGAAGTTTATGAACAAGACAGGGAGAGGTACTGATTTCAAGGCTAAGCAGGGTATAGCACTTGACAAGTCTAAAATAGAATGCTTCAATTGTCAAAGGACTAGTCACTTTGCAAGGGAATGCAAGTTTGCAAAGTATCAAGCAAACAGGATGATTGAACAACCTAAACCCAAAGTTGAAAGAAAAGAGGTCCCTATTGCTGAGCCAAAGTCACAAGCTTTGGTTGCTCAAGAAAACTTGTCAGAAGTTGATTAGAGTAATGGATTTGATGAGAACCAGTAACCTATTATATGGTTGCATTAGAAGAGGTTGATTGGAGCACAGCTTTTGATGAGGAACCAGGATATGAAGCTTTGGAGTCAAGAGATGGTCTAGGAAGCTTTGATTGGAGCATGGAAAGTGAAGAAGAACCTGTTCAGCTTGCTATGATGGCTACTTCACCTACTTCATACACTATCTCTAAGGTATGTTCCAAATGTAGTAACTCTTATCAAAAGATGCTTAAAGAATATGAAACTGAAAGAGATAACTATAGAAGGGCTAGGTCTGAGATAGCTGGTTACCAATTAACTTTAGAGTCAATGGAAGCTAAGATAATCACTCATGAGAATAATGAAGTAGCTTGGGCTGAAAAATATGAGCAACAAGATTATCAATTAAAGTTGAGTGAATGGAAGTTAGGATGTAAAGTTTCTGAATTAGAAAAGGTCACTAATGAAAAAGATACGCTGCTAGAAAAACTTGCTGCTTGGAAAGAATCAGGTCTGTCACATGTTAGTTTTGTTGAAAAACAGAGAACAGCAAACATTAAAACTGGCCTAGGTTATGATAATAATTCAGAAGTACTTTCATCTAGGAACCAAGAATTAAATCTTTCTCAGGAAACCTCAACTAGTGATGAAGAATTCATAAGTTTATAGGAAAACACATCTAGTGATGAGGAATCACCTTGTTCAACACCCCCTGAGTTTAAGAAAAACAAAGGTTATAATGAAGTTCCTCCACCCACAGGTAGTTTTCAACCACCTAGGACAGATGTTTCTTGTTTTAGAGTAGACAACCTAGAATTCAAGAAAAAGCTCAAAGGTCAATCTAATGCAAGTCAATCTAGTCCTGAGTCTTTAAGAGAATCTGTTAAGACACCTACGGATGATAATAAGGGTTCTGGGAGTGAAAAAGATTTTTCAAAACAAGCAGTACTTCCAAAAACTTCTCAAAGTACTGCTGGTCATTCAGCAGTACCTACAAGAAACTCTTTTCAAAATACTGCTTATTATAGAAAACCTTTTAGGAATGGATTTGGGATGATGGGTCCAAAGTTATGCTTTGTATGTTATAGTCCTCATCATTTGATCAAGGACTGTGACTATCATTCAAAATACCTAAGCAAATATCCAAAGACCACATCTGCAAATCATAAGCACAAAGAGAATAAACCAAGGGAGAATAAACCAGCTTGGAATTACTCAAATAGGGTTAACCATAGTAATTTCTCAAAAGACTATAGGTATCCTCATCAGAGAAGACCATTCTCCAAACCCACAGTACCTTCAAGAAACACTTCTCAAAGCACTGGTCAAGCAATACTTTCTCAAAGTACTGCTAGGAAGTTTCCCAATCAAGGTACTGCTAGTAAAGACTCAAGTGTAAGACCTAGGAGATTCAATTCTTACAAACCTAGAAGACCTTACAACTCAAGAAAAGCTGCTAGAACACAGAACCCAACACCAAAAGTTACAACTAAGTGGGTTAAGAAAGAAAGTACTGCTGAGGGTGACAAAGTACTTTCAGAAAATAATGGTGAAAAAGGGAGTGTGATAACAATTCAACACAGGTTTTGGAATCAAAAACAGTAATTCTTGATAGTGCTTTCAAAAACAGTGGTGATTACATACTCAAAGAATTTGAGTATGTTACTCCACAAGGGGAACACAAGTCAGTAATGGCTTGGGTTCCTAAAAGAAACTAACCCTTTTCATTTTAATGCAGGGCAACCCAGCAGAGGAGCTTAAATATCATCTTATTGTGGATAGTGGTTGCTCTGGAAGCATGGCAGGAGAAAAGGAGCTCTTGTCAGATTTTAAGGCTTATTTTGGAGGAAGAGTAGCATTTAGGAATGATCCTGATAGAGGGAAAATCACTGGCAAAGAACTATTAAGGCAGGATCAATTGATTTTGAGAATGTTAGATATGTGAAGGAGCTTAAATTCAACCTCTTGTCAGTCTCTCAGATCTGTGACAAAAAGTACCCTGTGTTGTTTCTTGACAGAGAATGTCTTATTCTCTCCCCTGAGTTTAGATTAGAAGATGAAAACTTGGTGATGCTGAGAGCACCAAGAACCAATGGTGTGTATAGCATAGACTTGAAGAACATCAATTCTGCTGAAAGAGCAACATGCTTGATTACAAGGGCAACAATTGAGGAAGCACATCAATGGCACAGAAGACTAGGGCATGTAAATTTCAAAAACATCAATAAGCAGGTCAAAGGAAATTTAGTTAGAGGTTTACCTTCTAAAACATTCAAACTTGATCATTCATGTCTGGCTTGCAAGAAGGGTAAACAACACAATGCTTCATGTAAAAAGGTTGAAGAAAGAACAATTAGGGAGCCTTTGGAGTTGCTGCATATGGATCTGTTTGGACCTGTTTCGGTTGTTAGTTTAAACAAAAAGAAGTACTGTTTGGTTATAACAGATGATTGTAGAAGATTTAGTTGGGTCTTTTTCTTGGGATTCAAAGATGAAACTTTTGATGTTATCCATGATCTTATAATAGCACTTGAAAATCAGTTAAGACTCAAGGTTAGAGGTATTAGGTGTGATAATGGAACTGAATTCAAGAATCAGCTTGTGGATGAATTTTGTGCCAAGAAAGGGATTTAAAGGGAGTTTAGTATTGCTAGAACTCCTCAGCAGAATGGAGTTACAGAAAGGAAGAATAGAACTCTGATAGAAGCAGCAAGGACAATGCTTGCAGACTCCCAATTACCTGTTCTATTTTGGGCTGAAGCTATAAGTGCTGCTTGTTATGTGCTGAATAGAGTATCAGTAACAAAACCTCAAATGAAGACACCTTATGAATTACTCATGGGAAAGAAGCCAAACATTAAGTTTATGAAACCTTTTGGATGTCCCCTGACTATCTTGAACATTGCTGATAATTTGGGAAAATTTGATGGTAAATCAGATGAAGGATACTTATTGGGTTATTGTACCAGTAGCAAAGGATTCAGAGTGTACAACAGGGCTACCAAGAAGGTTCAAGAATGTATTCATGTTGAATTTCTAGAAGAACAAGAAAATCAAAAAGGTAAATCTTGATTAAATGGCCTCATCCATGAACTATCTACCTGTAAGAGTAGAAAATCAAGTTGTTCACAATGAAGAGGAATCACAATACATTGTTCATGGAGTTAACATAAGATCTGAAGATGATTCTGATGAAGCACCCAGTGATGAGAAGAAAAGTACTGCTGCACCTCAAGGTACTGTTGATCCACAAAGTAATGTTCAACCAATGACCACAGTATCTGATGAAGACCAAGCTATCCAAGATGAACTTAATAGGATGCTTCTTTAAGAAACAATTGATAAGTCCTATGAAGATGATCAAAGGAGAGCTTATGAAGCAGAAAAGAAGAAGGCTAAAAGCACTGATAGTACTTTGCCCCAAAGAACTGTTGATCCATTTGAAAGTACTTCTCAAGTCTTAGATACTTCAAATTGGAAAAATGCTGATGATCTAACTGATCCAACTATGCCTGCCTTAGAAGATACTGATGATGAATTGGAAGAAGAAGGCATTTTCTCAGATTCTAATGAAGACCCTGACTTCACAAATTTGGAAGATAATCTTGAAGTATCACCAACTTCTACACTAAGAATTCACAAAGATCATCATGTCAGTAAAATAATTGGACCTTCTGATTCAGGAGTGCTTACAAGAACTAAAGCTAAGAATATGTCTCAACAACATACTTCTTTACTTAGTTTTATTTACAAACAGAACAGGGTGAATCACAAGGATCAGAAATTATGTTTATTTGCTTGCTTTCTGTCTCAAGAAGAACCTAAGACAATAAAACAAGCATTAGCCAAGGAGAGTTGGGTTGAAGCTATGCAAGAAGAACTCTTACAATTTAAACTTCAAGAAGTATGGGTATATGTGATTTACCTGATGGTAAGAGACTGATTGGAACAAAATGGGTCTTCAGATTAAAAGAGATGAAAGAGGGAATGTCATCAAGAGTAAAGCAAGGTTAGTAGCTCAAGGATATAGACAAGAAGAAGGAGTAGACTATAATGAAGTATTTGCTCATGTGGCAAGGATTGAAGCCATAAGGCTATTTTTGGCTTTTGCATTTTATATGGGCTTTCCTGTATATCAGATGGATGTTAAAAGTGCTTTTCTATATGGCACTATCACAGAGGAAGTTTATGTTAAACAACCTTCTGGTTTTGAAGATCCTACACATCCAAAAAAAGTCTACAAGGTTATTAAGGCTCTGTATGGCCTTCATCAAGCCCCTAGAGCATGGTATGAAAGACTCTCCACTTTTCCAATTGCAACATGGTTACAGGAGAGGTGCTATTGACAAGACTTTGTTTATCAAAAGAGACAAAAAGGATATCATGCTTGTCCAAGTGTATGTAGATGATATTATTTTTGGTGCTACTAAGCAGTATATGGTGAAGGAATTTGAAGATCTTATGCGAAAAGAATTTCAGATGAGTTCAATGGGAGAATTAACATTCTTCTTGGGACTTCAAGTGCAACAATCAAGCAGTGGAATTTTTATAAGTCAAGATAAGTATGTTGCATACATTCTTAAGAGATTTAACTTCACAACTGTCAAGCCAGCATCTACACCTGTTGATGCTAACAAACCTTCAGGAAAAGATGAAGATGGAGAAGCTGTTGATGTCAAACTATACAGGTCTATGATTGGATGTCTAATGTACTTAACTGCATCTAGACCTGACATTACTTTTGCTGTTTGTTTGTGTGCAAGACATCAAGTTCAACCCAAGGTTTCACATTTGAATGCTGTCAAGAGAATCTTTAGATACCTTAGGCAAAAACCTAAGCTAGGATTGTGGTATCCTAGGGAGTCACCTTTTCATCTACAAGCTTTTTCAAATAGTGATTACGCTGGTGACAACTATAATAGAAGATCAACAACTGGAGGATGTCAGTATATTAGGAATAGATTAGTCTCATGGCAATGCAAAAAGCAAACAATTGCAGCACCATCTTCCACAGAAAGCAGAATATGTAACTGCTGCAAGTTGTTGTGCACAAGTACTTTGGTTGCAAAATCAGCTTTTGGATTATGGATTCAACTTCAAGAACACTCCTATCAACATTGATAATGAGAGTACCATTTGTATTGTGAAAAATCCAGTTTATCACTCCAAAACAAAGCACATTCAGATTCAGCATCATTTTATTAGAGATTGTTATGAGCATAGGCTTATTAATGTGTTTAAAGTTCATACAGATGATAATGTAGCAGACTTACTCACAAAGGGCTTTGATGTTTCAAGATTTACCTTCTTAGTAGTGAGTATTGGTATGATTAATAATTAAGCTATTTTTGAGGGGAGGCATTAGTAGTTAGTCATTATTTGAGGGGAGGTTACATGTATCATTAAAAAGAAAATGATTTTTTATTCATTATTATTCCAAAGGGGTTACATTCATCAGTTCAGAAATATAGACACAACCATGACACAGATACACAACCACGACAACGAGTGAAGTACTCCAAACACCCTACACCAAACCTACCCAACCTACACCCTACTCACCCTACTCCATTGGCCTTTTTCCTTTTCCTTGATAGCTCTGCTTTCCCTTCTGAGCAGTCTTTCTTTTGTCATCAAAAGAAGCTGAGAACATTGCTCAACAAGATACTGATCATGAAGATATTAATGAAAGGAAAAGTGATGAGACTGAACAAGTTAATCTTGAAGTTGAGGATGTTGCTGTTAAAAGTGGAGATACAAAAGAAATTGATTTAGAAGGCACTGATGTTCAAAGTATTGTTGATGAAAGTACTGGCGTGCAAGGTACTGCTGCAATGGATATTGGTGAAATTGGAACTTCTACGGCTGGACCTTCTACAAAAGTATTTGAAGATGAAGCTGGTCCTTCTAATCCCATTTAGCAAGAAGAAGTCAAAGAGCATACAACTAATGATGATGAGACAATAGCTCAGATAATGCTCAATTTGGATAGACCAACAGGTATACATATTTATGAGCCTACACAATAAGTCTCTGAGTCTTCTTTTGAACTTGAAGCTTTAGATCCAAAAGACAAAGGTAAAGGGATCATGAAGGAAACCAAGAAGAAAAAGAAGAATTTCACTCTTGCACAGCTGAGAGAAATAGAGATAGCAAAGAATGAAGAGATTGCTAGACAGCAACAAGCTGTTTATAATGCAGAGTACTTAGAAGAGATAAGAAATCCAGTTGCTGTAACAAGAAAACCTATGACTATTGCTCAAGAGAGAAATTGGATGATTAGTTTCTTGAAAAGAAGAGGATACAAGAATTTACAAAGGCTAAGATATCCATATGTAAAAGCACTATGGGATAGTGTTCAAGAATCTATTAAGAGAGAGCTGGAAAGTTTTGTGCCTATGGATGCTGAAAAGGAAAGGAAATTAGGAGATGTAATGAAAGAACAAGCTGAGAAAAGAAAATTAAAAAGGAAGAAAGCTATTCAGGATGATAAATTGTCAAAAAGGCTCAAGATGATAAGATCAGATACAATTGATGAACTGAAGAATTATTTCAGAGTTGTTGATTTTGAGAACAAGAAAACAGAAGACTCTGGAAAGAAGTCAAAGATTATCTCATTCTCTGTGGTTGAATCAACTGAAGGAAATTATCTCATGTTCAACAGAGAGGATGAAAGCTTCACTGTGTTTAATATGCTATGGGATGTTCTGCACATAATAGACAGAGAAGATCTATGCAACTTGTATTTACAAGTGCAGACTTACTATGAGAATATTGAAGCAACTGGAGTGGGATTAATCTTACTTGGAGATTTGATAACCATCTGGGAAACAGAAGAAACAAGTAATGATGCTCTGTGGAATGATCAAGAAAACTGGGAGATAACAAGATGGAGATTGATGGATCTAAACACCTTGAACTTGTGTTAGATTGATACTTTGAGTTATATCACTAAGTATGCGGAATCTACTTAGTAACACTTAGAAGTTTGATTGTGAGTAAGACAGTTGTATATGAACAATGTATGTAAACAAACTATTAGCTCCAATATTATTAATGATAATAATACGAGTGATCTTAATATCACTAGGGTTACACCTTGAAGCTCTAGAAAACGTATATCAAACCTTTAACCTAGGATCTCCTTTTATAGCACAAGGAATCCTCTTCTACAAGATAAGTATAAAACTAATAGAATAAGATATACACAATATCTATTCTATATTTATCTAGACGCGTTTCCTAACAGTTATCTAATAAGCAGTGGTAATATATTGTTCTTGCAGTGGTAATGAGTTTCCACTGCAAGTACAATCTTCTGCAGTTGTAACATCTTCTCTCAGCCGTGGTAACTGTTAGTATAATTCCCAACAATCCTCCCCTAACTTATGATTAATAGATAAATTGATTGAGCCCAAACCGTCAACCAAAGTCAACCACGGATGTGGTCAAGATGGTCAAACAGCCTAGAGTCAATGCTCCGCGGAATATAGTGGTTTCCCTGGGTCGTTATGTCCCGACGAGGTGTGATGGTTATAAAACGGCTATGTGATCGGGTGAATTTGGACAGGAAAAGGGTTTGTGTGTGATTAAGCTAGGGAATCTACAAGGAAATAGCTTAAATAAGCTATATGAATAAGACTATGAAATTAGAAAAAACCAGAAACGATTAAAACCTAAAGCGCGTACGTTATATTTAAATAAAACGTAAACGTACGAAATAAAAAGCAAAAACTGAAATCTGAAAACCCCCAGGGGGTGAAAATGACTTTTTTACAAACTACAAGATAAACAAAAATTTTTAGAAAAAGAAAATTACTTTTTACACTAATTAATTAATTATTATTAATTAGATACTAATTATTACTAATTATTAATATTTAAAATACTTAAATACAATATAACATTAATTAAACACTAGAAAAATGAAAATAAAATTTCTAAAATTATAAAATAACAAAAAACTTTTTATAATTAAAAATAAGTATTTTTGTCTTTTTGTGATTTTTTTATTAATCAATTACTAATTAATTATTAATTACCTAATTAAACTATTTTAAATTAATAAAAATAGCAAATGAATAGTAAAAATTCTAATAAAATTTATAAAATTATTTTATAACATATAAAAGCTATAAAAAATATAAAAACTAGGTTTTGCTTAATAAAAACTAATTATGCTATTTAAAACTAATTATTAATTAATTATAAATAAAACTAAGATTAAATCTAATAAATACTTAATTACAAAATAAAAATCTGAAAAAATTATTATAAATACTTTAATATATGAGTAATTTAAGAAAAATATAAAATAGCTAAGTACTTAATAAAAATTTAAAAATGAAAATTAAAATTAAATTACATTAAATAGAAACTATCACTTAATATTAAATTGTTTTTTTCTTGATTTTTCTTTTACAAACTTATTTTATAACTAAAAACTAACACTTTTTGTAAAAACAAACTTTTTGTAACTTAAAAATAAGCTGAATACAAACTAAAAAGTATAACAGTTGACCAAAGTTGACCAAAGGGCAAAATAAGCTAAAATGGCCTCAAGTGGGACCCACAATGGATGATTCTGATTTAAACTAGTTAAGGGAACATGTATAAGCCAGAAAAACCGAAGTGTGACCGCAGAATAAGCAATAAAGCACAAATAAGCACTTGGCTTATTTGTTTCAAAGCTGAAAATGGGACAAACTTTAGGTGTGGTTTCAGGTGGGACCCAGGGGTCTTGGGGTCAAACAAAAGGTCAACAACTAAAGCCTACCAGGGGGGAGTTAAGCGGAACAAGATTTGAGCATTGGGATCCACTGAGGTGGTCAGAAACCACCACCAAAGTGGTGGTGGTGGACTGCACATCTGCTGCACAGGGGAGGTTTTCTCCCTGCAGTTGGGTTTGTGGGGGTGGTGAGGTTCAAAGAAAAATAGCAAATTGAGAATTTCACAAGGATAATTGAAATTAAGCTTTCATAAAGGTGATATTACACTGGAAATGTTGTTTACAACTATTTTAAACTAAAAATTACAAATAAAAATGGAATTATATAAAAAACGACTTGCTACCACTAAAATTACACTACTGCTTATCTAATATCTTTTCTTCTCTCTTTTTCTTTTCTTTTATAGTCCTGGAGGGTCCTACTTGCAATCCCACCTCTCTTGAAGACTTTTGGATAACTTTTTCTTATCTTCATCTTTTGGCGGGAAAACATGTTCCACTGCTTTTGGTTGCTTGGAGTGATATGAGGAGCATTTAATGATTGTTGGATTTATTGGTGAGGTGGAGGGATAAGAGATGGGGTGAGTGAGCTAGAGGGATGGAAGGTTGAGTGTGTAAGGGAGTAGCAGGGTTCAAGTGGGGGTGGAGGTTAGGGATGGTCAAACGTGGGTTTGACTGAGTTTAAATAAAACGGGGGTTAAGGGTTTTATTAGTGGGGAGTGGGTTGGTGAGGGTGGTGTTGTGTTGTGGGCTGTTTTGATTGGGCCAAGGGTGGTAATGGATTTGGTTGTTGGGTGATAACAAATAACAAGGGTCCGTTTGTTTAGTTAGCAAAAAAAACACATGGACCAATTTTGTAATTAATAAAACTTGGGGGCTGAAAATGTTATTTTCACAAAGCTGCTAATGAGGACCAATAATGCCAAGATTCCAAAGTTCAATAACAAATTTTGCATATTTCACTTTTTCAAAATTCCCGGGGACCAAAACTGACAAATTGCCAAACTTAAGGGACCAAACATGTAATTTCCTCAAAATTTCACCCAAGGAATATTTTTGACACATTTTGATTTTCCAAGGGCAAAAAATGATTTTCCTTCCAAAAATATCCCACCAAGGACTGAATCTGCCAAAATCTGTAACTCCAGGGACTAAATTGTAATTTTTCAAAACTTTTCCAATTTTTCACCAAAGGACTAAATATGACAACTTATGATTTCAAATGACCTTTGGTGATAATTTTCCATATTTTGAATAACCAGGGACTAGTTTTGTAATTTTATGAAAGTTGGGGGACTGAAACTGCCAATTTTGCAAACTTTGTACGTTTTTCGTCTGTTTTTGCTCATTTTGCATCTAAAACATATAAAACACAATTTTGAAATATTTTTAGTATTTTGATGCATTTCTGAGTGTTTTTGTATGTTTTGCAGTTCAGATTTGACCAAAAATGATGAGTGTTTGAGCACTCATCATAAATCAATAAGTTTCTTCAAGTATACAGTAAACATGAGGATATGGGAATTCTTCCAAACACTTATCTTTTTCTTCTTAACTCTCTATCAGCTCTCACACTTTGATCATAAATCCTTTGTAGCAAATCATCTATGACTTCAGTTCTTTCCCAGCACCTAAGCTTCTCTAACAACATCACTGTTAATACTCCAGCTCTCAATGGATATTCTTTCTCAGCCAGCATAAAGACATCAACTCCATCTTGAGTAGAAACATGATGTACAGAACTTGAATCATAGAATTTCCACAAAGTTCTTGTACCATGAGCTTCAAATCTCCAATACCTATCACTTGGGTCAGGTTCATATAGTCTTCTGAAGTGAACCCATAACTCCTTAGCTTTAACATCAACAAGTTCATCCTTCTTAAACTGATCTTGAACAATTCTCCACAAGGTATCCAAATCTTCTCTATCACAACATCTAACAATATCTTCAAAGTCTCTGCAAATATTTGTGACACTTCCAGTTCTGATGATCTTCCAGGCAACACCAAAACTATCAGAAAAGATTTCCCAACCAACTACTGGATATCTTGCTTGTAGAGGTTCAATATTAAGAACATCAGTCTCTATGAATAACATGTTTGTAACTTGCTCTTCTGTTAACTTGCTGGGACCCTCTGTTACTTGAGATGATTTCTGAGTCTTCAACTTCTTTCCATCTTTTGATTCAAGACTCTCTCTAGTCCTTTTTGTCTTCATAACTATTGGTTCTTGATCCATTGGAATGAATTTACTATCTTGTCTTTTGATTCTGTAATAAATTCCTTCAATCTGATCATGTGACATTCCTTTGAATTGAGCCATCTTCATATTACCAACATGGCAACAAAAAGTCTTCATCTCAGCAATAATCTGTGCCTTTGTAGGTTTTCTTGACTTCTTTTGACCTTTTCTAACATCCCTAATGATTTCATCAAGAGCCTGCTGATTCTTCATCTGAATGAAATCTTTAAGTTGAGCAGACCTTTGTTCTTCATTCAAGGTTGTATTAGCAATTAACTCAATAGCCTTCTTCCTGATTATCTGATCATTATTAACCAACTAGTCAATCTCCTCTTCTGTAGGCACATAAGTGAACAATGGAGGTTTCTCATGCATGATCATAGGTGAAACAACTGAAAGTGGTTGTGCCATTACTTCTTCAAGTTTATCTAACCTAGTTGCTTCCATAAAGCTAGAAACTTCATCTTCTTTAAGCTTTTTCTTTCTTTCATACTCTTCAGCTTGTTGTTGCTCTGCTAATCTTGCATCAAAATCAATCTGAGCTTGTTCATGCTTAGAAATCTTTCTTGTCTCTTGATCTGAAGCATCTACAATAGCCTTTCCTTTAACTGATCTTATTCTGGCAGCTTCTTCCTCTGCAGTGGTAACTTCTTGAGTAGCAGTGGTAACCTTTTCTCTTGCAGTGGGAAAAGATTGATCAGTGGGAACTTGTTCTGCTTCAGTGGAAATTGGTTGAGCAGTTCCAACTAAATCATCAAAGTTAAAACCTGCATCAGCATCCATATCTTCAAAATCCAATTTCCTCCCCTCAGTCTCAGCTACATCATCTTTTGCCTGAGCATTATCAGAATCATTGAGCTCAGCAAAATCTTTATCAAAATTTTTACTCCTCCCCTTAAGCTCTGCATCTATTTTCCTCCCCTGTTTGGAAGAATCTCCCAAAAGTTTAGTAGAACTTGCAGAAAACTCATCTGAAGGTGAAGAAGATGATGATACAACTTGAGATCTTTGCTTCTTGAGATTCTCAACTTCATTCTGCAATTTGTGAATCTCATCCTTCAATGTCTTCAGCTCTGTGGCATGTTGCTCTTTGGTCTGTGCCAGGTCTTTCTCCAGAGCTTGAACCTGCTTGACTAACTTGGTACAAATGTCCATCAATTCATTTTGTTGCACACTACCTTCATCACTTCCAACTGTGTAACCTGCTGGGAGAGGTGAATCATGAGGCATGGATTCAGGCTCTTCCCTAGTTGGACTAGGATTAAGCCTTGAACCACCACTTCTTGTTCCTAAACCAAAAGGCTCAGCAACATGCAATGTTGAGATGAGAGAAGTTGGCTGTTTAGACCTTCTCTCATAAGTGTGAGAGATTGCAAGGGTATGTTGAATTTGTGGAACAACAATAGTGGGTGTGTTTTGAGATGCAGTTGGGATTGGTGCATCCTCACCCTGTACTTGAGAAATTTTAGCAAGCATTTGAGGGAAAAGCGGATGAACCTCCCCATTCCAAAGTTCTGAAGCCTTAGACATATTTTGAAAAACTTTTGGCTTAAGAGTGGAAGGTTCATAAATTCTTTTGTGAGGGTGCAGTTGAAACTCATTTCACACTGCTTGCACAAACCATGGATACATCAAAAATTTATATGGACTCTTTACATTGCCTTTCATATTATTGAAAATAAACTTTGAAAAATTGAAAGTCCTATCAGTTGCCAAACAAACCAAAGGATAAGCCATGGTTGATGCAAATTGTTCATAAGATGTTTTCTTAGGACTTAGGCAATGTAAAAGAATATGAATGAAAAATCTCCAATGGGGACAAAAACATCCTTTTCTAAAAGTGACTTTTTGTTCTGATGTATCATACCCCATTAAAGCAATATTAGTGAAAATTTCTGAATAAGGTAATGTGATGATACCATTGAGATCATCCAATTGGAGAATTCTCCTCAAAGATGACTCAGTAACATCAATAGTTACCCCATCAACTGTGGCTCTTAGAGCATCCACAGATTCTTGTGTGTCTCCCTGTTCAAGAGTTATGGACTCCACAGTGTTCCAGAACTGTTTGATATGAGAGACATAGATTGTGGGATTAATAGTTAAGGCATACCTTATATGAGTTGTGTTTAGAAAATCCACAATCTGATGAAAAACAGGGCCACTCTTCTCGTTTGACTTTTGTAAGTAGGCCACTTGGTTGTGCTCCTCGACAAATTTTAGAATCGCCATGATGTTTGTGAAAAAGAGAATGAAAGTGTTAGTAATCAAGATAAAAAGCAAGCCGTATGATGATCAATTTATACTAATAGGGTTTGAGGAGATGCGCAATGTGAATTATCTTTAGAAAGAATTATCTTTGGAAAAAGAATAATTTATAATAAGTAAGTAGATAATGCACAAAAGATTTTACCCTATTAATAAGGAATGACGGTTATTTTTACAACGGCTAGTAAAAGATAGATTACTGACACAACAGTTGTAACGGCTAGTTCATTAGTGGAAAAATTAGTCTTGCAGTGGTAACTAATGAACTAGCAGTGGAAAATTTTCACAACAGATCAAAGAGCAGTGGTTAATAAAACATGAAAATTTGCTGCTCTTATCATAGTTTTTAGCAAACTACCAGCTATCAACGGATTTGATATGTCTTTACCATTAGCCGTTTGCTATGGACTAGCCAACTCTTGATCACATGGATGTATGGTGAGTTGATAACCTAGTTTTTGGTAAACTATCAACCATAAACGGATTTGATAAGTCTTTACCAGTAGCCGTTTGCGCTGGACTAGTTGATTCTTATGTGGATTAGACATGGTGAATCAATAACCATTTGTTGTGTGTTCATGATACACACCTTATTACTCCAATGACTCCAATAACATGGGTTGGTTGATGCAAACCAAAGTAACTTCCAACTTAACCCATAATAAGTAACCCAAAGTAACTTTTTAACCAAGTTACTATTCACAAAAATATCTTCCAAAAGTCAACCCAATAATAACCAAATTTACTCCTCCAACCTACCAAAACAAGTAGGAGTAAATATCCTTCATTAAATAGAATTAGACCTTGACTTTGCATATAAAAGGGGGCTCAACATCTTTTTATCTATCATCAACAATCTTCTTCAATAAACACAAACCCTATATATCATCATGAGTTGGTTTCCAATAATCTACATCTCCTCTGATGACACTTCAGATGAGGAAATCAGTTACTGCTCAGACTCTGAAGAACTCTCTGCTGGATGGAATGGATATTTTCCACCAAGTGCTGCAACTGCTACATCTTCAAACATGAAGCCCAATAAGAAGATATCAGCTGATCCTGCTCCATCTCTAGAGTTTTATTCAAGCTCTTCATCTGATGATGATAATGATCCAACCTTTGATCTTTCCAAAGAACTTCCAAAGGCTCTCACCACAGCATTGACAACTGCAATAAACAACATAAAGTGGCTAGCTGTAGACAAGCCTACTCAAGCACCAAGGCCTCCCAAGCAAGTTCTGGGACTTGCTTGTCCAAGGAAACAACTTTCGTTTGATGACAAGAGAAAGAAAATTTCCAAGGGCAAGCAGCAGTATGAGGGAAAAGGAAAGAAACCTATGGAGTAGGTGTTAGGTTGTAGGTTCATGTCAGATGTAATGGTTTTCTTGTTTGGTGACAATCTTTTGTTGATGGATGTGATGTATTTCTTCTAAATAATCAATAAAAGTACTCTTTTCTGCTTGCTATTATCACCAATCTTTCCACTGTTGTATGATAATTACCACTGTGCTCTTGATAACTCTGCATACAAGTTAGTAGAAAACCATACATACAATACAAACAATATGAGTACCTAAAAAGTATCCTGCAACACTGAACAGTATTTAGACATCAAAAGTTTATGGATTGAGCATTCCAATACCTGTTACCAAGTATTGAAACCTACCCACATCAAGCCCTTTTGTTAATAAATCAGCATAATTTTCATCAGTATGAATTTTGACAACATTAATAAGCTTTTTCTCAAAACAATCTCTAATAAAGTGATGTCTAATTTCAATATGTTTAGTTTTAGTGTGTTGCACAGGATTTTTAATAATGCATATGGTACTACTATTGTCTATATAGATAATGGTGTTCATGAAATTGTACCCATAGTCCAATAATTGATTCTGAAGCCAAAGGATCTGAGCACAACAACTAGCAACTGCAACATATTCTGCTTCAGTGGTTGAAGTAGCCACCATAGTTTGCTTCTTGCACTGCCATGACACCAATCTACATCCAAGAAATTGACATCCTCCAGTAGTTGATCTTCTATCCAAACTTGCACCAGCATAGTCACTATCTGAGTATGTGATCAATTCCATTGGAGAGTCTCTTGGATACCATAATCCAAGATTAGGATAAGTCTTCAAGTACCTAAAAATCTTTTCCACTGCTGTCATGTGTGATGTCTTTGGAGTCACTTGAAATCTTGCACAAGCACATACAGCAAACATAATGTCTGGCCTTGATGAAGTAAGATACATCAAAGAGCCAATCATAGATCTGTAAGTGTGAACATCAACATCAGCACCACTAGCATTCTTCAACAATAAGTGAGTGGTTTTGTCAGCAGGGGTATTGGAAGATTTTGCATCAGTAAACTTGAACTTCTGAATAATCTCAGCCACATACTTGTCTTGGCTGATAAATATGCCTTCCTTACTCTGTTGTACTTGTAGCCCCAAAAAGAATGTAAGTTCTCCCATAGAACTCATTTGAAATTCATCTTTCATCAGCTTCTCAAACTCTTTGCACATCTCTTGTTTAGTAGACCCAAAGATAATATCATCAACATATACTTGCACAAGTAGGATATCACTCTTGTCTTTCTTGATGAACAAAATTTGATCAATTTTACCTCTATGAAACCCATTATTCAACAAATAATTAGCAAAGGTTTCATACTACTTCCTTGGAGCCTGATGTAAGCCATAAAGAGCCTTAACCACTTTGTAAACTTTATTTGGGTGTTGAGGATCTTCAAATCCTGGAGGTTGAGAGACATAAACCTCCTCATCAATAGTTCCATACAGAAAGGCACTCTTAACATCCATTTGATAGACTGTAAAGCCCATAAATGATGCATAGGCTAAGAACAATCTAATAGCCTCAATCCTTGCAACAGGAGCAAACACTTCTTCATAATCAATACCCTCCTCTTGAGTGTATCCTTGAGCAACCAATCTAGCTTTGTTCCTGATTACAATGCCTCTTTCATCTTTCTTGTTTCTGAAAACCCATTTAGTACCAATGACCTTCATACCATCAGGCAAGTCACAAAGAACCCAAACCTTTTGAAGTTTAAACTGCAACAACTCTTCTTGCATAGCTTCAACCCAGCTAGATTCTCCTAGAGCCATATACACATTCTTAGGCTCCACCTGTGAGAGAAAGCAGAAAAACAAACACTCATTCTTCTTACTATGTTTCTTGGACTCATACACTTCACTTATGAACCCATGAATATCATCTTTCTTTGTCTGTCTTCTAGTCTTCACACCTGATTGAAGTTCACCAATAACATTATCAAGTGGATGCACTTTGTAAATGGTAGACTGTGATGTGCTAGGAATATCATATGTTTTAGGCATGTTTGAGATCTCTACATCATCACTTGGTGATTCCTGAGAAGTATGTTCCACATTTGGGCTTACAGTGGAAACTTCTGATGTAGCAGTGGGAATTGAGTTACCACTGCTAGTAGGGATTTCTTTATTCACACCATCTGCATCACTTGGTTTTTCAGAATTATCACCAAAGTCCCAAAGTGGCATAACAATTTGATCTTCATCATCTTTGCAAGCTTCATCTTCATCAATGAATTCTTCTGAATCTTCAAGATCTTTGTCTCCAGTATTTGAAGTGAGAGGAACATAATTCATTGTATTTGATAATGTTTCAAGATCAAATAGCCAATCTGGTCCTGAACCTGCCATGTTTGCTTTATTTTCAAGAAACTGAACATGCAAGTTCTCTTCAATCTTCTTTGTTCTTAAGTTATAGACTCTAAATGCCTTGCTAACCATAGAGTATCCAACAAAGAAGCCTTCATCTGACTTTTCTTCAAATTTGCCCAGATGATCAATGGTATTGAGAATAGTAACATGACACCCAAATGGTCTCATAAACTCCAAAGTAGGAGGTCTTCCTCTGAACAACTCATAAGGTGTCTTGTTCTTTGTTTTGACCACTAAAACCCTATTCTGAATGTAACAAGCAGTGTTAACTGCTTCAGCCCAAAAAGTCACTGGAAGCTTAGAATCAGCTAACATGGTTCTAGCAGCCTCAATTAGTGTTCTGTTTCTTCTTTCTGCAACTCCATTTTGTTGAGGAGTTCTTGCAACACTAAATTCTCTTTTAATACCTTTGTCTCTGCAGAAATCATCCATAACTTTATTCTTGAACTCTGTCCCATTGTCACACCTGATGATCTTGATTTTCTTTTCAAATTGATTTTCAACTTGAGTGATGAATGTCTTAAGAATGCCTGTTGTTTCATCCTTAGTACTTAAAAAGAAAACCCATGTGAATCTACTGAAATCATCAGTTACAACTAGACAATACTTTTTCAAATTGATGCTGCTCACAGAGGTAGGACCAAACAAGTCCATATGCAGCATAAAAAGTGGATAATTGATTGAATTGAATGCCTTGGTCTTGCATGAAGCTCTGTGTTGCTTTCCTTTGAGACAGGCAACACAAGTTTGGTCATTTTCAAATCTTTTCTCTGGTAGTCCTCTGACAAGTCCATCTTTCACAATCTTGTTGATGGTCTTGAAGTTAACATGACCAAGTCTTCTATGCCAAAGCATTGATTCATCCAAAGTGGCTTTAGCAAGCAAGCAAGTAACATCATTATTAGCCACTATGTTCTGCATGTCAATGCTATACAAATTTCCTTTTCTAGGGATTTTAAGCAAAATGTCACATTCATCTAGAAGCTTGTAATCCTTAGATAAGATATAGCATTCATCTTCTGTGAATAGAACTCTATGCTTTTTGTCACACATCTGTGACACACTAAAGAGGTTGTACTTGAGTTCTTTCACATACTGCACATCTTCAAAATCAATGTTTCCAGCCTTGATTGTTCCTTTGCCAGAAACTTTGCCACCAATTCCTCCTCCAAAGCTGACAAATTGTCCATCATAAGGTTGAAAATATGAAAGATAGGACTTATTGCCAGTCATGTGCCTGGAACATCCACTGTCTGAGTATCCTTGATCATTATTGGTCTTTGAATGTCTCTGCACACAAAATAAAGGAATTAGTTCCTTTTGGGGACCCAAGCCACTAATGACTTGGATCTGCCTCGTGTATCAATATAATTATATCTTTCAAAGGTCATTAATACACCATTGGGATTGTTTGAAGTGATGGTTCCTTTTGGTTTCCATTCCCAACGTGCTGAGGCTTTAACAACATTTCCCACATTTACCCTTTTCTTGTTAACAGACCTACCAGTGGTAACTTTTGGCCTTGCAGTGGTCACTGCTGCCTTAGCAGTGGAAACTGCTGGCTTAGAAATTTTAGGTACCCACTTCTGATTATTGTTAACTTTCTTTTCAAAATTGGTCTTTTTCCCTGTTTGAGTAGATTTAACAAAAGTAGTAACAGGGGGCTTAGGGTAAACTCTGTTTTTATTTCTGGCAGTGGCAACTGCTGGTCTAGCAGTGGAAATTGGTTTAATGCCAGAATGAAGCAAAACAGACCTGGGAATCATCTTGCTAAGTGGATTTAGGTGAGTTAAGTTATTAGCATTTTGTCCATTCACCCTAGTATTCCCAAACACTTCCCTTCTTCCCAAGTGGTAGGTACAGTTATAAGACAAATGGTCAAAGCTACCACATATATGACAGGATTTGTTATTGAACACAAAGTCACTACCAAATTGCCTAGATTTGACATGATTCCAACTCCTCATATTGCCCCTAGGAGTTGGTGACCTACTTCTGTACATCTCTGCATATCTAGTAGTGGGCCTAGTGAAATTAGGTTGTGACCTAGGCTTCTCTTTGACTACATCAGGAATACTTCTCTTAACCTCCACTTTAACATTCTCAGGAACACTAGGTTTAGACTCAACATTTAAATTTTCATCTTTAAGAGATGAGTCACTAGCACTATCAAATACATCAACCTCAACCTGAACCTTTTCAATTTCAACTGGTTTAACAAATTTTGGTCCATAGGTCATAGGTGGTTCCTGGAATTCTTCTAAACCTGTGTGAGCTAAGTCAATGCCAGGAGGTGATGGAACACCTCTTAGAGGTGGTGGAACAGTTTTGTATCCAAGACCTGATTTAGCTTTGCTCACAATTTGGGCTTCCCAAATTTTATCAATACAATTGGATTGATGATCCAGTGTTTGCTTAGTTATCATTATATTCTCACTAGCCACTTTAACCTTTTCTAGTTCTTCTCTAAGAACCTTATTAACAGCAACCTGATAATCTAAGTCTCTTCTTAATACTGCAATATCATCATTGAACTAAGATTCATTTGCCCTATAATGCTCTAATTGAGTTTCTAAAACACTTAGGCCTCTTGTATGATTTGATAAGTTATAATTAGTATGAGTTAACTCTATGTGTTGCTCATTAAATTGTGCTTTAAGTTTCTCATACTCTTTTAAGGCCTTACAAGATTTAGAACAAGCATTATCAATTTGTACCTCAGAGTCAGAAAAAGCCATTAGTGCAACCATTTCAGACTCTGAATCATCTTCCTCTTCCTTAGTCATAAAGCTCCAATCAAAGCTCACTCCATCAATGGCCAATAGCCCCTTTGGCTCATCAGTAGTAGGTTCCTTCTTCTTGTCCTGCTTGTACCAAGTTGACCTGTTGTCAGACTTCCTTGGCTTCCTACACTCTCTGGCAAAGTGCCCCTTCTTATGACAATTGTAGCACTCCACCTTCTTTTTGTCAAAACCTACTGTTTCATTGCCACTGATGTTGATCTTTCTTCCAGTTTTCTTCCAAAACTTCTTTGTCCTCAAGTAATGCCACTTGCCATTTAATGTCCATCTCCTCCATATCATCTTCATCAATTTGATCAAGATCCTCATGATTGAGGATTGAACCACCCACTTGACTTGATATAAAAGCATAAAAGGTAGTATCACTAAGCCCTGCAATCTGTTTCTTTGAGCTACCAGTGGAAACACTTCCACTACCAGTGGAAACAACAATGTTAGCACAATCATTATCACTATCACTTTCTTCATCTGAACTATCATCAAGAGATGATGATATGAGTGCAACACTTCCTGAACTTGAACTTATCTTGCCAGCTTTCTTCAATCTTTGTTCAATAACCTTGAAGTTATTGTACAAGTCATTAAGTTTCATGGTCTCCATCTCTGGCTTATCTTCCCACACAGCAACATTGGTTCCAAACTCAGAGGGTAGGCTTCTTAAGAACTTTAGATTGAGGTCTTCCCTTTCCACCTCAATTCCAAAAATAGTGAGTTGAGAAACAATCTTTTGTAGCCTTGTGAAGATGCTATCAAGAGATTCATTACTTGTTGAACCAAAGTTTTCATAAGTTTGCTTCAGCAGGGTCTTTTGAGTCTTCTTGGTGGAATCATTACCACCAAAAACTTCACAGATCTCATCAAAGAGAGTCTTTGCAGTCTTGAACTTGCTAAATGCTACAACTTGGTCTCTGGGAAGTGTCATCAGCAACAGACCTTCGGCCTTCAAATCATTCTTCAGTTGAAGTCTTTCATCATTAGTAACAGGTCTAGTTTTGACCTTAATTACTTCCTTGCCACCAATCATCTCTGAAGTAGAACTTGGTTTGAAAGAATTTCCAACCATAATGATCTCCCAGAGTGTGTAGTCTTGGACCATAAAGAATTGTTCTATCATTAGCCTCCACATCTCAAAGTCATTCAACTTAAGCTTTGGAAGCTTAGCAGCAATGTTTGAGTTACTGGTTTCTGTCTCCATTGATTCTTCTGAGTGAACTTGAATCTTCTAAATCAAAGTATCAAAGCCTCGCTCTGATACCACTTGATGGATCTAAACACCTTGAACTTGTGTTAGATTGATACTTTGAGTTATATCACTAAGTATGCGGAATCTACTTAGTAACACTTAGAAGTTTGATTGTGAGTAAGACAGTTGTATATGAACAATGTATGTAAACAAACTATTAGCTCCAATATTAGTAATGATAATAATACGAGTGATAACCTAGGATCTCCTTTTATAGCACAAGGAATCCTCTTCTACAAGATAAGTATAAAACTAATAGAATAAGATATACACAAGATCTATTCTATATTTATCTAGACGCGTTTCCTAACAGTTATCTAATAAGCAGTGGTAATATATTGTTCTTGCAGTGGTAATGAGTTTCCACTGCAAGTACAATCTTCTGCAGTTGTAATATCTTCTCTCAGCCGTGGTAACTGTTAGTATAATTCCCAACAGAGATTCTTTGAGTCATCAGGGGTTCATTCACTTGAGATGGAAGATGGTACCATGATTCACATGTTAGCTGAAAGAAGATATCCTTTGATAAGAGAACTTATGCTTAGGATGTTGGATCATGGAATAGAAGCTGAGGATGAAACTGAAGTAGCATTCATGGTGATCAAGCTATTCATAAGGTGGACTACTTCATAAGAAAAATGTTGCATAAGTACTGGTATGATTTTTTTTGAATAATAAGTATTTTTTCTCAAAGTTCTGCAAGACAAACAGTACTTTACCAAAGTACTGCTTGCTGCATAAAACCAGTAAAAGTCCTTTGTAAATCTAGCCAAACGTAATGAGTGGCCCACATGTGATCCTTTCAAAGGGAAATGCGATGGAGGAAGGAGTCCCGAACTAAATCTAGCCAAACGTAATGAGTGGGCATGTTTTAACGCAAACAAAAGGAATTAAGTAGGATACCTTGGTTTATCGTTCGAAAATTGGATTAAGGTAAAGTTCGGTGAAAGACGACTAAACAAACAAATAGAGATGCAATATAGTGACGAATGGGTCAAAGCTAACTTCTTAGTTGAAAATCTGTATAGCAGGACACCACGTATCGCTCCCAATGTTTGGGACCACTCACCAACTCCTTGGAACAAGAACAAGGGCAAATATGCCCTAGAACCTACTTGAAGGTCGCAACAGTGAGTCTAACTTAAAGACTCGATAATAAACAAAAGTGCTCTTTCGGGAGACAACCCGAATTAACCTTTTCCTTTTATTTTCTCTATCTTGTTGGTTTCGTATGTTTTGTACTAATATTTTACAGGTACTAAAGGAAGCATTGCAATGGGGAACAAATTTTACTCGATAATAAACAAAAGTGCTCTTTCGGGAGACAACCCGAATTATCCTTTTCCTTTTATTTTCTCTATCTTGTTGGTTTCGTATGTTTTGTACTAATATTTTGCAGGTACTAAAGGAAGCATTGCGATGGGGAACAAATTTTTGGACTTTTACTCCAAGAAATATTCTCCAGGGCCTTGCTACGGCGTAGCTCTTCCATTGACTACGTCGTAGCACCCTCCAGGTTTCATACTGGATTTATTCAGCAACTACGGCGTAGCACCCCATTTAAGCTAGACCGTAGCTACCTTCTGAACCTTAAAAAGGCTTTTTATTTTACAAAACATTCTTTAAACTTGTATTAGTTTTTAAATGAACTTTGTGGGTGTGTTCCCTGTAAGCCCTCACAAGACTTCACTCGTCCACTTGGGACACCAAGTGGTTTAAAAGGTTTGTTGCATACGCTAAATGCAACCGTGATTCCTACGAAAGTGAGTTAGATTTTTCATTTTCTTTTTAGGTTTTATGCTTTTGGTAGTTGTGTGATTCCAGGGAATTGAAATTTGCTCATAAGGCGTAGTGAAGGCACGTTTCTCAACATGATCCTTCTATTTTCAAGAGTGAATTTCAGGGAAGTTCTCGTTCTAATTCTACTTTTCCTCCTTATTTTTTATTTTATGTACAAAAGGGACTTTGTACAACTCAAGTGGGGGGACGGGAGTAGAATTATTTACTTGAACTTTGTTTTGCCCTTAATTTTCTAGTTTATTTTGAAAAATTATGCCACTTTAAAAACTTTTGACATGTTTTTCCGAACCTAACTAGAATGGACCTTAGCCAAGCACATTAACCCTTAATACCATGGTGAGGTTTAGCCTATTTCAGTTTCACCCTGTTTTACCCAAAATCCACCAAAAATATGAGTGTGCCGGTAGTTTGTAAACTTTAGAACTTGGCTTTTACATCATTTTGAAACTGTGTACGAGTAGTGTATTGAGATTTCTTAATACATTTGGAAGAAACTTTTTAAGAAGGCAATATTTTAGGATTATCACCCAAATAACCTTTATATGTGTGTTTATCGATTAGTCACATCGACTATTCGAACCCCGTGTTAAAACCCTTTGTTGCACTCACCTTTAGTGCAAGATACCCCTAGATACACCCTTTTGAACCTATCCTTTCGTTTCTTACCTATATTATTGTTTCGATACACCTATACACCTTAGCCTACCGTGTAGTCTTTGTTTATGATTGGGAAGTTGCCACTTGTTCTAATTTGAGGTCCAAGTCAAGAGGTTCAAGAATCACACCTACGTTGAAGACTCATCATTGAAGATCATGAGAAAACCCACTATTGTACATGTATTGTTCATCCCAAGTGGGGGGATATGTTATGTTATTAAAAAATGTGACTTTCCGTATATAGATATGTTAACTTTGGTGCACCCTTGTATAGCACCGTAATAAGACCTTTGAAAGATTTAGCATCGAAGAGGTCACTTCGGTCATATTTGAAGAATGAAGCTGTTAGTTCTTAATCACCAACATGAAGACCAAGTGTGGTGCCCATCATGACGTCCTCTAATGGCACACACTTGTTGCATGATCCAATTCTCTCATTTTGAAACTTGGACTTTGGATGAACGGCAAGTGGTAGCAACTCGGTTATAGGCTAAGACTATTTGTTTTCTTTTTTCATTTTACACAATTATTGTGCATCCCATGTCTTATCCTACCGTTTAGTTGTGAATCATTCTTAGGTGAGGGATTTGATCAGTCATTGGTGTCTTGCTCGGGGTTCCGGTCATGTACCATTGCCTTTGTCGCCCTTGCCGTAGTATGTTAGTAACAACGCTACACCCAAATAGCCTTATATGTGTTCACCCAATATTGTCTTTAAGAATTGTTTTGACCTTAGCTCTAGTGGTAGAGATTTGTGTAACTGCCAAGCCTATGATAGAATACATTCTATGACTGCGTTGAGTGATCACCCCAAAATTAACACTTAGATTAGGAGAGAGATGTGAGTGTTTGTTCCAATTTTGTGAGGTGTTCGGCTTTGATAAATTCTAGCATAGGGAGTTTTTAATTCATATTCTCCAGTTTCTTGGGGGATATCTTTTTGAAAATCATTCTTATAAGGTCTAATTGAGGGTAAGTAGAGTTCAAGTGGGGGGATATTTGATAACATCAAATTTACCCCCAATCTAAGTGTTAATTTCCCCCTTAAAATACTCATCTTTTCTACTTTTATGAAGAATATATACTCTTATTTCTTCCTATTTTGGTTTCTGGGTAAAAATGAGTAAAAGAACGAACTTACACAGAAATGGAAGGACTTTGGAGCAAATACGTGGAAATTATGGATTCTGCACTAACTACGGCGTAGAGGTTCATCTACCTACGCCGTAGCAAGGCTTCACGAAGACTACGCCGTAGAAGCTCTCCTACCTACGGCGTAATGAAGAATTTATGAAGACTACGGCGTAGCCCAACAATAGGCTACGGCGTAGAAGTCCATTAAAGAACACTACGGAGTAGGCAACTTTCCAAGCTACGACGTAGGATCTCATTTGAGGCAGTAAAGAACTAACGAGGCCAAGGAAGAAGCTACGGCGTAGCCACCTTATCTACTACGCTGTAGGATGCTTATCATCAAGACTTTACGCCCGTAACACTTGATCAAGTTATGGCGTAACACAATTTGCAAAGGTTACGGTGTAGCAACTCTAATACGCTACGCCATAACATAGTCGGGGCCTATAAATACCAACCCTAATTTTGAGTTTTTGATATCACTTCCCATCTCTTCACCACAACAACGTTGGGAAAAACTCAGGAAGGAGGGAGAACGAAGTTCTAGCCACATCCAAGTCATTTCCAAGGGAGGAATCACACACCGATCATAAGTGTTTTCATTCCTTTACTTTGTATTCGATTCATGCTTAGATTTGTATTAACTCAACATTGTTTTACTGCAATTATAAACATGAGTGGCTAAACACCTTTTGGTGTTAGCCTAGTTATGAAATTGTTATGTTATTGATTTAGTTTTCCACACATCTATTATTTATTGTTTGTTTACTTTCATGGCGAGGCTTGGGACAATCTAGTTCCCGTAGTGATTAGCGTTGGTTGTTCTCTAGATACTTGTGGAATTAACCCTAGGAAGCAAGTCGCTAGGGATGTGACTTGGTGATAGCAATATCACTATACACGTGCGAATTAACCCTAGGACCACCTACCAATGCTAGACACTTAACAGAGTTAGAGGGGTGTAAGGTCTGACCATGCCGCATTCGTTAGCCTTATCCATGTTAGTCGAGACACTTAATGACTCTTATGTCTTCGTACCGATGAACCCAAGGCTTTACAGTAGCTTTGGATAGGACAAGGTATAAGATAGATCTAGGCGAATTTGACCATATGACCCGAAATGAATATTGAATCCCCGAACGATATGATATGATACACCTATAGGAAAACTATTCATTATCATTAGAAGAGTAGTAATTAGGTTAACACTACTTCTCTTTACCGATTTCCTTCTATTTACTTTATTGTCTTGTTATTACTTTTAATTAGTTTAATTAATCTTTCAACTCAAAACCCCCTTTTAAATGTGACACGAACTTAGATAATTTCTGTACCTTAGCTCTTTGGACAACCTCAGCTTTACCATCTGACTATACCACACAAGACCAGATACACTGTCCGTTAGTGCGTAAAAGGTAGACCTTAGGTAAACGAGACTTTATAAATATTAAAACCTGGTCAGTAAAACCTGCATCAATATTAACCGAGTATATTCCATTCTATCACACATAAAGAAAACCCTAATAACAACATAATACAAATCGGCATTTACTTCTTTCCCTCAAGTTCACAAGTACGAAGGTGGAAGCTTGTTTGGTATTCTAGTTTGGTGTGATTCGTGTGTTTGGTTTTGGTTCGAAGTGTATGTCTAGGTTTTTTTTGCTCGATTCTACCTCTCGTTGAATCTGTGGTACTCACGTTGTGATCTTTGCTTCGTGGCTAGTAGATCGTTTCGGTCTCATTCGTTGGAGGGTTATCGTTCGTGAGCAGGTTAAAACTTTGGGTCGTGAATTTAGCACCTCTTCGGTTTGTGTAAGGTCTTGGTTCGAGCAGTTCGTGATCTGGTTTAAGGTATGGGTTCGTTGGTGCGTTATAGCTCATGGTGAAGCTGGTCCTTTCGGCTCATCAATTCGTATACGCGTTGACTTGAGTGTCGATAGTGTTCGAGTTTGTTTAGGTGCTTTTGCTCGTTTCTTGTGGTCTCGAACAGCCTTTCAATCGACTAGGAGGTATAAATCTTTGACTATCATTTTCATACTCAATCTCATACGCTACATGTAATCATATGTTTGAAATATCTAGTTATAGTATATTATGATACACATATCATACAGAATCACAATAGTTAATATAAGTTTCTTTTAATGCATGCATGAAATACACTATAACAATAGATCAATAAATATATTTACGTCGTGGTTTTTGGACATTAATGAGTAGAAACCTTATGACCATAAAAAAAAAAACATGATCATGCACTGTGTAACACCCCCAATTCATGGATGCAGCGGAATTCGAACTGGGTGTTACTGGACGGCATAATAGTCACAATAATAGAAAACGAACTCCAATTGAGTCGTTTTAAAAGATTTATCATTCAAATTATATAAATATCAGAGATTACAAAATGAGGTCCCAGATGGTTCCATGTTTACAATTTACATTAATTAAGTCTTTGAATGATAATAAAATTTATAGCCCTCTTGAGTATCCGTGTCCTTCCGTGCCATCCTTGATCGTCATGAACCAGAAATACATGCTTGAGAGGTCAACACAAAGGTTGAGTGGAATTCGTAGAGTTTAGTTAAATCGTTTGAACACAATATGTCGTAGTGTGAGCTATAGACTCACACTCATAGTTAGAAAACAAAATCGTTATTTATTTCACTAAGCTCATGCAACCAAAACATTAACATCGAACCAACAAAATTGGCATTATAGAAGCCCTATCAAGGTACTTTTGCCATTATACCGCTAAATCTCAAATATAGTGCATTTGTGTGAACTCATCGTTGTTCAACACAAATGGGATCCGTCAATCCCAATAGATCTATTCACAATATTCGCGCTCACTAAAGGTAGTGACTAATGGTTCATGATATAGGGACTTCGAACATGGCAATCGTTACTTAGTGACAATAAAACATAGTCGTGAAGCATACATTAGAAAGCATCGTGTTCGAGTAGAAAAATAATAGCATGTATTCCCCCCATGGGTTTGTAAAATAGTTAAACAATAGAAAGTGGGGCTACGAACTCACCTTAAGTAGAATAGCAAGTAATGAAGGTGATGGTTGGATCGTGTAGGTTTCTACGAGCAACCTATAATAGAATGTTGCGACTTAGGTTCGGAGTAAAGAATATGAAGTAGTGCCTATATATATATCTTGCATTTAGTCCATGATGTGGTATGATGTATAGTATAAGTCTTTGAAAGAAAGATTCATGAAACATGTATGTTTTGGTATATCGTTTACTACCGTTCGGGCCGACATAATTCAGAAGTCATGTTAGTAAGCGTTCGAGGAGCCAGGACACTTTAACTCGTAAATCCACAACTCATCTCGACGGCTTACATAATGAACTCCTCACATGAGGCTCCCTACTATTGTAGTAGTTGATAAAATATATAGATATAAGTTTTGATTCGAAAAGTTACATGTCCGATATTTGAATAAACTTAGGAAAGTTTATTAGTACATGAAGATTGTTATTAGGGGTAGTTTCATAAGTCTTGAATGACCATTTTCTCTTGGTAATATCTCATGGTTTCCTTTTAAGTGAAGTAGATCCAAATTGCCTGTTCATGTTATCGCCTAATTCATTGTTTCATGTTTACGCCTTTGTAAGTTTACTTGGTCATTTCGTCATGGCCTAGCCATGACCTTTGGTCCTTGTTCCAAGGTCATGAGACACAACCTTGGCTCTAGCCATGGTGGTGGTCTTGATTATTGGTCATAAGACCTCTTGTTCCTTTTAAAGTATAACCATAATATAGTGACTTATATATATGTAAATAGCTGTTAAGAAACAGAGAAATATCTCACTCAGAAAGCGTTTTCAAGGCTCGAGCCTCTTTATGCCTGAACGAAAACGTGATTCCGGACAACTTTCGTGTTTTAACGTTTTCATGAATCGGACCAGAAAGGCCTCTTTTTGCGTGTTTAAAGTTTCTGTAACAGAAGGTATTTGGCAGCTTTGCCGTAAAGTTTTGGTAACTTCAAATCGTCATAACTTTTGACTCATATACTCGTTTTAGGTGGTTCAAATTGCTACGGTTTCCTTATTAGGTCCTCTACTACAATATGTAATAATCCAATATCATATTTTTACCATTTTGATCAGGTCTTTCCAAGAAAATCACTAGTTTACTTGTTTTAATAACTTGTTTTAACAATCCATTATAACAACATCTTTTACTCATTTTTATACATCATGGACAATAATACAAGACATAATATAGCAAGAATAACATGTAAATGATATGAACATGATTAATAAACAAGAAGCATGTTAGGTTTAGGCTTACAACTTTTGGCTTTCTAATAAAGAAAGGAAGTAACAAGTAAGGAAATGGACTTTGATAGACTTGCTTCAATCCTTTTTCACTTCATGCAATCTTTCTACCCTTGGTATTCTTGAAAGAGATGTAATGAAAGTTGAGGTGAATTGAGTGGATTTAAACTCAAGAGAAATCACCAAGTATATTAGGGTTATGGAAGAGTTTTGGTAACCTATGATCAAACTAGGGTTTCTACCTTGAAGAAGCACTTGAACCTTGCTAGAATTTGGAAGGAAATAAGCTAAGGATGGAAGGGTTTTGGGGTTGGAGGTGCACGGCACAAACGGAGGGGAGGGGGCTTTTATAGGGTCTTAAGGAGGTTACTTGTGTTGACTTGTCAACACTTGATCACCAAGTTTAACACTTGTATGCAATCTAAGGCACAAGGAAGGAGATCAAGACACCTAGAGGGTGACTCCCCCCCCCTCTAAGTCCGTTTGGAGTGGATAGGAAGGGATGAGTTGGTCTTGGATGATATTATCCAAGTATTGGATGAGTTTTGACTCCGGGAAATGCCAATCGTAAATGATTAAGCCTCAAAACGTAAAACCGGGTGTCGTAAAATTATGGAATTTGAAAGTATTGTTAAACATGTCCATATAGTCCATAATAAAATATAAAATGAGTGGTAGGTTCTATCGGGTGCTAAAACCCTGCTAAAAACTGGAAACACGGGTCTAAAACGCGTAATTCGCGTAAAACGCTGAACTGAAAAACGTAAAATTCCAAAACTTTTGGAATTGTCATAAAATGATAGAAAATCATATTTCTATTGTTTATAATGTTTTATGGATATATCGGGATGCTGGAAGGACGTTTAAACCTAAAAGTAAATCTCGGACACGGCTTTGTGATTTTTGCAGAAATGACCCGACGAGCGTCAAACTCTCGGATTATCGTTAAAATAGTTTAACTTACGAGAATATGAAATAAAAATTTCTGAGATGAATAGTGAAAAGTGAATAGTAAAATTTTCCGGGAATAGTAATTATCCTGAAAATGCGAATTGTTACAGTCTCTACCCCTTACGGGGAACTTCGTCCTGAAGTTCTATATGTGTTATACATTGGAGTGGTGTCGATGAAGAGGTGTGGTTACTTATGAGGATTAGAGTAATGTAGTTTGATTTGTCGTTTCAGTGTATGGCGTAGTATGAGGTTTCTTATGAGAAGTTTGTTTCTTAAGAAAACATACGGGTGACTGCTCCCAGCATAACATGATCCCTCCTGAATTAGACATAGGTGATCAGACTATGTATAATTTAGGACCGATAATGTGATGTTCGGTTTAGTTACGTAGTATTGTGTTTCTTAAAAGTTTTAGATGGTATATAATCTTGTAAAGCTGATGAGGTTGCTTGTGGTGTAACTAAGGATGATTTGAGCTTTAAAAGTGCATCAAGATCAGAAAGTGAGCTTGTGGGATTAAGGGTTGTGAAAATGATGATGGTGAGAAGGTTAAGAAGGTTTGTGTTCTTCATTTTGGTATGTTGAGATTTAGTGGTTTGTGATGAAAGTTGGAAATGAAGGCATGATATTGATTTATAGGGTGGTATCAACGAAGTGATTTTTCTAAGATGGTGGTAGAATATCTTGGAGTAAAATGATGTGAAACAATAAAGTGATAACAAAATAGCTTGAAGTAATATTTGTGGAATGGTTTATAGGACAACTGGGTAAATCTTATAGAATGGTAATAGTCTACTAATTAGTCAAATTGATTTGGAAATAGAAAGTACAATAGATGAGAATTATCACAAAGAGTTGTTTATTGAACAATAAATATTCTTAAGTCATAAAACTCCCATTACTAGGGATGACATACACGTAGTACAACAGAGTGCATAAATAAATATGACTGCTAAGTTCTAAACTTCATTGTTCTGCAGTGTTGTTGAGATTCTGATAAGCTCCTTCTCCTCTTATCATATATGCTCATCCTTGGTTGTCTTCAACTTGTTGACCTTGGTTTTGGGGACATCGGTTCTTGTAATGTCCACTTTCTCCACACCCAAAGCATATAACTATCGGTTGTGTGTTGCTACCGGTAGCTACATCCTTGACTCTACAATCTCTGGCAAGGTGTCCAGTGTTCTGACAGTTGCGACACTTAGCCGGGCAAGGACCTGAGTGATGGAAGTTACACTTATTGCATAGTGGAGCATTCCCGGTATATCCAGCGCCTCTAGTTGGTGCAGCCACATAAGCCTTTGCGGTCTCTTGTCTTTTGTTTTGCTGGTTGTTGTTTTGAGTTTGGTTGTTGTTGTTACTTCCATGGTTACCATCCCATGGTCGCTTGTTGTTGTTGTTCCTATTGTTATTGTTGTTACTGTAGTTGGAATTGTTGTGGTTATTGGTATTGCTGGCGTTGTTGGTGTTGTTGTTGGTGTTGAGGTTGTTTTGCTTTCGGGTTTCTGTCATTCGTACCACTTGGTCCATGAGGCTGCGGGACATCCGCATAGCTTCATCAAGTTCCTTTGGATTTGCCGAAGTTACATGCCCTTGTATGCTTGATGGAAGTCCCCAGATATACCTTTCCAACAATTTTTTCTTTGTGGAAACCATTGTGGGACAAAGTATTCTCAATTCTTGGAATCGACGATTGTAGGTTATGATATCATTTCCCTTAACCGTATGATCCCAGAATTCAACCTCCAACTTTTGCATCTCACTGCGAGGACAGTATTCCTTGATCATCATTTGTTTCAAATTAGCCCAAGTAATTTTGTAGGCATTCTCAATGCCCATGGGTTGAGCAATTGAGTTCCACCAGGACAACGCCTCATTCAACAGAGTACTCGTGGCATACTGAACTTTATCCCCCTCGGTACATTTACTAACCAAGAACACCGACTCCGCCTTTTCAAACCAGCGGGTCAGACCTACAGCTCCTTCAGTACCCTTGAATTTGATGGGTTCACATTTCAAGTAGGAAATGAACGAGCAACCCATTGGTACTGTAGTAACATTGGTCACCGGAGGGGTAGTTGAGTTCGGTCCTCCAAGGTTAAGACTGGCAATTCTGGCCGCTTCTGCAGCTATAGCAGCTTCCGCAGCAGTGGCGGCTTCTGCGGCTGCTACAGCATCAGCAGCTGCTGCAGCATCAGCAGCACCAGCAGCTGTGGTGGCTTCGGCAGCTGCTGCAGCTACGGCTGCTCGTTCCGTGATAAGTGCTGCATTGACACTGTCCTTTACCAGTTTGTGGATGGCGGCTTGCGTCATTGTTGGTGGTGTGTTTTTCTTTGGCGCCATGATTCTATTGTTCAAAAGATACATTGTAATTAGAGAGTTGTGAGATGAGCATAATTTTTGGATAAGAATGATAGGATAATAATGTTTGAAACTTAAAAGCATAACACACGATAGTATATAAAACAAGAGTTTTATTCGTACAACGTTGGTTGATTTACAAAATCGAAACCTATTACAAGCTTCTTCAAAATTTACTAACTGATACTTTCAGTTTAGTAATTACAACGTTTTTACTATCGCTAGTTATTACATAGATTTCGTAACATTTACTAACTGAGTCTAATCAGTTTAGTAGTACAAAAGTTAACTAGTATCATCACACTAGTCTATTGTGGATTAGAAGGTCCTAGCAGCTCTGATTGATCGGCAACTTCTTGGTTTAGTGTGTCATAGAGGTACGAGTCGATGAAGTTTGAGAAGCTGTAGTTTTCATGTTGACTTTCATGTTGGATCAATGGTGGTCGAGGTACGATCCATAATGAGTGATCCAAATCATCACATGTAGGGATATCAAAGGGATGTGATAGTGGTGGTGGTAATGGCTCTAGTACATATTCGTATTCGTTATCCTCCTCGGAGTCTGCCTCAACCCAATTTTGTTCAAAGTAATTAGAAGTATTCGATGCAAAAATATTTGGCATTGGTTCATCCTCTTCTTCGTCGGTTGAATCTTCGAAAGGTTCTTCTTCGTCATCAGAAGCGAAGGCATTTACGAAGTCAAGTCCGAACTCGGGTGAGGGTGGTAAGACTTGGAAGTTATTAGGTAGAGTGGGCACATAATCGGGAGAAGTGGGTACGCACATGATTTCTATAAGAAGAATTACAATGTTAAAATAATTCTATCGTTTATGGGGAGTGCTCAAAATATGGCAAGCATATATATAGCAATATACTAATATGTTTATGTAGCCTAACTTGCATAATAAGTCCATAATCGTCTGGAGGATGGAAGGCACGAAGAGCGGAAGGCTATAAAATGTTTTTGCTTGTAATTGTAGTTATAGTTTAGGTCTCAATTAGACCCGTTTCTCTATAACCATGGCTCTGATACCAATCTGTAACACCCCCAATTCATGGATGCAGCGGAATTCGAACTGGGTGTTACTGGACGGCACAATAGTCACAATAATAGAAAACGAACTCCAATTGAGTCGTTTTAAAAGATTTATCATTCAAATTATATAAATATCAGAGATTACAAAATGAGGTCCCAGATGGTTCCATGTTTACAATTTACATTAATTAAGTCTTTGAATGATAATAAAATTTATAGCCCTCTTGAGTATCCGTGTCCTTCAGTGCCATCCTTGATCGTCATGAACCTGAAATACATGCTTGAGAGGTCAACACAAAGGTTGAGTGGAATTCGTAGAGTTTAGTTAAATCGTTTGAACACAATATGTCGTAGTGTGAGCTATAGACTCACACTCATAGTTAGAAAACAAAATCGTTATTTATTTCACTAAGCTCATGCAACCAAAACATTAACATCGAACCAACAAAATTGGCATTATAGAAGCCCTATCAAGGTACTTTTGCCATTATACCGCTAAATCTCAAATATAGTGCATTTGTGTGAACTCATCGTTGTTCAACACAAATGGGATCCGTCAATCCCAATAGATCTATTCACAATATTCGCGCTCACTAAAGGTAGTGACTAATGGTTCATGATATAGGGACTTCGAACATGGCAATCGTTACTTAGTGACAATAAAACATAGTCGTGAAGCATACATTAGAAAGCATCGTGTTCGAGTAGAAAAATAATAGCATGTATTCCCCCCATGGGTTTGTAAAATAGTTACAATAGAAAGTGGGGCTACGAACTCACCTTAAGTAGAATAGCAAGTAATGAAGGTGATGGTTGGATCGTGTAGGTTTCTACGAGCAACCTATAATAGAATGTTGCGACTTAGGTTCAGAGTAAAGAATATGAAGTAGTGCCTATATATATATCTTGCATTTAGTCCATGATGTGGTATGATGTATAGTATAAGTCTTTGAAAGAAAGATTCATGAAACATGTATGTTTTGGTATATCGTTTACTACCGTTCGGGCCGACATAATTCAGAAGTCATGTTAGTAAGCGTTCGAGGAGCCAGGACACTTTAACTCGTAAACCCACAACTCATCTCGACGGCTTACATAATGAACTCCTCACATGAGGCTCCCTACTATTGTAGTAGTTGATAAAATATATAGATATAAGTTTTGATTCGAAAAGTTACATGTCCGATATTTGAATAAACTTAGGAAAGTTTATTAGTACATGAAGATTGTTATTAGGGGTAGTTTCATAAGTCTTGAATGACCATTTTCTCTTGGTAATATCTCATGGTTTCCTTAAGTGAAGTAGATCCAAATTGCTTGTTCATGTTATCGCCTAATTCATTGTTTCATGTTTACGCCTTTGTAAGTTTACTTGGTCATTTCGTCATGGCCTAGCCATGACCTTTGGTCCTTGTTCCAAGGTCATGAGACACAACCTTGGCTCTAGCCATGGTGGTGGTCTTGATTATTGGTCATAAGACCTCTTGTTCCTTTTAAAGTATAACCATAATATAGTGACTTATATATATGTAAATAACTGTTAAGAAACTGAGAAATATCTCACTCAGAAAGCGTTTTCAAGGCTCGAGCCTCTTTATGCCTGAACGAAAACGTGATTCCGGACAACTTTCGTGTTTTAACTTTTTCATGAATCGGACCAGAAAGGACTCTTTTTGCGTGTTTAAAGTTTCTGTAACAGAAGGTATTTGGCAGCTTTGCCGCAAAGTTTTGGTAACTTCAAATCGTCATAACTTTTGACTCATATACTCGTTTTAGGTGGTTCAAATTGCTACGGTTTCATTGTTAGGTCCTCTACTACAATATGTAATAATCCAATATCATATTTTTACCATTTTGATCAGGTCTTTCCAAGAAAATCACTAGTTTACTTATTTTAATAACTTGTTTTAACAATCCATTATAACAACATCTTTTACTCATTTTTATACATCATGGACAATAATACAAGACATAATATAGCAAGAATAACATGTAAATGATATGAACATGATTAATAAACAAGAAGCATGTTAGGTTTAGGCTTACAACTTTTGGCTTTCTAATAAAGAAAGGAAGTAACAAGTAAGGAAATGGACTTTGATAGACTTGCTTCAATCCTTTTTCACTTCATGCAATCTTTCTACCCTTGGTATTCTTGAAAGAGATGTAATGAAAGTTGAGGTGAATTGAGTGGATTTAAACTCAAGAGAAATCACCAAGTGTATTAGGGTTATGGAAGAGTTTTGGTAACCTATGATCAAACTAGGGTTTCTACCTTGAAGAAGCACTTGAACCTTGCTAGAATTTGGAAGGAAATAAGCTAAGGGTGGAAGGGTTTTGGGGTTGGAGGTGCACGGCACAAAGGGAGGGGAGGGGGCTTTTATAGGGTCTTAAGGAGGTTACTTGTGTTGACTTGTCAACACTTGATCACCAAGTTTAACACTTGTATGCAATCTAAGGCACAAGGAAGGAGATCAAGACACCTAAAGGGTGACTCCCCCCCTCTAAGTCGGTTTGGAGTGGATAGGAAGGGATGAGTTGGTCTTGGATGATATTATCCAAGTATTGGATGAGTTTTGACTTCGGGAAATGCCAATCGTAAATGATTAAGCCTCAAAACGTAAAACCGGGTGTCGTAAAATTATGGAATTTGAAAGTATTGTTAAACATGTCCATATAGTCCATAATAAAATATAAAATGAGTGGTAGGTTCTATCGGGTGCTAAAACCCTGCTAAAAACTGGAAACACGGGTCTAAAACGCGTAATTCGCGTAAAATGCTGAACTGAAAAACGTAAAATTCCAAAACTTTTGGAATTGTCATAAAATGATAGAAAATCATATTCTATTGTTTATAATGTTTTGATATATCGGGATGCTAGAAGGACGTTTAAACCTAAAAGTAAATCTCGGACACGGCTTTGTGATTTTTGCAGAAATGACCCGACGAGCGTCAAACTCTCAGATTATCGTTAAAATAGTTTAACTTACGAGAATATGAAATAAAAATTTCTGAGATGAATAGTGAAAAGTGAATAGTAAAATTTTCCGGGAATAGTAATTATCCTGAAAATGCGAATTGTTACAGTCTCTACCCCTTACGGGGAACTTCGTCCTGAAGTTCTATATGTGTTATACATTGGAGTGGTGTCGATGAAGAGGTGTGGTTACTTATGAGGATTAGAGTAATGTAGTTTGATTTGTCGTTTCAGTGTATGGCGTAGTATGAGGTTTCTTATGAGAAGTTTGTTTCTTAAGAAAACATACGGGTGACTGCTCCCAGCATAACATGATCCCTCCTGAATTAGACATAGGTGATCAGACTATGTATAATTTAGGACCGATAATGTGATGTTCGGTTTAGTTACGTAGTATTGTGTTTCTTAAAAGTTTTAGATGGTATATAATCTTGTAAAGCTGATGAGGTTGCTTGTGGTGTAACTAAGGATGATTTGAGCTTTAAAAGTGCATCAAGATCAGAAAGTGAGCTTGTGGGATTAAGGGTTGTGAAAATGATGATGGTGAGAAGGTTAAGAAGGTTTGTGTTCTTCATTTTGGTATGTTGAGATTTAGTGGTTTGTGATGAAAGTTGGAAATGAAGGCATGATATTGATTTATAGGGTGGTATCAACGAAGTGATTTTTCTAAGATGGTGGTAGAATATCTTGGAGTAAAATGATGTGAAACAATAAAGTGATAACAAAATAGCTTGAAGTAATATTTGTGGAATGGTTTATAGGACAACTGGGTAAATCTTATAGAATGGTAATAGTCTACTAATTAGTCAAATTGATTTGGAAATAGAAAGTACAATAGATGAGAATTATCACAAAGAGTTGTTTATTGAACAATAAATATTCTTAAGTCATAAAACTCCCATTACTAGGGATGACATACACGTAGTACAACAGAGTGCATAAATAAATATGACTGCTAAGTTCTAAACTTCATTGTTCTGCAGTGTTGTTGAGATTCTGATAAGCTCCTTCTCCTCTTATCATATATGCTCATCCTTGGTTGTCTTCAACTTGTTGACCTTGGTTTTGGGGACATCGGTTCTTGTAATGTCCACTTTCTCCACACCCGAAGCATATAACTATCGGTTGTGTGTTGCTACCGGTAGCTACATCCTTGACTCTACAATCTCTGGCAAGGTGTCCAGTGTTCTGACAGTTGCGACACTTAGCCGGGCAAGGACCTGAGTGATGGAAGTTACACTTATTGCATAGTGGAGCATTCCCGGTATATCCTGCGCCTCTAGTTGGTGCAGCCACATAAGCCTTTGCGGTCTCTTGTCTTTTGTTTTGCTGGTTGTTGTTTTGAGTTTGGTTGTTGTTGTTACTTCCATGGTTACCATCCCATGGTCGCTTGTTGTTGTTGTTCCTATTGTTATTGTTGTTACTGTAGTTGGAATTGTTGTGGTTATTGGTATTGCTGGCGTTGTTGGTGTTGAGGTTGTTTTGCTTTCGGGTTTCTGTCATTCGTACCACTTGGTCCATGAGGCTGCGGGACATCCGTATAGCTTCATCAAGTTCCTTTGGATTTGCCGAAGTTACATGCCCTTGTATGCTTGATGGAAGTCCCCAGATATACCTTTCCAACAATTTTTCCTTTGTGGAAACCATTGTGGGACAAAGTATTCTCAATTCTTGGAATCGACGATTGTAGGTTATGATATCATTTCCCTTAACCGTATGATCCCAGAATTCAACCTCCAACTTTTGCATCTCACTGCGAGGACAGTATTCCTTGATCATCATTTGTTTCAAATTAGCCCAAGTAATTTTGTAGGCATTCTCAATGCCCATGGGTTGAGCAATTGAGTTCCACCAGGACAACGCCTCATTCAACAGAGTACTCGTGGCATACTGAACTTTATCCCCCTCGGTACATTTACTAACCAAGAACACCGACTCCGCCTTTTCAAACCAGCGGGTCAGACCTACAGCTCCTTCAGTACCCTTGAATTTGATGGGTTCACATTTCAAGTAGGAAATGAACGAGCAACCCATTGGTACTGTAGTAACATTGGTCACCGGAGGGGTAGTTGAGTTCGGTCCTCCAAGGTTAAGACTGGCAATTCTGGCCGCTTCTGCAGCTATAGCAGCTTCCGCAGCAGTGGCGGCTTCTGCGACTGCTGCAGCATCAGCAGCTGCTGCAGCACCAGCAGCACCAGCAGCTGTGGTGGCTTAGGCAGCTGCTGCAGCTACGGCTGCTCGTTCCGTGATAAGTGCTGCATTGACACTGTCCTTTACCAGTTTGTGGATGGCGGCTTGCGTCATTGTTGGTGGTGTGTTTTTCTTTGGCGCCATGATTCTATTGTTCAAAAGATACATTGTAATTAGAGAGTTGTGAGATGAGCACAATTTTTGGATAAGAATGATAGGATAATAATGTTTGAAACTTAAAAGCATAACACACGATAGTATATAAAACAAGAGTTTTATTCGTACAACGTTGGTTGATTTACAAAATCGAAACCTATTACAAGCTTCTTCAAAATTTACTAACTGATACTTTCAGTTTAGTAATTACAACGTTTTTACTATCGCTAGTTATTACATAGATTTCGTAACATTTACTAACTGAGTCTAATCAGTTTAGTAGTACAAAAGTTAACTAGTATCATCACACTAGTCTATTGTGGATTAGAAGGTCCGAGCAGCTCTGATTGATCGGCAACTTCTTGGTTTAGTGTGTCATAGAGGTACGAGTCGATGAAGTTTGAGAAGCTGTAGTTTTCATGTTGACTTTCATGTTGGATCAATGGTGGTCGAGGTACGATCCATAATGAGTGATCCAAATCATCACATGTAGGGATATCAAAGGGATGTGATAGTGGTGGTGGTAATGGCTCTAGTACATATTCGTATTCGTTATCCTCCTCGGAGTCTGCCTCAACCCAATTTTGTTCAAAATAATTAGAAGTATTCGATGCAAAAATATTTGGCATTGGTTCATCCTCTTCTTCGTCGGTTGAATCTTCGAAAGGTTCTTCTTCGTCATCAGAAGCGAAGGCATTTACGAAGTCAAGTCCGAACTCGGGTGAGGGTGGTAAGACTTGGAAGTTATTAGGTAGAGTGGGCACATAATCGGGAGAAGTGGGTACGCACATGATTTCTATAAGAAGAATTACAATGTTAAAATAATTCTATCGTTTATGGGGAGTGCTCAAAATATGGCAAGCATATATATAGCAATATACTAATATGTTTATGTAGCCTAACTTGCATAATAAGTCCATAATCGTCTGGAGGATGGAAGGCACGAAGAGCGGAAGGCTATAAAATGTTTTTGCTTGTAATTGTAGTTATAGTTTAGGTCTCAATTAGACCCGTTTCTCTATAACCATGGCTCTGATACCAATCTGTAACACCCCCAATTCATGGATGCAGCGGAATTCGAACTGGGTGTTACTGGACGGCACAATAGTCACAATAATAGAAAACGAACTCCAATTGAGTCGTTTTAAAAGATTTATCATTCAAATTATATAAATATCAGAGATTACAAAATGAGGTCCCAGATGGTTCCATGTTTACAATTTACATTAATTAAGTCTTTGAATGATAATAAAATTTATAGCCCTCTTGAGTATCCGTGTCCTTCAGTGCCATCCTTGATCGTCATGAACCTGAAATACATGCTTGAGAGGTCAACACAAAGGTTGAGTGGAATTCGTAGAGTTTAGTTAAATCGTTTGAACACAATATGTCGTAGTGTGAGCTATAGACTCACACTCATAGTTAGAAAACAAAATCGTTATTTATTTCACTAAGCTCATGCAACCAAAACATTAACATCGAACCAACAAAATTGGCATTATAGAAGCCCTATCAAGGTACTTTTGCCATTATACCGCTAAATCTCAAATATAGTGCATTTGTGTGAACTCATCGTTGTTCAACACAAATGGGATCCGTCAATCCCAATAGATCTATTCACAATATTCGCGCTCACTAAAGGTAGTGACTAATGGTTCATGATATAGGGACTTCGAACATGGCAATCGTTACTTAGTGACAATAAAACATAGTCGTGAAGCATACATTAGAAAGCATCGTGTTCGAGTAGAAAAATAATAGCATGTATTCCCCCCATGGGTTTGTAAAATAGTTACAATAGAAAGTGGGGCTACGAACTCACCTTAAGTAGAATAGCAAGTAATGAAGGTGATGGTTGGATCGTGTAGGTTTCTACGAGCAACCTATAATAGAATGTTGCGACTTAGGTTCAGAGTAAAGAATATGAAGTAGTGCCTATATATATATCTTGCATTTAGTCCATGATGTGGTATGATGTATAGTATAAGTCTTTGAAAGAAAGATTCATGAAACATGTATGTTTTGGTATATCGTTTACTACCGTTCGGGCCGACATAATTCAGAAGTCATGTTAGTAAGCGTTCGAGGAGCCAGGACACTTTAACTCGTAAACCCACAACTCATCTCGACGGCTTACATAATGAACTCCTCACATGAGGCTCCCTACTATTGTAGTAGTTGATAAAATATATAGATATAAGTTTTGATTCGAAAAGTTACATGTCCGATATTTGAATAAACTTAGGAAAGTTTATTAGTACATGAAGATTGTTATTAGGGGTAGTTTCATAAGTCTTGAATGACCATTTTCTCTTGGTAATATCTCATGGTTTCCTTAAGTGAAGTAGATCCAAATTGCTTGTTCATGTTATCGCCTAATTCATTGTTTCATGTTTACGCCTTTGTAAGTTTACTTGGTCATTTCGTCATGGCCTAGCCATGACCTTTGGTCCTTGTTCCAAGGTCATGAGACACAACCTTGGCTCTAGCCATGGTGGTGGTCTTGATTATTGGTCATAAGACCTCTTGTTCCTTTTAAAGTATAACCATAATATAGTGACTTATATATATGTAAATAACTGTTAAGAAACTGAGAAATATCTCACTCAGAAAGCGTTTTCAAGGCTCGAGCCTCTTTATGCCTGAACGAAAACGTGATTCCGGACAACTTTCGTGTTTTAACTTTTTCATGAATCGGACCAGAAAGGACTCTTTTTGCGTGTTTAAAGTTTCTGTAACAGAAGGTATTTGGCAGCTTTGCCGCAAAGTTTTGGTAACTTCAAATCGTCATAACTTTTGACTCATATACTCGTTTTAGGTGGTTCAAATTGCTACGGTTTCATTGTTAGGTCCTCTACTACAATATGTAATAATCCAATATCATATTTTTACCATTTTGATCAGGTCTTTCCAAGAAAATCACTAGTTTACTTATTTTAATAACTTGTTTTAACAATCCATTATAACAACATCTTTTACTCATTTTTATACATCATGGACAATAATACAAGACATAATATAGCAAGAATAACATGTAAATGATATGAACATGATTAATAAACAAGAAGCATGTTAGGTTTAGGCTTACAACTTTTGGCTTTCTAATAAAGAAAGGAAGTAACAAGTAAGGAAATGGACTTTGATAGACTTGCTTCAATCCTTTTTCACTTCATGCAATCTTTCTACCCTTGGTATTCTTGAAAGAGATGTAATGAAAGTTGAGGTGAATTGAGTGGATTTAAACTCAAGAGAAATCACCAAGTGTATTAGGGTTATGGAAGAGTTTTGGTAACCTATGATCAAACTAGGGTTTCTACCTTGAAGAAGCACTTGAACCTTGCTAGAATTTGGAAGGAAATAAGCTAAGGGTGGAAGGGTTTTGGGGTTGGAGGTGCACGGCACAAAGGGAGGGGAGGGGGCTTTTATAGGGTCTTAAGGAGGTTACTTGTGTTGACTTGTCAACACTTGATCACCAAGTTTAACACTTGTATGCAATCTAAGGCACAAGGAAGGAGATCAAGACACCTAAAGGGTGACTCCCCCCCTCTAAGTCGGTTTGGAGTGGATAGGAAGGGATGAGTTGGTCTTGGATGATATTATCCAAGTATTGGATGAGTTTTGACTTCGGGAAATGCCAATCGTAAATGATTAAGCCTCAAAACGTAAAACCGGGTGTCGTAAAATTATGGAATTTGAAAGTATTGTTAAACATGTCCATATAGTCCATAATAAAATATAAAATGAGTGGTAGGTTCTATCGGGTGCTAAAACCCTGCTAAAAACTGGAAACACGGGTCTAAAACGCGTAATTCGCGTAAAATGCTGAACTGAAAAACGTAAAATTCCAAAACTTTTGGAATTGTCATAAAATGATAGAAAATCATATTCTATTGTTTATAATGTTTTGATATATCGGGATGCTAGAAGGACGTTTAAACCTAAAAGTAAATCTCGGACACGGCTTTGTGATTTTTGCAGAAATGACCCGACGAGCGTCAAACTCTCAGATTATCGTTAAAATAGTTTAACTTACGAGAATATGAAATAAAAATTTCTGAGATGAATAGTGAAAAGTGAATAGTAAAATTTTCCGGGAATAGTAATTATCCTGAAAATGCGAATTGTTACAGTCTCTACCCCTTACGGGGAACTTCGTCCTGAAGTTCTATATGTGTTATACATTGGAGTGGTGTCGATGAAGAGGTGTGGTTACTTATGAGGATTAGAGTAATGTAGTTTGATTTGTCGTTTCAGTGTATGGCGTAGTATGAGGTTTCTTATGAGAAGTTTGTTTCTTAAGAAAACATACGGGTGACTGCTCCCAGCATAACATGATCCCTCCTGAATTAGACATAGGTGATCAGACTATGTATAATTTAGGACCGATAATGTGATGTTCGGTTTAGTTACGTAGTATTGTGTTTCTTAAAAGTTTTAGATGGTATATAATCTTGTAAAGCTGATGAGGTTGCTTGTGGTGTAACTAAGGATGATTTGAGCTTTAAAAGTGCATCAAGATCAGAAAGTGAGCTTGTGGGATTAAGGGTTGTGAAAATGATGATGGTGAGAAGGTTAAGAAGGTTTGTGTTCTTCATTTTGGTATGTTGAGATTTAGTGGTTTGTGATGAAAGTTGGAAATGAAGGCATGATATTGATTTATAGGGTGGTATCAACGAAGTGATTTTTCTAAGATGGTGGTAGAATATCTTGGAGTAAAATGATGTGAAACAATAAAGTGATAACAAAATAGCTTGAAGTAATATTTGTGGAATGGTTTATAGGACAACTGGGTAAATCTTATAGAATGGTAATAGTCTACTAATTAGTCAAATTGATTTGGAAATAGAAAGTACAATAGATGAGAATTATCACAAAGAGTTGTTTATTGAACAATAAATATTCTTAAGTCATAAAACTCCCATTACTAGGGATGACATACACGTAGTACAACAGAGTGCATAAATAAATATGACTGCTAAGTTCTAAACTTCATTGTTCTGCAGTGTTGTTGAGATTCTGATAAGCTCCTTCTCCTCTTATCATATATGCTCATCCTTGGTTGTCTTCAACTTGTTGACCTTGGTTTTGGGGACATCGGTTCTTGTAATGTCCACTTTCTCCACACCCGAAGCATATAACTATCGGTTGTGTGTTGCTACCGGTAGCTACATCCTTGACTCTACAATCTCTGGCAAGGTGTCCAGTGTTCTGACAGTTGCGACACTTAGCCGGGCAAGGACCTGAGTGATGGAAGTTACACTTATTGCATAGTGGAGCATTCCCGGTATATCCTGCGCCTCTAGTTGGTGCAGCCACATAAGCCTTTGCGGTCTCTTGTCTTTTGTTTTGCTGGTTGTTGTTTTGAGTTTGGTTGTTGTTGTTACTTCCATGGTTACCATCCCATGGTCGCTTGTTGTTGTTGTTCCTATTGTTATTGTTGTTACTGTAGTTGGAATTGTTGTGGTTATTGGTATTGCTGGCGTTGTTGGTGTTGAGGTTGTTTTGCTTTCGGGTTTCTGTCATTCGTACCACTTGGTCCATGAGGCTGCGGGACATCCGTATAGCTTCATCAAGTTCCTTTGGATTTGCCGAAGTTACATGCCCTTGTATGCTTGATGGAAGTCCCCAGATATACCTTTCCAACAATTTTTCCTTTGTGGAAACCATTGTGGGACAAAGTATTCTCAATTCTTGGAATCGACGATTGTAGGTTATGATATCATTTCCCTTAACCGTATGATCCCAGAATTCAACCTCCAACTTTTGCATCTCACTGCGAGGACAGTATTCCTTGATCATCATTTGTTTCAAATTAGCCCAAGTAATTTTGTAGGCATTCTCAATGCCCATGGGTTGAGCAATTGAGTTCCACCAGGACAACGCCTCATTCAACAGAGTACTCGTGGCATACTGAACTTTATCCCCCTCGGTACATTTACTAACCAAGAACACCGACTCCGCCTTTTCAAACCAGCGGGTCAGACCTACAGCTCCTTCAGTACCCTTGAATTTGATGGGTTCACATTTCAAGTAGGAAATGAACGAGCAACCCATTGGTACTGTAGTAACATTGGTCACCGGAGGGTTAGTTGAGTTCGGTCCTCCAAGGTTAAGACTGGCAATTCTGGCCGCTTCTGCAGCTATAGCAGCTTCCGCAGCAGTGGCGGCTTCTGCGACTGCTGCAGCATCAGCAGCTGCTGCAGCACCAGCAGCACCAGCAGCTGTGGTGGCTTAGGCAGCTGCTGCAGCTACGGCTGCTCGTTCCGTGATAAGTGCTGCATTGACACTGTCCTTTACCAGTTTGTGGATGGCGGCTTGCGTCATTGTTGGTGGTGTGTTTTTCTTTGGCGCCATGATTCTATTGTTCAAAAGATACATTGTAATTAGAGAGTTGTGAGATGAGCACAATTTTTGGATAAGAATGATAGGATAATAATGTTTGAAACTTAAAAGCATAACACACGATAGTATATAAAACAAGAGTTTTATTCGTACAACGTTGGTTGATTTACAAAATCGAAACCTATTACAAGCTTCTTCAAAATTTACTAACTGATACTTTCAGTTTAGTAATTACAACGTTTTTACTATCGCTAGTTATTACATAGATTTCGTAACATTTACTAACTGAGTCTAATCAGTTTAGTAGTACAAAAGTTAACTAGTATCATCACACTAGTCTATTGTGGATTAGAAGGTCCGAGCAGCTCTGATTGATCGGCAACTTCTTGGTTTAGTGTGTCATAGAGGTACGAGTCGATGAAGTTTGAGAAGCTGTAGTTTTCATGTTGACTTTCATGTTGGATCAATGGTGGTCGAGGTACGATCCATAATGAGTGATCCAAATCATCACATGTAGGGATATCAAAGGGATGTGATAGTGGTGGTGGTAATGGCTCTAGTACATATTCGTATTCGTTATCCTCCTCGGAGTCTGCCTCAACCCAATTTTGTTCAAAATAATTAGAAGTATTCGATGCAAAAATATTTGGCATTGGTTCATCCTCTTCTTCGTCGGTTGAATCTTCGAAAGGTTCTTCTTCGTCATCAGAAGCGAAGGCATTTACGAAGTCAAGTCCGAACTCGGGTGAGGGTGGTAAGACTTGGAAGTTATTAGGTAGAGTGGGCACATAATCGGGAGAAGTGGGTACGCACATGATTTCTATAAGAAGAATTACAATGTTAAAATAATTCTATCGTTTATGGGGAGTGCTCAAAATATGGCAAGCATATATATAGCAATATACTAATATGTTTATGTAGCCTAACTTGCATAATAAGTCCATAATCGTCTGGAGGATGGAAGGCACGAAGAGCGGAAGGCTATAAAATGTTTTTGCTTGTAATTGTAGTTATAGTTTAGGTCTCAATTAGACCCGTTTCTCTATAACCATGGCTCTGATACCAATCTGTAACACCCCCAATTCATGGATGCAGCGGAATTCGAACTGGGTGTTACTGGACGGCACAATAGTCACAATAATAGAAAACGAACTCCAATTGAGTCGTTTTAAAAGATTTATCATTCAAATTATATAAATATCAGAGATTACAAAATGAGGTCCCAGATGGTTCCATGTTTACAATTTACATTAATTAAGTCTTTGAATGATAATAAAATTTATAGCCCTCTTGAGTATCCGTGTCCTTCCGTGCCATCCTTGATCGTCATGAACCTGAAATACATGCTTGAGAGGTCAACACAAAGGTTGAGTGGAATTCGTAGAGTTTAGTTAAATCGTTTGAACACAATATGTCGTAGTGTGAGCTATAGACTCACACTCATAGTTAGAAAACAAAATCGTTATTTATTTCACTAAGCTCATGCAACCAAAACATTAACATCGAACCAACAAAATTGGCATTATAGAAGCCCTATCAAGGTACTTTTGCCATTATACCGCTAAATCTCAAATATAGTGCATTTGTGTGAACTCATCGTTGTTCAACACAAATGGGATCCGTCAATCCCAATAGATCTATTCACAATATTCGCGCTCACTAAAGGTAGTGACTAATGGTTCATGATATAGGGACTTCGAACATGGCAATCGTTACTTAGTGACAATAAAACATAGTCGTGAAGCATACATTAGAAAGCATCGTGTTCGAGTAGAAAAATAATAGCATGTATTCCCCCCATGGGTTTGTAAAATAGTTACAATAGAAAGTGGGGCTACGAACTCACCTTAAGTAGAATAGCAAGTAATGAAGGTGATGGTTGGATCGTGTAGGTTTCTACGAGCAACCTATAATAGAATGTTGTGACTTAGGTTCAGAGTAAAGAATATGAAGTAGTGCCTATATATATATATCTTGCATTTAGTCCATGATGTGGTATGATGTATAGTATAAGTCTTTGAAAGAAAGATTCATGAAACATGTATGTTTTGGTATATCGTTTACTACCGTTCGGGCCGACATAATTCAGAAGTCATGTTAGTAAGCGTTCGAGGAGCCAGGACACTTTAACTCGTAAATCCACAACTCATCTCGACGGCTTACATAATGAACTCCTCACATGAGGCTCCCTACTATTGTAGTAGTTGATAAAATATATAGATATAAGTTTTGATTCGAAAAGTTACATTTCCGATATTTGAATAAACTTAGGAAAGTTTATTAGTACATGAAGATTGTTATTAGGGGTAGTTTCATAAGTCTTGAATGACCATTTTCTCTTGGTAATATCTCATGGTTTCCTTTTAAGTGAAGTAGATCCAAATTGCTTGTTCATGTTATCGCCTAATTCATTGTTTCATGTTTACGCCTTTGTAAGTTTACTTGGTCATTTCGTCACGGCCTAGCCATGACCTTTGGTCCTTGTTCCAAGGTCATGAGACACAACCTTGGCTCTATCCATGGTGGTGGTCTTGATTATTGGTCATAAGACCTCTTGTTCCTTTTAAAGTATAACCATAATATAGTGACTTATATATATGTAAATAGCTGTTAAGAAACTGAGAAATATCTCACTCAAAAAACGTTTTCAAGGCTCGAGCCTCTTTATTCCTGAATGAAAACGTGATTCCGGACAACTTTTGTGTTTTAACTTTTTCATGAATCGGACCAGAAAGGCCTCTTTTTGCGTGTTTAAAGTTTCTGTAACAAAAGGTATTTGGCAGCTTTGCCACAAAGTTTTGGTAACTTCAAATCGTCATAACTTTTGACTCATATACTCGTTTTAGGTGGTTCAAATTGCTACGGTTTCCTTGTTAGGTCCTCTACTACAATATGTAATAATCCAATATCATATTTTTACCATTTTGATCAGGTTTTTCTAAGAAAATCACTAGTTTACTTGTTTTAATAACTTGTTTTAACAATCCATTATAACAACATCTTTTACTCATTTTTATACATCATGGACAATAATACAAGACATAATATAGCAAGAATAACATGTAAATGATATGAACATGATTAATAAACAAGAAGCATGTTAGGCTTAGGCTTACAACTTTTGGCTTTCTAATAAAGAAAGGAAGTAACAAGTAAGGAAATGGACTTTGATAGACTTGCTTCAATCCTTTTTCACTTCATGCAATCTTTCTACCCTTGGTATTCTTGAAAGAGATGTAATGAAAGTTGAGGTGAATTGAGTGGATTTAAACTCAAGAGAAATCACCAAGTATATTAGGGTTATGGAAGAGTTTTGGTAACCTATGATCAAACTAGGCTTTCTACCTTGAAGAAGCACTTGAACCTTGCTAGAATTTGGAAGGAAATAAGCTAAGGATGGAAGGGTTTTGGGGTTGGAGGTGCACGGCACAAAGGGAGGGGAGGGGGCTTTTATAGGGTCTTAAGGAGGTTACTTGTGTTGACTTGTCAACCCTTGATCACCAAGTTTAACACTTGTATGCAATCTAAGGCACAAGGAAGGAGATCAAGACACCTAAAGGGTGACTCCCCCCCTCTAAGTCGGTTTGGAGTGGATAGGAAGGGATGAGTTGGTCTTGGATGATATTATCCAAGTATTGGATGAGTTTTGACTCCGGGAAATGCCAATCGTAAATGATTAAGCCTCAAAACGTAAAACTGGGTGTCGTAAAATTATGGAATTTGAAAGTATTGTTAAACATGTCCATATAGTCCATAATAAAATATAAAATGAGTGGTAGGTTCTATCGGGTGCTAAAACCCTGCTAAAAACTGGAAACACGGGTCTAAAACGCGTAATTCGCGTAAAACGCTGAACTGAAAAACGTAAAATTCCAAAACTTTTGGAATTGTCATAAAATGATAGAAAATCATATTTCTATTGTTTATAATGTTTTATGGATATATCGGGATGCTGGAAGGACGTTTAAACCTAAAAGTAAATCTCGGACACGGCTTTGTGATTTTTGCAGAAATGACCCGACGAGCGTCAAACTCTCGGATTATCGTTAAAATAGCTTAACTTACGAGAATATGAAATAAAAATGTCTGAGATGAATAGTAAAAAGTGAATAGTAAAAGTGAATAGTAAAATTTTTTGGGAATAGTAATTATCCTGAAAATGCGAATTGTTACACACTGCACATAAAGATCTCGTTATAGTTTAACATAATGTATTTTATAAGTATGTTTAACTCGAATATCACAAGTTGGTTAAGGAGTCTCACGATTGGTAAATCTGTAACAATGACGATTTTGAATAAAGTTTACATGTAGGTGACTTGTTTATCTAGTCACCATAAGAAGATAAGAAACCACCTATTTGTTATGTCTTTATAACATATTTAGTGTTTTAAAAAGATCGCGTAAATAACCTTGATAGTTAACCAAAACAATGTCTAGACCAACATTCGTTTAGTTAATCAGGAAGAGTTGGAGGGTAGCAACCCAATAAGATAAGGTTCAATTTAATTTTATTTGCTCAAACTAGTCCAAGTTATAGTATTATGATATATTGATAAGCAATGTTATCCTAGACCAAAAACTATTGTCCATGCATTTTCATAAAAGCTTTCAAATAATAAATATGTGTAACAGAGTTTAAATTATTTAAATATCTGATTTCGTAAGGTGTAAATATAAGGTTACTTATTAATACTATTTAATACGTGTGAACCCTAAAATGTACTTAAGTAATAATTATGATATAATTGGTCATATGTTAACCTAATTTCGATAACGAAACCCTAAGTGGATTGATTATGAATTGTAACCAAAAGTTACTAAATATGGAATGTTATTAAATTTGGAAAATTGCTATAAATAGCAGGAAAACTTAACATGGCAATCTGAACAACAATAAGTACTAGATTAGTAATAACTTATGAAATGGTTCTTAAATATTAAGACGATCATTAATTCGTGTAGATTCACTGAAGAATGAGTAATTTCTGATCTTTTTGTTTCTGGTGTGTTTTGCATCTGCTGTTTGAGGTACATCTCTTTTACCATTTCTCAGTAAGGGTTTTGTTCTCATGACCTCTCGATCATTGACTTTGATTCATTTGCTATAATATAATCCATTTGATATGATTCTGTTTGATATGATTCGCTTTGATATGATCATCTGATTGATATTCATTTAGCTATTCGTTTGCCATGATATTCGTTTGATATTGATATAATTCCGTTCTATTGATATGATCTGTTTAGATATGATATGATTATGGATATGCTTTAATATGATTTGTTCTGTTATGTTTCCTGAGCTAACTAGCCATGGAGGTACCATGGTCATGTCATTGATGGCGCCAATGGCATGACACTATATGTGCCGGTGTAATTAGTCTACGGCATCCCCATTTAATATGGTATGATATGTGATCACTTGGCCATTATGATATGTGTATATACTTGTCTCGTACTGGTGTATATATATGGTTTGTTTTGTAGGCGGCGTATGGATGCATCCTAAGTACTTTGTTTCGTTTTGCAGTAATTGGCTTGTGTGTGCCTTACACCCCTCTCACTTTTGGTACATTGGAGCTAGCTTCTCCTTGTACAATGATGTGTGGATTGCAACCTCGCAAAAGATTTTACTTCTCAAGGGATCTTGAGAGATTTGCAATCCTCCAGACAATGTACCTGATCGTTGTAGTGTATTATATGGTACATCCGGGGGATTGATCGTTCTCTAGGGGAATAGTGTCGTTAGGATTGAAGTGTAGGTCAACTGGAAGGTGAGGGATGATTCTTTTTGTATTTTATATTTTATGAAAGTAATTAAAATCTCGGGTTTTGAAAGAGAGGGCGAAATTAGTTGCTAACCAACTAACCCAAACTACAAATTAAACTAAATAAACGAAAAATAAAATAACAAGAAAATAAAAGTGATGGACTTCATATAATGAGATAAACGTGTTTACTTAGATTTCACTACTCCCTAATTATCTCTTGTTGGTTTGTTGAATGTCACAATTGTTTAGTTGAAGGGTTGTATTCCTTAATACCAGTCATGGGGGCGTGCACGTCCTTCCCCAACTCTATGAATATCTATTTCTTCTTATGACGACACGTTTAGTACCATATCATAGAATCATCAACATCCACTCATGCATTAAATACAACCAATAAAACCGTAGTGCACATCTGATTACGTTTCTTAAGACGTTCAAGCTTGTTACACAAAGCAGGTTAGCCAGTTTTCTTAAGCCTAACGCGAATCAATCAACTAAGCAATAAACAACTCACCAACAATCAATAACTAGGTTTCATTAGATCTAAGCAAACACTAAATAACTTAACCTAGCATGTTAAAAGGAAGAGAAGCAATAAAGATAATCAAACAACACAGAGACATATTGAATGATTAAAAAGTCACTTATCTTCAATGAAACATGAGAGAAAAGAGGGTTTGAGAACCCTTGAATCTCAGAAAATTTGGCCCTAGGGTTTGTCTCCAAAGTTGCACACTTGATGAATGAAAAAGCTTAAACTATATATAGAGATTACAAGCTGACGACGTTAGGTTGTAGGTCCTGACGCCGTCAGAATGCCGCTTTTTAGGGTTTCATATCGCCCAAACAACATCCTGACGTCATCACTCTTTATGGCTTCTTGGCCGTCTCGTGTAATCCTAAAGCCAGACTGCCTCACTTCAATTGCACCTGATGTCGTCATGTGCAAATCTTCAAATTCTTTCTGGGGCGTCACGTGTTAAATTTCACCAGTTTTATCTTCAAGTGACGGCGTCAGCATCCAAAGCCTGACGGCGTCAGGTGTAAATCCTAACTTTTTGTTGACTTTCTTGCTTTCTTCATTCTTTAGCCCAAAAACGTTCAAAATGCTCCATATTCCAGAAATCACGTCCCAAGTACCTAAAATGAGAAAAGAAACGATTTGAGGCAATATTTGATCATAAATTCACGACTTAGGGCTTAAATGACCCCCTCAAAACGCATCAAATAAAGTTTCACTCTTCCTATATGTTGCAAAAAAATTTAAATTTGGTGCCAAAATTACCCTAACAAGTATTTCTCTTAGTTTTATTACACATCTACTATTAAACAAAACAAAAATCAAGTGAAGTTATAGTTTCTAAGGTATCTCAATTTACCCTCCCTACACTTAAATCGAACATTGTCTCCAATGTTCGAAATAAAAAATATAAAAGTAAAGATAAATGAAAATGAAAGAAACTAGTACTCCCCTGATTCGCTCGGTATGGACAATGTGGTAACATGGTTAAATCCTCCTTTAAGAAAATAAAAATGTAAAGCTTCACTCCTAAAATATAATCATCTTCTTGTCCAATATAACCTGTTAAACAACAAAGAAAACAAACACGAAACCTCGCATAAAATCGGCGGTAAATTCTATATAAAAGTAAATCCTAGAAAACGATTACAGATATAATGCTTGCAAAATAAATGGTTGCAGATTCCAGGAGTTTAAAAATTAAAAATTTTACGAAACTATACAATTCCAACAGAAAAACAAAACCTGGAATTTTTCAGGAACAACACCTGACGCCGTCAGGTTATAACCCCTGACGCCGTCAGAAGTGATCTAACAGAATTCTTTATATTTTATTTCCGGAAAATTTTTGGAAAAATCTAAGTTTTAATACCTGGAATCCTACAAAACATCTATTGTGACTCGATACAAGCATTTGACTCTAACAAATACTAATATGTATGCTAATCTCTAATTGTTATCGTTCATGTTCAATTGGTTCTTAAAAACATATATGATCTTTCTTATACTTATCTTTTTGCAAAATACCTTTATATGTAATTCAGACGGGGTTAAAAGACAAAATAAAGCATTTTCACAATTTATTTGAAACATGAACAATAAACAAAAAGATAAAGCATACATACGGAATCAAATAAACAAACAAACAATGAAAAAGCTTGGGTTGCCTCCCAAGAAGCACTTTTCTTTATTTACGAGTCTTGTAGCTAGACTCAAAGTCACACTCTACGTTTTCTTATCCTTCTCTCAATCGCCTTTCTAATCCTCTTAACAAATTCCACATCAACTTTGTATTTAGGTCCATGGCTTAGACAGTTCTTATAAAAAAGGCTCTTTTTTTCCCATACATAATCCATGCCCTTTTTCCTATCCTCTTCGTTAATATCCTCAAATGTAATAATTTTATCTTTGTCTAATTGAGGCACGTAAAGAAATTCCTTCATCCTATAAGGCATCCTATATGTGATTTTATCGATTTCGTCAGAAAACTGAGTCGTGCCTTCTAACCGATCGTACCTTAACTTGGACTCCTCGACAAATGGCTTACGTAATACAACATGAGATAAGCGGCAATCTATAACACTTGCTAAATCTTCTAAAATCATGAAGTTAGCGACATAGGTAAAGCTCCCAACAAAGATATGCACACCTTTAATTCTCCCAACAAAGTTACAAACTCCGTCGGTGTATTTGGGGTATCTCCTACGTTCAAGTTGTGCATTCATTATATCATTATAAACACTCGAGGACATCACATTGATTGGGGGTTCACAGTTAATGTAAGCTTGATCAATGTACTTGTATCCAATCATAAATGGTATCTTTACATTCCAAGGGTTACCCTTCTTTATTTTTGGATCAATTTTAACAAAGGGCGGTCAAGGGTTGTCAATTATATTGCTATAGTAGGCGATTTCCTCCTTAGTGGGGTATAAATTGAAATACTCATGATCTAATCCCCCATCTCCCTATTCCTCTATAACTTCAACAATCGCAAAATCATCAGGTTCTAAGTCTTCGTTCGAGTACATGGCGATTGCTAGGTCGTTGAGTGCACTATCAAGCTCAATATCAATTAGCCTATTAAGCTCCCTAAGTTCCTTAATTTCGCTCTCAATTTGGTCATGCAACACGATTACTTCCTCAGGTGAAAGGGGTGGATTTGCGCTTTCCATAGTGGCAAACGGAATAGTCAATGAAAAGTTTTTACGAACAAAGACACAAAGAAAAAGATAGACTATATGAGAAAGAAAATAAAAATCTCACTTGATAGGAATCTAGTGAGTAGACCTACATGAAATAAAAATCAAACCTAAACAATAACTATTCCCCGGCAGCGGCGCCAAAAACTTGATGCGTGGATTGCAAACTCGCAAAAGGTTTTACCTCTCAAGGGATCTTGAGAGATTTTGCAATCCTCCAGGCAGTGTACCTGATCGTTGTAGTGTAGTATATGGTACGTCCGGGGGATTGATCATTCTTTAGGGGAATAGTGTCGCTAGGATTGAAGTGTAGGCCAACCGGGTCTAAAGGTGAGGGATGTTTTTTTTTGTATTTTATATTTTATGAAAGCAATTAAAATCTCGGGTTTTGGAAGAGAGGGTGAAATTAGTTGTTAACCAACTAACCCAAACTAAAAATTAAACTAAATAAACAGAAAATAAAAGTGATGGACTTCGTATAATGAGATAAACGTATTTACTTAGATTTCACTACTCCCTAGTTATCTCTTGTTGGTATGTTGAATGTCACAATTGTTTAAGGGTTGTATTCCTTAATACCAGTCGTGGGGGCGTGCACGTCCTTCCCCAACTCTATGAATATCTATTTCTTCTTATGATGACACGTTTAGTACCCTATCATAGAATCATCAACATCTACTCATTTATTAAATACAACCAATGAAACCATTGTACGACTATTATTGACACTTTTCATATTGCGTCACACTTGATCGGTTATTTGATACAAAAGATTTAAGTTTTTAAACGGGAACGTATTCAACCCCTCCCCCTATACGTTTCCACAAACCGCACCCTACCATTCCCAGGCTAACGACTAAGCGGAAGTAGCCATCCGTGAGCTGGTAGATGGTGTAAAGACACAAAGCAAATATAACAGAACTCATTGGGTCGACGATGTTACACCCCAATACTAAATGAGGTACTTTTATAATATATAGGATAAACTGCAAAAAATGTCCATGAGTATAGTCAAAATTATAAATTTAGCCACCAAAAAAATAAGATTGCAAATTTAGCCATTACTCTAGATGTTTCCATGCAATTTGTATCCCTCGGCCTAACGAGCGTTAAAAAAGTCGTTAGTTACTATTCTAACCCATGCGAAATGACTGTTATACCCTCGTCTTTATACTCAGAGACATTTTTTGTAGTTTACCCTCGTCTTTATCCCTTTTGGTCTTGACCAAACATCTGACAAAAACATAAACTCAAACATATACTCTATTCTTTATACTCAGGGACATTTTATTTTGAATAATGTTATGATTTTATCCCACTACCCATTAATTTCAACCAAACTAAACTAATTATGATCACAGTAACATCAAGAACACAATTATCAAATAAATTTTCTTCCATTCTTTACCAATTCCACAAGCAGTCATCACAATATTTCAAGATAAAAAAATGGCGGGAACTTATTAAAAGAATAAGTCACATCGAATCACCCATTGTTTCTACATCTACAGCAAGATGAAAGCACATATATTTGAAATTCATAGATGTTCTAAAAACATATTACATAAACATAGTAATAACTTAAATTAAAGCAAACTAAAAGTCAACAAAGCAAACTGAAATTAATACAACCATATCTTGAAAAATAAATAGGAAAGCTTTCATGGTTATTTGACTCGTTCCTCCATGAGTTACACGATATAGTTGTTAATTGATGTCCACATGTGGCGCGTCTCTCATTTAAATACGTGTAGTTCTCCATGACCCTGAAATGTATTTTTGCAACATTGACAATTACATGCGTGTGGTTCTGGCATTGGTCGAAGTGGTGGTTCAAGATCATCGGAGTTATACCATTCTTAAGAGCCTTCTACTTTTGTTGGGTAACGGACCAAAAAAGTATATAAGCACGTGTAAAAAGTACATAAGAACATATATAAAAATGTATAAAAAATAGTAAATAAAAACGTATAAAAATGTATAAAAAAACGTATATAAGAATGTGTATAAAAATATATACAAAAAGATATATAAAAGCGTATAAAAACTTATATAAAAACGTATATAAAAAAGCGAAAAACTTTAAATAAACCGAAAATTTTTAGTTATAAACAACCGTTAGTTTAAGGGATGAACGCTGCAATAGTTGTTAGCTAAAAGGGCTAACGTGTAACTTTTAACGGAATATACTTAATGCCGGTTAAAGCTAGAGATCAAAATTTGCAAAAAGGTTTGTTTTTTAAGGACGATTTATGCACTTTCAAACCATTTAAGACGAAAACTGCAATTTGGCCAAACTTTTAGGGACGATTTCTGCGATTTACTCTTTTATTGTTTTTTGGCAGCCGAAATAAACAAAAGCTAAACTGAATTTATACTTTGGTTATCTATAATGTCACACGACTTTTCTTTTATTTAATATTTCATCATTCAAAACATTTATATATCTTTAACTTATTGTTTTGCAACGAAGAAATATTAAAGTGGACATATGCTTTACATAACTAGTCAAACGTGTGATATCACAAAAGAAGAAGTCTTATGTTCCAAATTCGACATTTGTCTATTTCTCGTACTAGTAACTAAGAATAATAGAACTAGATGTTTATTCTTTAAAACTTTAGGTAGATTAGAGATACCATATTTGTCAACATCAGTTAAAGGTGTTTAACTTAATTTGAACCAAAAGAATCAACGTTTACGAATGGTCTTGGATTGAATATGTTACTTAATGGTTGTTGTCCATATTTTAATATATCTATCTAACTTTGGAAGTTTGGAAATAGGTGACCACATATTCTAAACCAAGTGGAGGACTTATATAACTAATGTAACTATTTGTGCAAAACTATGTGCTAAAAAACGCTTTAGGAAATGTGTTTTAAAAGTCTAAAACCAACAAACTTTCAATGTAAATACCACTAGATCAGCACAATTAGTATCAAATTGATCACTTATAATTTCTTCCAAAATTAGCAATTTCAATCCATATTTTCTGAAATTATATCCGTTTAGATTACGTTTATAACGTATCATTTCTATGGCTCCAATCCAAAAGTTTCAAAACTTACCAAAAATATAAGAGTTCCAGATCTTTTTTTTTTTGAACGGCAACTTTATTAACGAAACAACTAGCAAGGAGCTAGAACAAGATTACAAAGAAATCAAAAACGGATGTTGAAGCCAACTATCCCAACTAAAAGAACTACTACATCTAGAACTACACCAATTAAAAGAGCGCGCTACAATTTCATCAAAGATAACATCTTTCCGAGGTTTCTTAGCCGCAAAAAGCAATTGATTTCTGAAATTCCATAAGCACCACCAAGTAACATAAAACACGCCTTCCAACATACCTTTTACTTTTGAACCCAATCTAACAGAATTGAACCAAGACAACCATTCAGAGTACGAACCAAGAGGCATCCAAACCAAATCCCACCAGCGACAAAGAAGCCGAACCACATCAGAAGCCATGACACAGCTAAAAAGGAGATGCGATGTATCTTCATGATCAGAATTACAAATCGGGCATAATAAGGAAGAGACATAAACACCCCGACTAAGCAGGTTCATTCTTGTTGGCAACCGATCAAGGTACACCTTCCACGCAAACACGTTTATTTTAATCGGAATAGACTTAATCCATCTCGTAGCATTTGTATCTTTAGGGAGAAAAGATGCATCCAACAGATTACGAACATCTTTAACACAAAAATTTCCATTCCCGTTCAAGTCCCAATACCACCTATCCTCAGAATTTGTCAAGATCGTTGAAGCTACAAGCTCCTGAAGATGATCTAGCTGATGAGATTCTACCCCTCCTCTAACATGCCGACGAAGGGAGAGATCTACGGAACCCTGTAATTTAGTAGCCACTGTGCAGTCCTTGTTTGCTTCCAACGCAAATATACGTGGGAAAAGTGACCGAAGCTGCTTATCGCCAAGCCAAACATCGCTCCAGAAACGAGTAAGCACACCATTACCCACACGTTTTTTGCAATGAGAAATCAAATCAACACCTTGGGACTTTAGAACACTAACTTCCCGGATAATTGTATTCCACGTAGAAGAAGAAAAAGAAGACAATTTCTGAATATGCGGACCATGCATTGCCGTAATGAAACGGAACCATAGAGAGTTATCTTGAGAAATAAATCTCCACACCCACTTAAAGAGCAGCGCCCTATTTAAAGCATAGAAGCTTGACACACCTAATCCACCGTGCTTTTTGGCAGCAAGCACCTTGGACCATTTAACCCACGTAATCTTCTTTTCATTTCCTTGAATCCCATTAAAGAAATTCCTGCGAATGGATTCCATCGAGCTCAACACAGCTTTAGGAACCTTATACAATGACATACAATATATAGGAGTGGAGCCTAAAACCGATTTGAGTAACGTGAGACGTCCCCCGATAGAAAGAGTTTTTAGCTTCCATTTTGAAAGACGGGAATTAAGTTTACAAATTATATCATCCCAAGCCTTTATAGTCGACATAGTACCTCCGACCATAACCCCTAAGTATTTAAAAGGGGTTTTCATTACCGAGCATCCAAGGGTCGTAGCAGCAGCAACAATGTTAGCACTTGGAATACCCACTCCTAATAAGTGACTTTTTTTTACATTAATCTTCAACCCTGATGACAGTGAAAAACAGTAGAGAACATGCATGATACGAGTTAAATTATCATCAGACCACTCACCAATGAACACCGCATCGTCCGCATAAAAAAGGTGAGAGATCGTAAAGGAATTGCCGATCTTAATACCCTTAAAGATGCCCGCCTCAACAACTCTAGAGAAGGACAAGTGAAGAGATTCCATAATTAGGATAAATAGATAAGGGGCCAATGGATCACCTTGCTTCAACCCACAATGAAACTGAAATTCGGATGTCGGGCTTCCATTAATTAAAATAGAAGCCATTCCCGAAGATAAGGTGCCACTTATCCAAGCACGCCATTTAGAGCCAAAACCGAACGACTGTAGAACCTCATCCAAATAGTCCCATCTTATCGAGTCATAAGCTTTAGCAAAATCGACTTTGAAGACCATAGCCTGTTGCTTCTTATGTTTACACCAGGATAACAGCTCATTTATGATGAAAGGACCATCAAGAATTTGTCTATTTGGAAGGAACGCAGTTTGAACATCTGAAATAAGATCAGAGATAACCAAAGATAATCGAATAGCAAGAATTTTAGTAACGACCTTGTAAAGACTACCGATCAAGCTGATAGGCCGATAATCATTCACAAACTTAGGATCAGGAATTTTCGGGATTAAAGCTATAAAGGACGAGTTACAACCCCTTGCAAACGAAGAGTGCTCAAAAAACCATTCAACCGCAACACACAAATCAGGCCCAATAGTGTCCCAAAACTTACGGAAGAATTCAAAAGTGAACCCATCAGGCCCAGGAGATTTATTTATTCCACAAGCCCATACCGCATTACGAATCTCATCTCTAGATATCGGCTTCTCCAACTCAACAGCAAGATCAGGATCTAATCGAGTAGGAAACATAAAGTTTAATCTACTATGATTAACAACCGGAGCTTGAAATCTAGAAGCAAAGTGTGAACAAAATTCATCCTTTACTCTATTTGGATCATCCACCCATTCACCGTCTACCATAACTCCTCTAATAGACAAATTGGCACGTTTACGGTTAATAATACCGTGGAAAAATTTAGAGTTTTCGTCTCCCTCTATAGCCCACTGAATCTTGGCCTTCTGCAAGGAATCACGAGCATCAGAAGACTTTATGTCTTGCATTTGCTTCATCAGGTCCATACGAGAAAGGAGAATGTCATCATTGACAACTCCTTGATCAAGTTTTTTGTCAATGTCACACAACTTGATTTTAATATCATTAAGACGCCCCGATTGGTTTTGCTTTTGATCAGCAACCCACACCCGAATTTCCTTTTTTAAGGCTTGCAACTTCTTTTTAAACCGGACCATCCCATTCCTATCTTCTAAAACAATAGAGCTCCAAGTGTGTGTCACCATACGCTCAAAACCATTTAAATTTAACCAAGAATGATAAAACCGAAAAGGAGTAGCTCCATAGTCAGCGATCACATCTCGGAGTAGAATAGGACGATGATCCGATAAGTGTCTGTCTAAACATATAGCCGAAATGTGAGGAAACAACGAAATTAATCCTTCAGTCACAAGAAACCGATCCAACTTACTCATTTTACTAGCCGACGGATGAGACCAAGTAAATGAAAACCCTCCCAACTGAATATCAACTAATCCTGAGTTTGAAATGAAATCATTAAATGCGGTTGCCCCTTGCACACTGAAATTCGATCCCATACGCTCTTCCTCATATCTAACTTCGTTAAAATCACCCATAACAAGACTGTCACCATGCCACTGAGTAATAAGAGACATAACATAATTCCACAAAAATCGCTTCTCGGTAAGAGGTTGAGGAGCATAAATGGAAATCATTAACAACTTGGATTTAGTAGGAATCCAAGTCCCATATAAAGCAACGAAATTATCAGATTTAATGTGTTGTTCTTTAAGGAAGACATTCGGATCCCACACACATAGTATTCCACCAGAATTTCCGATAGCATCACTAAAGAGGTGTTCGAAAATGGAATTACCCCATAAAGACTTAACATCCATTGCGGAAATATTCTCCATCTTAGTTTCTTGAAGAGATAAGAAATTCACCTTATGTTTGACGTTTAACTCCCTAATCCAATCTTTTTTGGCCTTGGATCCTAGGCCTTGAATATTTAAAGATAAACAATTCATTGGATCACTTCATGAACTCCTTGTGATCCGATGATTTTCTCCATATCTTTCACGCATCCTTCCATGGTGTAACCCATGATTTGTCCAACTTTAATCATATCATCTAATACTTCCAAGATAGAACCTCCTTTTTTCAGTTCATGCCCAGAATCACGAACTCCAGAAGAAAAGTGATCATCAGTTGGTTGTGCATCTTCCAAAATTCGAGAGCATAGACCCTCTGACCGACATTGAGACATCTCTGGATCCTTGCCTTTCACCTCTTGCTCATCAGCTTTATGAATGTCTTTCTCCGGTGTGAACCCTGGAGGATAAGGAATGCTCTTGTCCGAACCAGAATTGACCACATCGTCGTTCCGTTTTCTGAGTAAATCATAAATGTTGAAGGGATCAGGAGAAGTCTTCTTTCCATTCATTGATTGTTCCAAATTATGTTCATTACCAGAATTGTCTTCATTTTCTCCAAAATAAGTTTCAGAAACACCTTCATCATCACTCACAGCATCCGAATTCACAATCTTACTAACCTCTCCTATAACCTCTCCAGTGTCCTTATCGTCCATAACAGACTCATCATCCGTACAATACACTACTTCTTTAACTTCTTTGAAAACTGGGGACCATACAAACAATTCCTTGGCTCTAACCACAAATATTTTCCCACGAATAATAATCTTGAACTTCTCAAGGATATTATCTTCTTGTTTCGTCATAATACAGATACGTTTACGTGCAAACAAGTCGTCTTTACTCTCTTCGAGCTCCATCACCTCTCCCCATTTAGACCCGATCTTATTAAAAGTAGCACGTGACCAAGCATGTAATGGTACACCCTCAACCTCGACCCAAACAATCCGCTCCCTAGAAACGAAATCCGATTGGGCATTGCATAAACGATTAAACCATGATGCTACGCCTACATGCTGCATGAGCTTCTTTTTGGTTTTGAGCGATTCCAGCTCGATCATCACCCACAATCCTCCTAAATACACAAGCTTCACATTTTGAAACCCCTCATTCGATAGTAAAACACGTAAATTGGGAATAGATGAGAATTGCTTAACTTCCCCCATCACATAAAGATCTAGGTCTCGCTTCACCACACATGAATCATCAAGCACCAAAGCAGGCGCTGAATGAGGGGGTGAAGGAATATTAACAGTACCTTTCAAAACTGTTGCGAACGAAGCGCCAGCATTGTTGGAACTAACTGGGTATTTAGGGCGTGCAGGGTGAAACGGAGGTCGTTCATACCGAACAACGTTAGCATACAAATGCATTCTGCCAATCCAAAGAGTGCAAAGATTACCAACCAGCCTATCAATATTATCAACCTTGATAAAACGGACAAACGCAAAACGTTTCCCCATTTTCGATTTACGATTGGGAATGAAGACATCCACCACATTCCCATAATTTTGGCACAATTTCCACAGATCATTAGACGTAGTACTATCTGGGAAATTCGTCACGAAAATTGATTTGGAAATCAACCGAGTATGGTCTTCTCTGCTATGATACTTGGTTGCCATAATTGAAAATTACTACAAAATAAAAAACACAACCCCCTAAAAAAATTCGACAAGATCTGATCTTCCCTAAAATCGTCGAATCAAATAAAAAGCAATTAAAGATTGACGCGCAAAACTATTAAACCACCCACAGTAATAGGCGATCACTCCAAATTAGGGAATAATCAAAGATCATAAGCCTAATCCGATCACAACCTAGTAGCGAGGATTGAGAAACAGAACCAAGGCATAATCAATAATTGATTGTTATTCGATGAATGGATAAGGAGCAAGAACAGATCAAGCGAACCAAAAAATTAGGGATTAGTATAAGCTACTCAAAATGTGTTTAGTGCTCACAGTATCTTAAAATCATCATTTTACCACTAGCAAATTATTGTTTAAAAGAGGTAATGATGCCTTTTGAGCCATCCTTATTACTTGCATATTCACAAAATGTAACGATTCCTCAAGTCATGTTAATGTGCCTTCCATTTCCGGTGTAGATTCTTATGCATAAGCTATCATTTTTATCCAAAGTATGAAAGTGCTCATTTGATGCCGAAATTAGGCAACATGCTATTTTACAGAGTAAAAACATGTAGTACAACACATTACACATGTGCATCATTCTCCCATAATCATAAAACCAAGATGGAATAAAGCCGATGTGGTGATAATCAAACAAACTATGAATGAACATACGGCTACTGTCTACACGAAACTGGCACCGGGTATGACATTGCTATGCTATTGTTCACTTATGAGGTTTAAGCATTGTTTGTGTGAAAATGATTCAAAGGCCCAAGTCATGTGCTTAATCAACCAATACTATTTGACTCACACATAACATTTTCACCCTTTACGATCACATTTTATCTTGCTACATGTCGCAGTCTTTTTGTTAGGTATGGTGGTGTGAACATACATTTGTAACTTTCCTGTTATTTTTTCAAAAAGGACAAACAGTTTATCAAATCATTGAAACTCAAAAGTAAAGAATAATCCAAAACCTCACACCATGACAACACTATGACCACATACCACCAGAGTCAAACCAACTACACAAACTTCACACAAGGCCATACCTTCAAAATGAATTTATAGACACCAAACTACACTATGACCCACCATTATTAACAGTAAAATATAAAGGGTACAAGTTAAACATACCAAAAGAACTTAGAGACCCACGAAAAAGGAATCAGGGACCGACACAAAAGTACAAAAAAAAAAGTGTATTTTTGTGAGTCACTGAGTCCTTTTTTATGGGCCCTTTTGGTGTGCTTAACTTGTGCCCTTATGGCACAAGTTAGAAAAATCCAAATATAAAAGCTACACAACTTGCATATGATAATCCCATAAACATTTGAGAAAAGTAAAGTAACCCAACATGTTTAAATAGGAAAGGTAACAATGGCTCACCATGTCTAACGCCTCTCTCGATAACAAACTCCTCGAGAGACGACTTGTTCAGCAAAACCGAGATAGTATATGATTTCATAGACACCTTTAATACAAAAGATGTTTCCTTCTAATTTTCTGAAGTCCACAATTTCCTTCTTTCCTGCTACTTGTTTGAACTTTGACATCATTTATTTAATTTTTAATTAACTGGATGTATGATTTTGAAGCAAGTAGTTCACCAAGCTTACAGAATCATACAACCATTTCTTAACTACAAAAGAAACAGAAATATGCAGCAAACTAGAAACTTGTAGCAGAAATGGCTACTTTACACATAATACAGGAAAAAACAAACTGCTGCAAGTCAAAAACGATGGATGCACAAAATACTATGTATCAAAAGAAAGCATCAAGAAAACAAAAAAGATGTTTTGACTAACAATAAGTTATGTTTACATATTTCATATGAGCTTCTTAGCATGCATCCTTCTCTGATCGATTTGGTCCCCATATACGAATGGTTTGATCGTCACTGGCAGATGCTAGCATTTGGTGTCTCTTGGGATTCCAGCTCACACAGTTTACAGTCTTTTTATGGCCAGAAAGCACCTCTATTGGATCAGAACTGCGTCGATTCCAAATATACACCTGCTTGGACAAAGGAGGATGATTGATGCAATTGCTAGAAGCTGTCCATGTGATCTCCTCAGAGAATGTTAAAGATGGCAAGATGGGCGGGTATATAAAGGGTCAAAACGGACACGGGTAATTTTTAGTACTGGTCAAGTTAGATAGAGTTAAACCGACTAAACAATGATGATTAGAATCAATTTACCCAAACAAATGAACAATAAGCCAAACACCCCCTCAAATCAGACTTAAGTATGAATGCAGTATATACCTGAAAATTCTCGCTGCCACTGGCAATAAATGTGCCATTGACCCCACCAAAGCAAGAACGTATCACATACTTCTCTTGTCTATGGCCCTTGTACCTCAACGGCTTTTCCCAAGACCCTTCAACATCCCACATATGGATCTCTTGGCTGTTGAGATTAACAATCAAATACTTGTTATCATCCGAAACAGAAAGAGAGGTGATTGGGTGCTCTTCAGATATGACTCGCTCAGTATTTGTGTCCACATTCAGTATCCGAATATCCCTATCTGAGAAAACACTGATTAACTTTTCTCCATTTGGTGTAACAGCAATATCCGTCACTTTAGGCATCCTCCCTCCTCTCCATGCTTTGATTATATTGCCTTCACAATCCCACATGCATATGCCTTTCTTGGGGTCAGAACTGCCACATACGAGTCGCTTTGAGTCGGGAAACCAAGCACATGAGCTAACAAGGAAGCCACTATCACCAAAAGTGTGCTTACATGTACCTGTTTCCACATCCCAAAGCCTAAGGACTTCTGAGCTGCCACATGTCAGTAGCATAGTGTCATCAGGGCTCCAGGCTACAAAAGAGACTGCATTTTGGTGATTGCTCAGTATATGTTCTAGAGCTAACTTGCAATCTTCTCGTACCTGCAGCAACACTTTCAAAAATAGGATTCAGAAAACAAGCTTATGTACTTCCTAAAATACATACATGTCAAGATTTTCAACACGAAATCACAAAAGAGAAAATAAGTTGGCTACACATACGTACAAGCGAACACGACATATATAGATAACCGGTGCATAGCAAACGTTGGCCGTCTTTAATATGGTCAGATGCAAGGAAGGTTAAGGGAAAGCAACTAGAGCCAAGATTAAAAAAATATATATGAATGCAACTTTTTCTAATGAAATCAATAAGCTACCCATGTTTTGAACATCATAGACCACAGTTTCAGTGTCAGAAAATGAATTCTCCTCCTAAAGGCTTTTATTTTAGGTTATAACACAGAAGGTTCGTGTCATTGGTTACAGATGGTTAAAAAATAGCAAAAAAATAAAACAATTTTTAACTCTGTCAGATTGGTCTGAACTGTGAAACTGAACATATGTCTCACCTGAATTGGCAGTTGGAGGCACTCAAGCCACTATGAGATTAAGTGCCCAACTCCCCTGTTGTGCATAGTTAAGGAGTTTAACTTTCCTGAACAACTGAACAGACAAGTGAACGGAATACAATCAGTTTCCTAATACCAGTGCATGACAGAAGATAATATAAAATAATATATTATGCATTCATATCTTATCCTAACATTTGATTTCAGTGCTTTATAGTTTGTAATTTTGTACACAGCTTAATGTCCACATGCAACAATAATACAAGAGCTACTGTTTTGGAGACAGAGCATCACTTAGGTAAAATAATTAGCACTTATTAAAAAGATCAAGTAACAGTTTAAATATGTCATGTGGCCACAAACTTTACAGGAATAACTGATGTACCATCTGTCCATCTGTTAAGTTAATTATCTATATCAGTAATCGAACTTCATACTTTTAAAAGATTGATTTGTTACTGTTATGACTTATGAATTCTACAACAATTTTATCATACATGATACAATTGTACAGGTTAAAGACGAAGTCCATGTACTTGTTTTGACCCTGTTTTGCCCAAACCCAAATTTGTTGATAACATTATTGATATACTCTATCCTGTCCTCACACTAATTTGTTAATAGAATCATAGAGGTACCCAAGTGAAGCTGTTCGTGTAACTCCTTGAATCCTTAGTGAGACAGAAGCGTTATGTGGGAAAAGATAGAAGCGCATTTATTGTTCAAATCAGTGACTTATTTATTGACAAATTTATTATTCAAGTCAGTGACGTGCGTTTTGAGTTCCACGGAATATTTGACGGGAATGTAAACTTACCACCATAACAGTAGCCTGTTTGAAATTAAAAGGAACGTTTAAGGAAAATTAGCGTTGACGTCTTCATGAAAGACAATTAGCATTTGAGTTTAAATAAATTTTCATATGAGTTCGTCAAGTAAAATTTAGAGTTAATAAAATGAGAGGCAAGTGTTATTTCTAAGAGTAAACGTGTTTCATTTCTGACTTCTACAGGTAGTGCGAAATAGGAAATTCATAGTTCTCAACTGTAACGCGAAAAACTGGATTCGACCATGAACTCCATTTCATACCTTTCCAATCTAATATAAAAAACCAGTCACAAAGAATACCAAAACTAAATAATATGCAAATACCATCACAGATTCTATTTAAGCCTAATAGAACAAAGACCGGCCAACATGCCAAGATAACGCATAAGCAATATAAGTAAACACAGATAGTAATTAGGTACTTTAAATCTATCATTATTCACAACTATATATGTAGCATGTGAGAGCGACTGTTGTCCCGTATAAGATATAATACTATAACCAAACAAGTATCAAGAGAGGATAATTGGTTCTTTCTATGATTCATTCGAAAACAAACTTACGATGATCAACTATAAAAGTTCTGTTTTTATTACTTCCGAAAGTAACCCCTATGTTAGCAAATTTCCCACATGTTGCACAAGTAGAAACTCCATAATATCAATTTTATCAAAGATATAATATTTACCTTCCATATAATGGCTGTACAATCACTTGACGAAGATGCTAGATAATCCCCATTGTTAGAGAACTGAACAAACCAAACTTCATTCTTGTGAGCCGACAAAATCTGCAAAATTTCTAAATAGGTCACGCAATCCATCATTCATCATTCCATTAAAAGTACACCAAAAACAATCCCTCACAGTTCACTAGTTGACCAATTTATAAATGACATTGAATACATTAATTTGCATGTACAACTTAATATAACAAATATCCACACGGCAAAAGTACGAGATATTTGGAACTTACGTTTCTAACCTATGACGCGGGGGCCAGTCAAAAAACATTAATTTAACACGTGGCTTTAAATTCTGAATTTACGCACCTGAACAGTTTCTGTAGGGATTTGATCCCGGCCACACCGGTGGTCCTTAAAGATTGATAACGGATCAGCCAAATTGTGGTAGATGCATGAATCAAGTTGGGAACCAACCACCGTATCAACCAAATATTCCAATCTTCTATCAGGCAACGTCATTGGTGGCGGAAGCAATTTTTCCAATTCATTTATTAACTTTTTCCTCAACTCTTGAAAAACATCAACGCCGTCATGAACTTTATCCAAACCCAACTCACCAAGCGAAAACAAACTAGACGCAAGCTTATGCACTTTCTCTTTTCCCACTTGCAACTTCGAAATTTGTTTACGCAGAACCGACAAAGCTAATAAATCGTCCCCTCGGCCCAAACACTCCAACAAAAACTGTTGGCAAACAAGAAACAAAGCAGCATCCCTTTGTTCATCCGTCAATTCCGTAATCCCGTAAATGTTATTGATACAACCCTCCCAATCAGCATCAAGGACCAATGATTCAAGCAACTTAAATTCTGACGATTTGCATGAAATCCCGGACTCTGATTCCAAGCAAGCTGCGGATTTTTCATATCCTAACGAGTAGAGACACTGAATAAGGATCCTTACAAATTCATGTCGTTTTATTAATCCTTTGGACCCAATCATTGTCGGCAAATTCTCCATAATTAAACAAGTTCTTTCTATGCTCCAAGTTTCTCATATCTTACACTATCCGTTTATCAAAACAAGTAGCAAATCCATTGTCATTATGATTCTAAAAACTGCAGAAACATAAATCAAAATCGGAATAAACTTTAAGTTCATTAAGAAACACTAATGAAATTCTATACCTGCAAGTTGTACGATATTTTATAACATTCAAAATTCAATAGTGTCATTCAAAAAAGGGAACAACTGCCGAGAAACGTAGCCAAATATACCAAACATGACCTTGTGACTTCTAAGCAATTTTTCTCGCTAATCAAAAGGAGTGGAAATTCAATTATCAATTAGTCAATTACGTAGCTGAAAGTTAAACTTTCACTAAGGGCACAACAAAACTTTCGAAAGTTTGTTTAACTTTGTAAAAAATACTCTCTATGTACAAGAAACTGAATTTCCCTCCTTTTGATTAACGGAAAACTATGCACACCCTACATTGTGACCATTAGTTAATTACCTTTCTTTAACAATTTTCTCAAGAATCAACAATATTAAAATACGTTAAATTTTTAACAACTGTAGGAGCATGAACTTGAAGATCATTGAGAACCGTTAAAATAGTGTATCTGCATGTTGCATGGAGATTTTATAAATATGAACCCAATAATCTAGTTATAGAAAAAAAGAAGATTGCCGATTAATGTAACCGAAAATCCCCCCCCCCCCCCCCCCTTCCCCCCCCCCCCCCCCCCCTTTTTTAGAACGACATTTTTAACTATCTCACAATATTTATACCGCAAATCTATCTCACATGTCCTAAGCAGGACTTGAACCCAAAACCATTTGGTTGAGGAGCTTCTCACACATCATGGATACCATTGTAAAATCCCAAATTTTACAATGTGGTGTACGAGTAATATCTCAGGCTCTTTCCCATAAGCGAGAAAACTACTGATACCCTACATTGTCAAGATTTGAATTCTTAGTCACCGTAACTTTTAACAATTTTCTCAAAATCTAAAAACAAGACTTACGTACTTCCTAAATTTATCAATGTAAGCAGCAGGTTCGTATTTTTAGGCCAATTTAAACTTAAGGTTTCCTACATTATTTTTCTTTCATTTTAAGGTATCTAAGTTAAAACTTTGTGCAACGTAAGGTTATTTGACTTTTTGGAAGACGTTATCGGTCAAAAATATAAGTTGAAACGTTAAATAATGTGATATAATGATATATCATTATATTTGGCCATTTAAAAGCTATTTTGGCTAAAATTATGAACCGTAACCTCTTCCGAAAAGTAAAAAAAAAAAACCTGACATTGCACAATTTTTAACTTCGAAACGCTAAATTACGAAATAAATAAGTTAAATACCTCAAATTCAACTTAAACTAAAAAAAAAAATCAATCAATTAACACAATTATTAATCAATCAATTAACAAAACAATCAGATCAATTCAAAAATAAAAATTAAAAACAATACTGATAACAAACAAGTAATTAATCGATGAATTTAAAAAAATGAAGAAGATGAAATTGAAGTGACTCACAGTGAATTTGTGTTTAATTTGGATGTGTCGTCGGTAGGTGTATTTAGTGAAATTGTGATTTGGGGAAAATGATGAATGTCGTAAAAAAGTGAGATTAGTTTTGAGTGTCAAGGGGTTTATTAACCTTTCGATTATTATGTTGTACAGTAGTAGTTATCAGATTTTCTTTATTTGGATAACTTTCAGTTTGACTCTTTGATAGTGATGTGCTAACTATTGCACTTGCTAGAAAAGTGTATGGATCAGCTTTTTCTCAAACTTAGACAGCTTATCATATTGCACTTGGGTATCTTTGCCTTAACTAACGGTAAGCTGCGATAAGGAGCAAACGGTGTGCCGGCTAAAAAAGCTAAAAAAAATTTAACTACTTTCAACACTCACGTTAAAATACATTTTCACTAACAACTTAGCAGGGTTGTTTGATAAACAGAATAATTTAGCACTGAATGATTTAAAAGTTTGAATGGTTTAATTAGGGATGAGCACCGTATTGGTACCATACCGATCTCGTACTGAATTAGTGGTACCGATTTTTTTTCGAGCATAAACTAGTGGTACCGGTACCGTACCGAATGGGATTCGGATACCGGTATCGGTACCGGTACCGGAAAATCGGGTTTTCCCCGTTTTTTTCCGAGAATTTCCCGATTATCGAATTAGTGGTCCCGATTTTTTTTCACCTTATTTCGTAGTTCCAGTACCGTACCGTATATCGGGATCGGTACCGTTTCGGTACGGTTCCGATTCGATTCCGGGATTCAAGTCAAAATGCTCATCCCTAGGTTTAATAGTGCTCTGGATGAAAATGGTGTTTAATGAAAAGAAAGTGTTTAACAAATGCTCTGAATGAGTGGCTTCAAAAACAAAAAAATTACCAATTTAAATTTCTAATAAAAATTGACTATTGATAAGTACTTAATCGATAAATTAAAATTTGCTCGAAAAAAAAAGAAAAAAAAAAGTACCTAATCGATGAATTAAGAATTTATTAATCTAAAGTAATACGTAGTATATATTAAATGGAACTTAAATTTATGATTGGATTATATATTTTCTTGTAACATTGTTAAGTCCTATGATGTTAATGTATATACGTATTCTAACATCACCAGGCCCACGTAATGAAATTTACAAAATAAAGAAGACATTAAAAAAGGATAAAGTTAATGCTAAAAGAAAGGGGGTATATAGCTACCGAATGGTTTAGGATAGGATCCTATACAAAATTGTTCAGAGTCACATTTTATGATCCAGAGGCAATTCTTTTTCTATCAAACACTCAAGACTTTGACCGATTAAGAATTTGACACTTAACCGATTCAGTAAGAAGTAATCAAACAACCCCTCAATATAACTTAGCCATTTGGGCTTTACCCACCTCAATTTTATTTTCTTTTCTATTTTCTTAAACAAACTAAACTTTTATTCATTCAAATAAAAATACAAGCAACATTTTTATTAAAAAAAAATAAATAAATAAAAATAAATAAATAATAAATAAAACATTTTTTTTGGTCCTCACCGAGGAACCGGTGAACACACGATTGGCGAGCACCTCCGGTGTCATGGCTACCATTTGGCGGCGCCGAATGACATGCCACGTCGGATTCGGCGAGGCTTCTAGCCGTGATACCATTTGCTCTAAGTTGATAATTGTTAAATATAGCTACAAGCTGCGACAAATTATTTTATAAAAATATTTGAAATATGTGTTTAGTGTGAGTATGTGACTGTTAAAAATCAATAAATAGTTAGATATGAGATTGTTATATAAATAAGTTGATAATTGACATAACAATCTCATTTACATATTTACATGACAACCTCATATCTAATTATTTATTAATTTTTAACTGTTACATACTCACTCTAAACACATTTTTCACTAAAGAGTAATCTTTGTCAATATAAAAAATAAAAAACAAAATTATTATAATCAAATGCATATTGTCTAATAGCATAAGTCTTGAAATCAACAAAATTAATAGATGACAAATGACAAAGTATTTGGACAACGAAGTGAAGAACAAAGACAATGATAACAAGTAAATGGGTAGTGAATTTTAGGGTGTTTATGTAATCTATTATTAAAAGCTCCCTAATAATTTAGAAGCTTTATGAATGAGCATTTCATTTTTCCCCCTTATTGAATCTTTGTTAATAAAACAAAAGCCTTTAGCTCATACTTTCAAACAAAGCCTTTTATCGTACAACCGTTTTTTTGAAATTAAAAAGTTAATAGCTTTTAAAAAGTTTACTATCAAAAAAGGTTATAACTGTTTGTAATTTAGATGATGATAGAGTTATTTATAATTGAATATGTTGCAAGTTTAACTAATACGCGCTTTTGTTATTAAAAAAAATAAGACAAACTAGATAATATAGAATAACATAACATATAATATGTTTTTGTGTTAACTAGAATGTGGAGATGAAAAATATAAATAAGTTCTAGTTCAACGAGAGAAGAGAGAAATATGTAATCGTATGTTAATTAAACAAGAGTAATTAAGTAATTTCAAATTTAAACAACCGTAGAAAACTTAAAAATCTTCATTTGTTAGCTTTTTGTTTAAGAGCTACATGATTAAAATAAAAAGTTGAAGTTTGGGGGGAGGGGGGAATCTTACAGCTCTAAAAAGCTTTAAAAAAGCTTCATCCAAACAGACCCAATTGTTTGTGGATGTCAATTTTCCAGACATTTAAATGGGTCATCCTTCATTTAAGTTATCACATTAGAAGTTAATCAATATCTATCCATTTAAAGGGTTTTTCAAACTTGTATTATAGTGCTACAAAGTTAGAAATACTAAATCAATTCAATTACCATCAGTGTTCTAAAAGGTGTGCCTTAGCGCCGCAAAAGCTTCGCAAAGGCGCGAGGCGTCACCTCCACGCCACACAATAGACCAAGGCGTCGTCTTAAGGCTTGGCATGAGATGAGGTGCGATAAGGTGTACTGGTATTTGAAACGTTTAGGGGATTTACTAGTAATTGGAATTTGGGCATCGTGTTTGAGGTTTACTGGTATTTGGCGTTTAGAGGTTTACTAGTATTTGAAGAAGATTATAAATGTAAAAAGAGTTTCTTGACTTTATTGCTTATGTATAATACTTTTTGTAAACTCAATGTATATGGAATATGATACTAATGAAATATAATATAAATCTATAGATTTATAAATACTTTTTACCGCCTTAAATCACGCCTTAAAAACGACATGCCGCCACGCCTCATGCTAAGGCTTGAGGGTTGACCATCCCGCCACGCCACGCCTCACGCTATTTATAACCTTGATTACCATATTTGAATGTGTCTTTCATTAATTTTAAAGTGGTTTTTGCATATATATTCTTTTGAAAATGCATAATTGCATATATATTCCAAGTATGCATAAAAATCATTGTATTATGTGCATAAAAAACTTGTACAACGGATATATATATATATATATATATATATATATATATATATATATATATATATATATATATATATATGCAATTATTCACTTTGGGAGGGATATATATGCAATTTTGCCTGTTTTTAATATTTACCAAAAAAGAAATTGACCTTTTTGAAAAAAATACATTTAATGAAACAAATACATTCATTAAACACTTCTAATCTTATGTCATCATAGCACAGTTATAAAGTCTCTTATTGAAATTTAGGTTCCTCATTTGCTCGGTTAGGGATTAAACGTAGATAACACACAAATGTCTTCATTTCCAAAACCAACTAAATAATTGATTGTACCTTAATCAAGATTCGAGTTTTCGATTACTGTATAAAACATACATAGTATGTTACTTTTTCTAAGAATAATGTATTGCATACAAAGTTGGATCTAGCTCCTCATGTGTAAGTTTAAATTCGACTATGCATTTGCTTCGTTAATCGTTATGACATAATAACTCCTTAATTCTGTTTATTCTTGGTTATCTTGTTTGAGTAAAAATCAATATGTTTGTATTTGGTTCATACGAGGTAGGAAACCCGCGCGTTGCCGCGGGGGGCTTTGCTAAATCAGGTTAATCAAGTGTTTGGCGGAAAAAATGCGAATAATAAATATAGAAAGACAGAATAGCTAATATGATTTTTAATTATACATCATAATAATTTAAGTGTTCTTTGCATGTAGTCATGCAATGTTGCACAAAAGGCAAATGCTGCTGGCGTCATACCTAAGGGCCATTTCAGTGGCTAAATACATGATGGCTTCAGCGGAAGCGCTACACAAAAGATCAGCGATGTTTTGGTACATATTTCTGCACAGCGAGCACAAATATGCTACAAAACATATTAGCTTTTAAATATTTACATAGGTGAGATATTTCTAGGCCTGTTTCTTTTTTTCAGTGGATCTGGTCACAGGTTTTTCGACAGTTGTAGGCTCGGCTGCTGCTGCAAAGTGCAATGAAAATAAGAAAGTGAGTAAAGGAAGATAAAATTAAGTGAATGAAATTGAACATGTAGACAAAAGATATAGTATTTAAAGATTGGGACAGAATCGTTTTTTATATTTAGGGATGTGTAACATTATGTTTATGTCATGTTTGCATGCATTATTGTAACATCCTTTGATGACCAACAGAATCTTACACTTTGTTTTTTGTGAATGCTATAATTTTTTTTTTAATTATTTTTTTTTTCATTTTGTTTCTTTTTTCAGAGTCTTTATGCTTTGGGTGGGTCTATATATAGGTGGGTTTATCATGCCATTTCCTTAGCATGCTATAGTGGAGAAGCATGGGTGCAAGACCAAACATTGAACAACTAAAAGAGTCATGTGGCTCTAATGAGCTTCACCATTGCTTTAAGTACCTGTTTGTGCAAGAATGGAGGGAAAATGAGGACCTTATCAGATTTATTGGTCAGAAATGTGCTGATCTTGAGGGTAATATAGAGAGAAGAGAGCAGCTAATGCAAGAGGGCGAATCTTTTGGGCCGTTTCATAATGTGGCGCCTGATGCGGTTGAATGCATGGTTGAGACACAACAGAGAGAGCAAGATATATTAGCTGCGTTGGTTGCTGTTTTGGATCTAGCTCGTGAGGGTAGAACTGAAAAGGAGCGTCATGTAGGTTTGATGGATTTGAAGGCTAGTGTTTTTTTGCTATGTCGGTCAGAGCTGCAAGTGTTCTGGTAGCAAAGATTTTAAGAGTGAATTTCCTTGTATTTCTCTGTGTCTAGTTATGTTCATGGTGTCTAAGTTCATGTAGTGCGTGTTTGCAAAGCAGCTGGTATGAATAAAATGGTGTTTTGTGTGTGCAGATTCTTTAGATCGATTAAAAAAAGAGTGCACAGTGCTAGTTTATGAATAATAATAGATGCTCAGAAAAGCTGTGCATGTGAGTTTTTGTAAGTTGTGATATGTGGGTATAGTTTAAAGGCTGTGGATAACCATTGCATTATTGTGTCAGTCTTGATATCTAATTTTGTGTATTTGTGCAAGCAAAAATATTGAGTCGGGTGGTATTGTGTGGGTGTAATGTAAAGGTGCTGCATAAATAGTGCGCTATTTTGTATTTGCCATCATGTGTAAGTAGAAAGCTGTAGATGCATGTGTAAAGTATTGCATCGAAAGATGGGAACAACTGTTGTGTGAGGCGGATGTGCAAACATTATTGTGTCTTATATTATTTTAATAAAAATTGAGGTGGACTGAAAGGAAATCTCCAGTGAATCCACAGAATAGTGCCGTATCTCACTGTTTTGTTTTTATGGGAATTAGCCAAGATTTCCAGTGATGTGTGGGTAACTATTTTTGTGCAGGTACCATTATGAGTGGTCTTTGACTATAGACATGTGTAATTTTGGCTGTATGCATGCAAAAGATATGACCACAGTGGTGCATAATTTATTATTTTGCTATTTAAGAGCCTGCAGATGCAAGCTAATTTTGCACCAGGCACTTGTTAAATTTTAAATAAGAAGAAATAAAGGAAAAATGTCTAGGCATCCTAGGTGCGATCGTCTTAGAGCTGAGGCTAATTCAAGGAACTGGTCAGAGGCGTTTGTTCTTTATTGTCGCAAAGCTGCAATGGAGGATCTTCAAATGGCCCAACAAATGAATGGTCTTTGTGGAAGATTTCTCGGTGTCATTCGTGAAAGGGCTGAGTTTATAGCTGAACTGGAAACCATTGGAAACATTTATGCACAAAAACTGGCAGAGTATTTGAGAGAGGTCCAAGGAAAAGATGACCAAAAGCTGCTGCAAATGAGGATCATGGCGGCTGAACTGGAGCTAAATGCTCGCAACCATGATTTGTTTATTCAGAAGCTTAAGGGTCTTATGAATTTCTAAGTCTGGATCTACAATGAAAACATGTGGTGGTGCCTATAATATGGCATTTATGTTTTTATTTGGAACTGTAACTATGTATGTGTGTTTGGCTATTAGATGACCACTCGTGTAATGTCTATGAGAGCTATATGTAAGCTTGTTGTAAGATATTTGATTGAATAAAAGAGTCTTTATGGTAATTAAACAGTTGATACGCACCTTTTTGTTTCTGATGGCTGTGGCTGAAATAAGGCTCTTTTCACTGTTTTGCTCTTACTTTCTTCAATGACTTTTTCTTCAATAGCTGCTTGCAAAGGCTGTTGGTAGATGAATGCGACAGGTGTCTGTGGCGCTGCTGTTTGTTTGTAAACCCAAAGTGAATGCATGTATTTGTAGTTATTAATTTTATGGACACTGAGTGGTGAGGTAAATGATATTACCTGAAGCTGTTTGATCGTCAAGGAATGGATTAGCTGGTGTCTGTAAGCTATCCTCTGCAGGCTTTATTTCCTTGGCAATTTCAGTGACTGTCAATGGTAGAGTTGTTGGTGTGTGCGAGTGATGTTGGTCATTCTTCATTTCTTCAGCACCTTCTTTGGCTGGTAGTGCAAGAGGTGTTGCGGATGTTTCTAGTCATTCATAAGTAAAAAATTCAGCGTATACACGTAGAAATGGTGGCTTAAATATAATAAACTGTGTAGGTAAATGTATGACCTAAAGGTGGTTGCACAACGCTGCTTGTGCCTTCTTGGATTATCTTTTTGTTAAAAACTTGATCGAGATTAAAATCTGTTGTTTGGCCTGAGGTGCTGAAATGAAACTGGAAAATGTTTGTTTCACCTTCAAGTGCGAAAATTTATTCTGGTATTTCTTGCAAATCGCTAGCTTTGTGTTTTGCTAACAACTCGGAGCATGGATATCCTACGATATCTTCTGCTGCAGGGCTGAAGAATGTCATTGGAATTGTTGCAGAGGGATCGGTGATGAAGCCTTTGAAATTATACCTGAATATGTTGTGAAACCACGTGATTATGCGTTTGCTTGTATTTTGTTTTTTGTATATTAAATAAGATTGATGCATAGAAGCTTGAACCTATATAATGGTTTTTGTTGTGCTCCATGATTTATGCACCGGTATATTCCACCTTCTTCTCTGACTTTACAATTACATTGGCTGCAGCTCATGTAAAACCAATCTCTTTTTGGGTTGATGCCAGTGATTGTTGCTTCACTCGTGAATCTGAGTCCCTGCAAATAGTCTCACAAATGTTAAATGACCAGTTGTCTAGCAAATGTGCGGGAAAATGTATGTTAGCGTATCTTGGAGGTGGTAGTATAGGTAACTGTTTTAAAAAAAAGATGGCTTACAATGTAGCTGTCTGGATCTGCTTTCAGAAGTGTTTGCAAAGGAAATCTGTTGCGGAACTTCTCTTTTTCTATATCTTCGTATGGAGTTTTGGTCACATGGAGCGGTGGACTTTGCTGGTGCTTCTATTTGTACCTACTCAGTATTGAAAAATGGAACGAACACGTTATGTTAACTATTTATGTCATGTTACGGGTAGCTAATTTTTTTTTTTTTTTTGTTCTAAAGATATTACCGTGCTCTTGCTTCTTGTGCTTCTGGTATTTCTGGATTTAAGTAATACCGTGTCGCAGAAGTTGCTGTTAACTAGTAATCTGGCATCATTTTTATAAAAAAATGTCAGAAGAATGTGGGAGGGCAATTTTTAGAAACCATGAGTGTAATACCTCTGAATCTGGACACTCGGCAAGAGCTAACTGCAATTATGATTGGTTTTTCCATTTTGTCAAAGTCAGCCTCTCCAAACTCGTGAGCCATGTCATCCCACATCGTGAACTCAACAACGTTACCACTGGTAAGTTGAGGTAGTTGTGAGGTTGTAAAGAAAAGTTTGGTGATTATTTTTTATTGAGAAAAGGCAAATTAAGAAAGCAATGCACCTTAAATTTTCAATATCCACTTTTTTAACGACGCTTTCATTCTGGCTGGCACCTGGTGGGTGTGTGACCTCTCCTGGTGATCGCAGACATCCCATGTAATCTGCACTGAAATAAGTGTGAGGATTTTGGTATGTGTAGGAACTATCTAAATCTAAGAGTGAAAATATGACCTGTGAGAATTGGATATTGCATTTTTCCTGCTGCATTTTCTCTAGGAATTCTGTACTGAAGCTGGTTGTACGAAGCAAATTCAAAGTAGTGATGCGGGATTGATGGTGCCTCTATTGGCTCAAATTTTGTGGCTCTTCCGAACCTGAGGCTTGTTTTGTTGGTAATTGTTTGCTGGTAACTGCTGGTTGGTTCACACACGAAATCTGAAATTCTGTAGACGCACCCCAGTTTGATTTTTGAGCTAAAGTAATCAATTTCCCTGACATCCATGTTTGCTTGTATTGCAGAGCCCTTGTTACATTCAGAAATAGTGTAAGTTTGGTAATGTATATACATTAGGTAACTTAAAGGAGCTGCTATGTTATTGCAAGAGCATATGAAGCAAGACATACCCCTTGATCTATCAAGATACAACAGTACGCAGTTTCTTTCTTTTTTCCGGAGAATCCAGTCTGACCTTTTTTTGCATAAGTGACTGCAGTCCACTTTCTATATGCTCTGAGTTCAAGCACCTTGCTCTGAGATGTTGGCCTCAGCTCACGAATCATCGCAAGTTGCCCTGCACTGGTTGCTTCAATAAGTTTATCTTTAGCTGGTTGTTCCACCACTGCAAGTGCATCGCTTTCCATTGTCCTGGCAAGAAATAAAGAAACTAAGATATGTGCAATAAAGATTTTAACAAAAAGAAGTATTCAAAGATTAAGCGGATGAAGAGCAAGACAATGCCATACGCAAAAGTAAATCTACCATTACGAAGCCTAGCAGGTTTTCGCAAATTTTATGGTACATTTATAAAAGTAGTAGAGTATAAGATGCAGATGCAGCTGTAGCTGCAACTGTATACTATAGAACGTAGAATGCAAGAATATTGTGCAGACTTTGCTTTTTCATAGGTGGGGTAATATAGATGCAATCGTCTATTCTAAACAGGCAATTTTATGGCACCATTAAGAAGCAAAAGTGGGCCGCAAAAGATATTGACAAAGTTCAAAGGCAGAAAGTAAACTAAAGGCAATTAATAACAAAAGTGGGGAAGATCTTTTTTTAAGAAAGATAGCTATGCTAAGTTTGTGCTCTGAATAAGAAGTCTGTTTCTTTAATTTTTTTCAAAAAATCCTTGTAAACAATATTTTTGGTGACATTCGGGCCTTGATTTTCCTGTTGTTTGATAAGAATTTTTAACCCATGAGGGGAAGTGGCTCTAGAGAGAGCCACATACAATTGGCCGTGGCCAAATGCTGGCTCAGGAAGGTATACACCGATTTTGTTTAGAGATTGGCCTTGGCTTTTGTTGATCGTCATAGCGTAACATAGTTTTATTGGGAACTGAGTGCGTTTGAAAACAAAAGGAAGATTTGGATCTTTGTGGATTAGTGGTATTCTGTGGACAAAAACTTTTTCGCCAACTCTTGTGCCTGTGATGACCTGAACTTCGATAAGTCTAGACATGAGATTGGTGACTATCATACATGTCCCATTGCACAAACCGCCTGCCAAGTTAACATTCCTTAAGAGCATCACCGGTGACCCAACCTTAAGTTCCAGCTCGTATGGCGGAAATCCTGGTAGCTTAAAAGTGTTTAGATATTCAGGGGGGTACAACATTTCTGTTTCAGCTCCACTATTGCCGACTGGTGTTGCTACATCATAGCTTGCATAAGTTGTTATTTCACCATGGACCATGGATAAAACTTTTGAGTTGATAGTATCAGCTGTTTCATTCTTTGGGCAAACGATCACTTTTTCTTGTAGAGTAACTGCCGACGGTGTTTGAAGTGTGGGCTGGTCGTAGATGAAATCTATGAGCTTCGAAAGGCCTTGGTCATCATCCTCTATGCAATATGCAGCAGGAATCTCAACCCATGCCGTATCCTCGGGACTCTCTTTATCTGGTTCGCCAATGTTCCCATCACCAATATCAAGAAGCCACGCCGCAAAAGACTGTGCTAAGCTTTTCTCTTGTATGCTCAAATCTGTGCGAAAGAGTCTCATGTTTTCTTTAAGCGCCATAACACGGAAGCATGGCCATAGGTGCGATTCTGCGATAGACGATGCAATTATTTCCATTTTCGGAGCACCTTTTTTGACAGGCAATGTCTGCCGAAAGTCACCTCCTAAAACAATGGTTTTTCCACCAAAGAAAGCATCCGGAGAATCTAATAAGTCTCTGAGAGTTCTGTCCAATGCTTCAAAGCAGCGCCGGTCATTCATTGGTGCCTCATCCCAGATTATCAGATCGGTTTCTTTTAGAAGGTTTCCTATAAGAGTGTTTTTCTTCACGTTGCAAAGTGACTCATCTGTTAACTCTAATGGAAGCTTGAACCTTGAATGAGCAGTTCGGCCAGATGGGAGAAGAAGGGATACGATGCCGGAGGAAGCAACTGCCAAGACAATTTTACCTTCAGATCGTATTGTACTAATGACTGTTTTCCATAGGAAAGTCTTTCCAGTTCCTCCATGGCCATACACAAATATTAACTATTGCTTTGCTGATCTAAAAGCATTTATTATAAGGTTATATATCTACCTTTGCTTACTATTGAGCTTTGGAAGTGACTCGTCTCTTTCTTTCGCCAACATTGGCCTTTTGTAATTTTTTTCTTCCATTAGCAAACGATTGTTTAGCTGATCTAACAGGTTTTGCGGTGGTAACTGCAAACCATAGTTTTGCACTGACTTTCCACAACTGCTAAGTATTATTTCGAGCTCATATAATACGTATCCTTGTAAATCATCATCATTGACATAGTAGTTGGGTATGTTCACTTGCCTTGACACAGTTGCTGGAATATCGTCAGCCATTCGCTGCCAATACTTATCCCATAACTGCAATGGCTGTGCGATGTCACAATGAGTCAGCAAGCGCGCAAAAAGGAATCTCAGTTCTGGCGAAGAAGCTGACCCGCATGCTTCTTGAAGAGCTGTGTCCCATTCTTTGTCATCACCGAGCAGACCAAGTGCATCACATGCGGCACGATATGTCGTATAGACGATTTCATTGACCGTCCTTAGCTGTGTAAACCCTTGGCATCCTTTCTGATGACATAACAACATTCTTAAATAGAAAAGCTCTCCAGAAGTTGGGTGTATATATGCAAGCCTTCCAATAGAGTACCTGCTATTTTTTCTGCGCGACCAACTTTTTCGGTCTTCATACCATACAAACTCTGATGGAAACTGCAGGTACGTCAAATGTCTGCCATCTTCATTTTCAATGTTGTAAGCAAACCACTCAGTCAGAGTTGTGAGCTTCCGATCACGACGACCAACAACAGACTCTAGATTTTTGCCAGCTCTAAAAGTCACATGCTGCATATTCTCTAGATGGACTGAGAGGATCTGCACTGCTGGTTCTCTGCTATGTATCAGAAATTTGAGAATTCTCCAACAGGCCTCATGAGGGCACACGAAGCGTCCGTCAAGATAATTTTGAATTTCATCAATGCACGCCTCTGTTTGCGCTGATGAAGTGGATGGTTCACCGATAGATCTTGTTACTCTTGCAAAGATTCGATCGGTCCCTTTTGATATATATTTGAACAGATATTTAATCAACATACTCCAGCCACAGTACTCCACGTTAATATGTGCCTCAAATGCCAGGCATAGATCTCGGTTATACGGCACTACATATCCGTTGTCAAGTTTCATTTGCCCTTTCCTTGCAGAAATATTTCGCTGCCTTCGACGATAATGTGGATATCCCTTGTCGTCGAAAAAAGTTTTGTTATTGTATTTCTTTGGGAAGTTTTTTGTGCAAGTATTGCCCTCCATACATGGCGCGTTCAAGTTGGCTTCTCCACACGGGCCGTGCATCATCATTTCTGAAACAATTTTATATGCACGTGGATCAAGCTGAGGGTCAGGCAACTCTGCAGAAATATATTGATCAACATCTTGAGCATTTTCAATCTTGGATGGCGAAGAAATCCAGAGAAGTGTGTGACAATGTGGCAACCCACGTTTTTGAAACTCAATGGTATATAAGACTGTCCTGACCAAATATGAGAAGGAAAATTAGAACAATATTGTGAGTTATCTGCAAATTTTTAGCATGCTATAAATGAATGCATGTAAAAGATAAGGTAGTAGTAATCCAGTGGGAAACGGAAGAAGTAATACCTCCATTGACTTGGCCAAATGTGCGCCTCTGTTTCATAAACTTGATGAATGATGTCACCTTTTGCTCAAAGACTCTGCACACTATATCTGCTCTATCTGCTGTTGTCAAGCGAGGAAAAACCGTGGATTTCCAAGGACCCGACAGATTGCCAGTGCATCTAGGTAATGGCTGTACATATATCTTGGTCCTCCAGTAAAGGAGGAAGGTAATATAATTCTTGAACCTGCCTGTGATCCTTCACGATCTCCTCGCGAAATTGCATCATAGAGGCCCGACAAATACTCTCCACGAATATCGTTCTGATGCGTCCTATAAAAATCCATTTTATTTTGCTCTATGCAGCAATATACTCCAACAATGTATTGCTGAAACAGCCTGCCAGTTCGGAATAACAGATTATACGCATCATGCCTTGGATGCAATTGGTACGTATAGAACGCATTCATTGACACCCGTTTAGGCTCAGCATTTGGGTCAGCTGTTCTCAGCATTAACTTCGTGTGATACCCTGGTTGGCCATAAATGAAAATCAGCGAAAACTGCAACGACATGTATGACTTATGAAGTTTGCTAATTCTCTTGACTACACCGCTTCTGTATTCAAGAATGATATCGTAGTTCGACTCACTCTCTGGGCCACTGTCAAACACTATGGCCCCAAGAGTGTTCGATGACGGAAGCTCATAACCACGGGGGCGCTCACCGTTGTAGAGCCTTAGCTTAAATTATGGGATATCATGCTCAGCACACTTGTCCCTAACTGTTCTTAACAGCTGAACCAGCTCGTTGTGCTCATCTAAGAAGTGAATGAGGCCTTGCACAATCTGAGGATCCAAGTCAGGCCCATTTGTGTTCTGAAAATGGCCTAACCTATGGGCAACGTCGTGTTGCGTGTCATAGATATAGAGTTGTAAAAACTTTGGATCATTGTTAGTTGGACAGAGCGAACCAATCCGATGATATATTTGGCCGGAGACCTTAAAAACATATGGACCTCTTCCATTATTGATCGTGTTGTCAACTGTTGCACAGAAGTCATTGCAAACATTTGGTTGTAAACTCATATATTTTCCATAAATGTCGCTTCCCCAAGCAGGTATTTAATATATTCTGGTGGATCTCGTTCTGGCGCCATAAAAACTTTACCACCACCGCAGCACAATCGGTACTGAGGTGGGCCACTTAGCAATGCATTGCTCATGAGGCGCTCCCCAAGCCAAAAAGCAGCGTCACAATAGGGACAGCGCTGATCACAGTCCCCCAAATCATCGTATGCAGGCGATGCACCTACACGAAGGAAGATAGCATTGGTAATTCTGCAATGTGATCATATATGCTGGAGAAACGGGAAAAAAGGGTTCAAGGAAAAACGGGGAAAGGGCACCTTGTACTACATAAGGCAACGACCCTTGTTCTATATTGGGTGGATGATCATCTGGTGCAGCCGAGGAATGGTCAATAAGAGAGCGCCGACGCGAAAACTGTCTGAATGGTTGGCCTCTGTAGGAAGGTGTTTCCTGGGCCTGTGGCTGATGGCCAGAACTTTCTGCACCATCCGGGCGGGCACCGGTATGAACAGATGCTGCATATGCAGGAAAGGAAGAACATTGTAGCGTAAACACAGGTGCGCATGTAGAATGTGCCACACAATAGGAAGAAAGTCAAAAAAAAAAAAAAAAAAAAAAAAACCGAAAGAAAGAACAACAATAGCAAGAAAGAACACTAACTCTGAGGTGCCTCGGTGAGCGATGGCTCGTCAACGTTATGCAAATGAGGGGCCGGATTTCGGTGAGCCGTGCATCTGCTGGAAGACTAACCTGCAAGGCGTTTTCTTTTCCGGGCTCCTTGCCGAGAGCAATGGCAACTTGCAACCTCACCACCACCAGGGCCATAGGTATCTGGCATGAGTGGTAGCAAGAGGTGGATAAAAATTAAGCCAAACATTTCATTGAAACAGGTCGCAGAGAAAAAAAAAGGGCGAGAATACTAAACGGATCAGTGAACGCCTGCCTTTGCATACCTTCATTGATGGGGTACACGCCGTCTGTGGGAGGAGAGGAGTGATGCATAAGAGTGCGTCTACGCGAAGACCTTCTGAATGGGAGGTCTCCATAGAAACCTGTCACTTGTGCCTGCGACTGATGGCTAGAACTTTCTGCACCTTCCGGGTAAGAACTACCATGAACAGATGCTGCATATGCAGGAAGATAATACCGTTAAAGTCTAAAGACAGGGGTGCACAGACAATGCGATACACAATGGGAACAAAGCCAATGAAAGAATAAGAAGGACAATAATAACAAAGAATACCAACCATGAGGCGCCTCGGGCAGCGGTGGCTCACCAATGGTATGTAAATGAGGGACTGGATTTCGCCGTGTCGCGCACCTTCTGGAAGACTGATCTGCAGCGTTTATTCTTTTCCGGTTTTTTTGCCGAGAACAGTGTTCATTTGTAGCCTGAGCAACACCATGCTCACGGGCATCTGCTACGGCTGCTAGCAAAAACCCTGCAAGAATTAAATTGAAGAATCTAATGTAAAAAGTGCGTGGGGGAAAAAAACATCATGACTAAATAAAGCACAACTTCTAACCTTGATCGGCATGCAAAGGAAGGGGCTGACAGATGGGCTGCGAACCATTTTTGGAATCAGGAGAGCTAATAAGTGTTGCAATCACATCATTGAGTGGGCCACCTTGCCCAACCATAGGAGCAGCAGGTGGCTCACAAACGGCGCAAATATCGGTCGCCAAATAATTGGAGGCAAGCTGGTTGGAGCCAATATTCTTTTGTGGCCTGCCTCTTTTCCATGGTTGGCGTGAGCATTCCACGCCTCGTGAAACCAAGGCTACCCAATATTTAACAAATAAGATAAGAAGATGGCCTAGATATGCAAATGCTACACCTTGAGAAAACAGAATCCAAAAAGGTACCTGCCACCAGCGTTTGATCCGCACCATTTTTTTGTGATCCAGTGCCTTCCCTTGATACGGCTGAAGGCTGACCCGTGCATGCCTCAGAGGCAGAGACGGTTGGCACATCAATGTTTTGGGTTTGACATTGAGGAGAGGCATGTATATTTGTATCATTGTTAAGACAACGGAGCACCTTTTTTTTAGGATAAGCTATTTTTTTTTTATCCATAGGCAGAAACAACAGAAGGGCAACAACAAAGAGGAAAACGAAATACCAAAAGCATAGCTACCAACATGGGCGAAATAGGCATAACGATGAACATAAGAGTGGGCACACAATTGTTTGCAAACAGAGAATAGGCATAAAAATATGGGGAAATATTTATTATGAAAAAGTTTGGAAAAAAAAGGGAAAAAAAAAGAAAACAAAAAAAAAAAAAAAAAAAAAAAAAAATCAGGCCAACAATACAGGGAAAAGGCATAAATAGAGGGCACATTTAAATCTAAACCCACATTTAAGTCTAAACCCTAGGGTAAATCATCCCTGTCATTTAATAAGGCAAGACAACCACCGAGAATAAATACAGAGGGCACATTTAAGAGTAAATCCACATTTAAGGCGTAACCCTAGGGCAAACCATCCCTCTCATTTAATAAGCCAAAACAAACGCTGAGAATAAATAAGCAACACCATTTAATGAGACCATGTATCCTAGACACACATAAAAACACCATCATAAATACCCCTAATAGCAGAACCAACACCTGTAACAGCATTAAGTTCCCTAAATGAGGAAATCTATAAAAACATCATAATCAATACCCCTAAAGGCAACATGGGAGAGTGACAAACAAAAAAATCGAAGGAAATCACGAAAGACCAAACCTACCAGAAATCGTTCGAAGCAGCAAAGGTGCGGAAACTTTTTAGGATAAGAAACGCAGTATCGGGTGAGATCTAAAATAATACACACCCACCAAACCCAAATATGTGGAGCAAAGGGCAAGAGGAACTGTAGAGAGTAACAGGTGGCAGGGCAACAACCACAAACGCAACTCATAAGGCTCTCCATGGTGCCCAAATAACCTTTTTCGGGCAAAAAAGGTTGCCGGATTATTTTGGATCAAAGGAATGTGAGAGAGAAGCGTGAAAGGGTCGGGGCAAATGGTGGGGAAAAAAGACATGGGTCGGGGATCGGGTCTCAACCACCACCCATAATATTTTGTACATGTTACTATTTATAAGGAGTTACTGTTACTAAGCCCCCAACAAATGTAATATATACTAATTACATATTCATCATCTTTATTTATTTCAACCTAAATAAACAATGTTTGTATTAAAAAGTTGTCTTAACTCACATACAGGGGCAGAACCACCTTGCAAGTAGTAGGGGGAAAGGCCCCCAACAAAGCTTCGCCGGAATAGCAAAATTAGTAAGAAAAATGGTTAAATTTTTTCCCAAAATCAGTGGTGCCCTCAACTCGAAATTGAAGTGTCCTCTTCAAAAAGAAAAAACATCAATTCAATCTTTGAATTTTGCACATTCTGAAATGATAGAAAAGGGAAAAGGAGGTTGAAAGATGAACATTGGGAAGTTGAAATGATAGAAAAGGGAAAAGGAGGGTGGAGTTAAAGTTAATATTGGGAAGTGAACATTAAATATAATAAAATTTCTACCTTTATTTATGTTACTGTACTTTTGTTTATTCCCTATTGTGATGCAACTTTATTTTAGTACTAGCACTGGTAAGCTGTAAAAGATTAATTTTTTAATTGAGAATCTTAATCTTTGTTATAATGTTGTTGTTTTAGTTTCAAATTTTAAGCTCAAGTCCCATTTTATATATATATATATATATATATATATATATATATATATATATATATATATGTGTGTGTGTGTGTGTGTGTGTGTATGTATATATATATATATATATATATATATATATATATATATATATATATATATATATATATATATATATATATATATATATATATAAGGCTTTACGTTAGCATCTTAACAAAAAACATTCAAGTTAAAATTTACAACCATGTATGAGCGATTTATAACTATATAATTACTTGATACAAGTGTAGACACTCTTAGTTTTTCTGTTTCCTATTTTTGGTTGCGTGTTTATGTTTTATAAGTGAATATAGATTACAATTCTGTAAAAATATATATATATATATATATATATATATATATATATATATATATATATATATATATATATATATATAGATTACAAGTCGAGTTGATCTTATTTAAAATGAACTCGATGAAATTGCTTTATCATGTGACATATAACGCTCGTTTAGTTGGTGTTAAAAGATGTGTTTTTTGCAACCAATGTAACCGATCCGATCCGACCGACCCATTTTGAACTTTACTATAAAAAAAGTTCGGCCCATTATCTAAACATTCTTGTCTATCATTGCCCCCTTCGATTAAATTTTCTGGCTCCGCCATTGCTCACTGATACGCGGGAATTGCTCTCTTGCAACAGGTTTCACCTCTCAAGGGATCTTGAGAAGCTTACAACCCCCACCAGGCAGTGTACCTGATCGTTATAGTATAGTATAGTGACAAGTACCGGGGGATTGATCGTTCAACTCAGGAATAGTTTCGCTAGGATTAGAAAGCCTACTAAACTAGTTCTAGAGGTGAGAGATGATTCTTTTTATATTTTTATATTTTATGAAAAACAAGTAAAATCTCAGGTTTTGAAGGAGTGTGTGGAATTAGTTGCTATCCAACTAACCCAATTAACTAAAATGCAATCAAAATAAAATAAAAGAAATAAAAATTAAACTAATCTACTAATGTGGTGGAAACAATAATGAGAAAAGTTGTGTTTACTTAGATTTCATTACTCCCTAGATATCTTTTACAGGTTGATTAGCTTGTTACAATTGCATGGATGATGGGTTATATTCCTTAATGTCGAGCCGTTAGAAGCTCCTAACATGGGATCATTAGAATTCTCTTACGCATTAAATACAACCAAAAACCATAGTACACCTCCAATCATGTTTCTTAAGACGTTCAAGCAAGTTACCAATGGAAGTCTGCCAGTTTTCTTAAGCCTAACATCGAATACAATCACCCGTAACAATTATAAACAAACAATTAACCCATAATCAACATCTAGGTTTCACTATATCTAAGTAAACACAATAAAAACCTAGCCTGTAAAAGATATCTAGGGAGTAATGAAACCTAAGTGAACACAACTTTCCCCATCATTGTTTACACCACTAGTATAATTAGTTTCATTTTCATTTTTGTTATTTTATTTTAATTGTACTTGTAGTTAATTGGGTTAGTTGGCTAGCAACTAATTCCGCCCACTCTTCCAAAACCGAGATTTTATTGCTTTCATAAAATATAAAATACAAAAAGAATCATCCCTCACCTCTAGACTTAGTTTAAGAAACTTTCTAATCCTAGTGACACTATTCTTGAGTTGAACGATCAATCCTCCGGTACTTGTCACTATACTATACTACAACGATCAGGTACACTGCCTGGTGGGGGTTGTAAGCTTCTCGAGATCCCTCGAGAGGTAAAGCCTGGTGCGACTGCCACGTATCAAGTTTTTGGCGCCGCAGCCCGGGGAATAGTTATTGTCTAGGTTAGGATTTCTTTATATTAGGTCTACTTGCTAGATTCCTTTCTAGTAAGATTTTATTTTCATTTTTAGGTTTTCTTTAGTCTATCTTTTTCTTTGTGCCTTTGTTAGTAAATTTAATTCATTGACTATTCCGTTTACCATTATAGAAAACGCGAATCCACCCCTTTCCCCTAGAGAAGTGGCTTTGTCGCGTGAACAGATTGAGAAGGAGATTAAGGAACTTAGGGAGCTTAATAGGTTAATTAATGTTGAGCTCGATCATGCATTTAGTGACCTAGCGACCGCCTTGTATTCAAATAAGGACCTAGGATCTAAAGATTTTGAGGATTTTGTTGAGGAACTTGAGGGAGGGCGAGATAGATCTAAAGCTAGATGACTATTTTAATCTATACCCCACTAAGGAGGAGATTGCGTACTATAATAATCTTATTGATAATCCTCAACCTCCTTTCATTAGAATTGAACCTAAGATAAAGAGATGCGATCCTAAGAATGCTAAGATACCATGTATGATTGGGTATAAACACATTGACAATGCTTACATTGATTTTCAATTCCCAATCAACATTATGTCCTCAAGTGTCTATAATGATATAGTGAAAACATGACTTGGACCTAGAAGAGATCCCAAATAACCTGGTGGAGTTTGTAACTTTGTCGGGAGAATTAAAGGTCTACATGTCTTTGTTGGGAACTTTACTTATATCACTGACTTTATGGTTGTTGAAGACCTAGCTAGTGTTATTGATTGTCGCTTATCCCATGTTGTGTTTGGTAAACCATTTGTTGAAGAGTCCAAGTTAGAATATGATGAGATAGAAGGGACAATCCGATTTGCTAGTGAAACCGATAGGATCACATATAGGATGCCTAATAGAATGAAAGAATTTCGTTTTGTGCCTCGATTTGACATGGATAACATTGGTGCTTTTGAGGACATCAATGAAGAGGATAAGAAAAATGGCATGGACTATGTATGTGAGAAGAAGAGCCTTTTCTATAAGGATTGCTTGACTCTAGGACCAAAATATAAAGTTGATAGAGAATTTGCCAATAGAATTATAGGAGCAATTAAGAATAAGGTGGTTGGTCTCTATAAAGAACATTTACAATGGGTGAATGAGAACAACGATGAGGTCACGTAATAGCCCATGACCTTGAGTCTAGCTACAAGACTCGTAAAATAAAGAAAAACGCTTTTTGGGAGGCAACCCATGTTTTGTGTGATTTTTATTTATTTGAGTGTTATTTGCTTCCGTATGCATGTTTTATTTTTATTGTTGGTAGATCATGTTTCAAACTAAAATTGTGAAAATGCTTTATTTTGTCGTTTAATTTCGTCTTAACTTCATATAAAGGTATTTTGCAAAAGCTAAGTGTAAGGGGAAACCCCAAATTTGTTTTTAAGAATGAAATTGACCTTGATTCGCCACAATACTAAATGAACATGTGTATTAGTATTTGTTAGAGTCAAATGCTTGTATCGAGTCATAATGATGTTTTGCAGGATTTTCCAGGAAGTAGGACATAAGTTTTTCCAGAAAATTTTTGGAAACTTAACGTAAAGATTTCTGTAGGTCACTTCTGACGGTGTCAGGAGTTAACTCCTGACGGCGTCATGTGTAAAATTCTGGAAATTTTGCCAGTTTTGTTTTTCTAACGGAGTCTTAAAGTTTTTATTAATTCTTTAGTTTTATAAACTCCAGGAAATCTGCAAACATTCATTCCACAAACATTATATCTTAATTTGTTTTCTAGGATTTGTTAGTATATATAGATTGCCGCCGATATTACGCGAGGTTGCCTTGTTTGTTTTCTCAGGTTTAACAGGTTATATATGACAAGAAGATGATTTATATTTCTGGAAGGGAAGCTTTGAATGTTCATTTTCTTGAAGGAAGATCTAACCTTGCTACCACACTATCCACACCGAACGAATCAGGGGAGTATTTACTTTCATTCTTTTACCTATTTCACTTTTACATTCTGTAAATGAACAATGGGGGCAATGTTCATCCTAAGTGTAAGGGGAGGGTAAATGATGATATCTTATAGGATACAATTGCACTTGAGTTTGTTTGTTTGATGGTAGGTGTGTAATAAAACTAAGAGATATACTTGTTAGTGTAATTTTAGCGCCAAATTTAAAAAATTTTACAACATTTAGGAGTGAAACTTTAGCCTTAGCAAGCGTCTCATGGATAGGAGTTGTATGACTAGCACAAACCGTACTATTCAGAAAAATTTTCCACCCAAATATGTGAGGTTCGCCTTTCGATTTGATAGGAAAAGCATATACTATTAATATTTATGAGTGTACCGGTAGCATTTAGATTCTAGAACTTGCGTTAGTAATGCATCCCGAGACTGCTAGTGAGACTACATTCGTGTAGTAGGATTTACTACATGATAAGAGGCGTTAGGATCACCCTTGTGTTAAACCCGTATCATAATTACTTGACCATTTAAGTCATATTACTTGGCTAGTAAAGTCAACTAATTTTTCCCACACCTTAGCGTTGTACTCATTTTTAGTACACGAAACCCCTGGTACACCCCTCCGAGCCTATCTTTTCATTTCTAACTTTAAGCATATTACTTAAAGGAAGAATTTATTACAACCCACCCAAATGTGCAACCAAATAGCCTTAGCCTTCCGTGTATGCACTCATCTTTAGTGCATTATTGTTACATGTTTAAACCATTAGTTAATTATCTAATTGATTACATGGTTGCTAAGTCGAGTCATATCTTGTACATATTGTTTTGGGACGATTGGGACTCATGGGTAAAGTACTTGTGTTATGAGTAATGGGGAAGAACATCATTTATTACCCCCATATGTGCGTTAATCCTAAAAGTACTCAAAGTGTTTTGATTATCTTAATTTGAGTCATTAGATTAGTTTATTGTAAAGTATGTAAAAATTCAAGTGTAAGGGGTATGTACATTCCCTATGATGTATTATTTTGGATGGTAGGATAAAAGTGTATTAAACAAAATCAAAAAAATTAAGAAAAAGAAAAAAAATAGAAAAAGAAAAGAGAAAAAACATACGGACTACCATCCCATTTCATTCTATGTCTATTTTATGTTTTTGTTATTTTTTATTTATTAGCTTAAGTTGAGTCTAGTCTTGGCTTAGCAACGCCATATTGTACATGTAATTAACCAATATGATTAACTCGCCACCAGTAAATATTTCATTTATCTAACAAAACCGTGTATTCCATATCCCTACACCTAACGTTATAACCCTTTAAAAGACCTCTTTGATAGTTTATCCTAAGTGCTTACGCCAGATGGTGGAGGTTTGATCCTTTCCCAAGCCTATGGTAATCTATTTTGCTATGACATGTAGTGAGAGATGTTTTCCATTTCCATATTGTGATATATACTTTATTACACCCGAGAGATGTGAGTATCTAAACACTATTTGCGAGGTGCTAGTGTGTGACCTCCGTGCTTGTCTTTGGTCTTTAGTGGAACGATTATTTGTTGTAATTACTTTTATATTAGTGTTAAATGACCCCTAACTTGTATTTTGATTAGAATAAAAACGCATTTGCTTGAGGACAAGCAAATCTCAAGTGTAAGGGTATTTGATAAGGCGAAAAATGAACCATTTTTAAGGGGTCATTTAATCCTGAATTCGAATTTATTTGATCAAATATTGCCCTAAATCATTCCTTTTGTCATTTTAGGTACTTTTGGAGTGAAATCTGAAAAAGGAAGCATTTTGGATATTTTTGGAGCATAAAAGTGAAGAAAACAGCAAAGTCTTAATTTTTCTTGCTGGGAATAGTACCTGACGGCGTCACATGTTTCTGAATGACGGCGTCAAGAGTAATACAAGAGGTGGATGTGAACTATACACGTGACGATCCAGATAGTTTTGTGCATTGGAGATGACGGCGTCACCCAAAGCCGTCATGGTCCATGTATTAGTGACGGCCCAGAACAATTTTACACATGACGACGTCAAAAGTGGATCTAGGCAATCCGATTTCGTTATAGGCGACGAGTTGACGGCGTCACATTCCTTCTTGACGCCGTCACCCTGTATTATCTATATATAGTTTTCCAAATTTTATTTATTTTGTGCAACTTTGAGGGAAAAACCCTAGGCCGATTTTCACAGCTTTTTCAAGGGTTTCAACCCTTTGAAACTTTCATGTTCTATTTGAGATAAGTACTCTTTCAATTCAATCAAATGTCTATGTGTTGTTTGAATATATCTTACACTTGTCTTCAATTTAACATGCTCGGCTAGATTACTTTTGTGTTTGCTTAGATGTAGTGAAACCTAGATGTTAATTATGGGTTGATTGTTTGTTTATAGTTGTTACGTATGATTGTAGTCGATGTTAGGCTTAAGAAAACTGGCAGACTTCCATTGGTAACATGCTTGAACGTTTTAAGAAACATGATGAGAGCTTTACTATGATTTTTGGTTGTATTTAATGCGTAGGAGAATTCTAATGATCCCATGTTAGAAGCTTCTAACGGCTCGACATAGGAGTAAAGTAGGATCCTATAGAGTTAGGGAATATTGTACACGGCCCTACGACTAGTATTAAAGAATATGACCCGTCATCCATGCAATTGTAACAAACTATCAACCTGTAAAAGATATCTAGGGAGTAATGAAACCTAAGTGAACACAACTTTCCACATCATTGTTTACAACACTAGTATAATTAGTTACATTTTCATTTTTGTTATTTTATTTTAATTGCATTTGTAGTTAATTGGGTTAATTGGCTAGCAACTAATTCCGCCCACTCTTTCAAAACCGAGATTTTATTGCTTTCATAAAATATAAAAATACAAAAAGAATCATCTCTCACCTCTAGACTTATTTTAAGAAACTTTCTAATCCTAGCGACACTATTCCTGAGTTGAACGATCAATCTCCCGGTACTTGTCACTATACTATACTACAATAATCAGGTATACTGCCTGGTGGGGGTTGTAAGCTTCTCGAAATCCCTCGAGAGGTAAAGCCTGGTGCGATTCCCACGTATCATAGTCCGTATGTTTTTCTCTTTTCTTTTTTTTTTTTTTCTATTTTTTTTTCTTTTTCTTTTTCTTTTTTTTTTGTTGATTTATTTTATTTTATTTTTATTTATTTATTTATTTATTTTTGCATATACTCTTACCCTACCATCCAAAATAATACATCATAGGGAATGTACATTTCCCTTACACTTGAACTTTTACATACTTTACAATAAACTACTCTAATGACTCGAATCAAGATAATCAAAACACTTGGAGTACTTTTTAAGATTAATGCACATATGGGGGGTAATAATTTGATGTTCTTCCCCATTACTCCAAAACAATAGTACTTTACCCATGAGTCGCAATTGTCTCAAAACAATATGTACAAGATATGACTCGACTTGGCAACCATGTAATCAGTTAGACAATTAACTAAGGGTTTAAACAATTAACAATAATGCACTAAAGATGAGTGCATACACGAAAGGCTAAGGCGATTTGGTTGCACATTTGGGGTGGATTGTTAACAAATTCTTCAGTTAAGTAAAATGCTTAAAGTTAGAAACGAAAAGATAGGCTCGGAGGGGTGTATTAGGGGTATCGTGTACTAAAAATGAGTACAACGCTAAGGTGTGGGAAAATTAATTGACTTTAGTAGTCAAGTAATATGACTTAAATGGTCAAGTAATTATGATACGGGTTTAAACACAAGGGTGATCCTAATGCCTCTTATCATGTAGTAAATCCTACTATACGAATGTAGTCTCACCAGCGGTCTCGTGATGCATCACTAACGCATGTTTTAGAATCTAAATGCTACCGGTACACTCATAAGCACTAATAATAAATGCTTTTCCTATCAAATCTAAAGGCGAACCTCACATATTTGGGTGGAAAATTTTTCTGAATGGTACGGTTTTGTGCTAGTCATACAACTCCTATCCATGAGACGCTTTGTTGGGAATAACAAGATTTGAAGATTACAAAACCCACAAGAAGAAATGAAGAAAGAAGAAACAATAGGGACTTAATATAAAATAGTTAGCTTTCTTAGTAAGCTATATTAGGGTTTGTAACCTCCCTCTATTATATAAAGAGGGTAGGCGTCTAGGGTTACAAATCATCCTTTCATAGCTAGTCTCTTCAATGAGAGTCTAGACACACGATTATAGCGTGTGTATATTAGTAGTGTAGTAGTTTATTTTTATTTCAATAAAGAAAACCTTGAAGTAATATTGATTGTGTTCTTGTTCTTGTTCTTATTCTGCTGTGATTATCAATATTGCTATATCCTAGATGGGCTTAAACGATCTTTCACAATTGGCATCAGAGCAAGGGGCTCATGAGATCTAGGGTTCTACAAGGTTTTTGTATTGTTGTTGAAGCAAGCAGTTGAATGAAATTGAATGCAGCAGATCTGGTAAAAATTGTCAAACAGAAGCAGCAATGAAAAGGGATCGAGGTAATAATTTGAGTAAATTACACGAATGGTCCCTGTGGTTTGTCAAAAATTTCACGTATAGTCCCTCAAAGTTTAAAGTTGCATGTATCGTCCCTCTGACTACAAAAGAATAACATCTATGGTCCCTATGATGGATGTCCGTCTATTTCTCCGTTAAACTTCACCCACGTGATAAACACGTGAGGGTAATAACGTCTTTTCCACTATGGTTTGACTAATAATTCATTAAAGGGTGCCTTCTACCCTAATCTTTACACAGATCTGCCCCTTTTGTTACTCTCCAAACGCAGTAAAAAAATCCATAACAAACACAATATCATCAAATCTCTTATAACCAACAAACTCATCTCGTCTCAGATTCTCAAACGCACCTCGATTCTTCAATTGTTTATATGACACAAGGACTCCAAGCAACTTTGGCTTCAAAATGTTGCTATCAAAGGTCTCGAATAGGTTTATTGAATGATTATGTCTTCAAGATGTTACGGTTCAGCATTTGTATCAATTTGCAATACCCACATGAAATCTTGGATTCTTTTGCTTAAATCATTAAAAAGATCAGTTTTTTTTTTCTTTTTTTTTGGAATTTTAAGTACTTTTAAGGTAAAATCCTTAAGACCCTTTTCAGTTTATGCATAAATTTGTAATACCCACTTGAAATCTTGGATCTTTATTTAGTTTATGCATAAATTTGTAATACCCACTTGAAATCTTGATAAACTGTGGTGATCATTAACTGTGGTGATGGTGGTGGCTACGGATGGGAAGAAGAAAGTGGGTGGTGGGGTTCAGGTGAATTGATGTTATTGATGGGCATCAGGTGAATTGTAAGATGGCTACGGTTATGCACATAAGGTGTTTGATGGAATGTGTGAACGAGATATTAGTTCTTGGAATTTGATTATTGGGTGTTGGAATCGGGATTTGAAGTATGCGGATTCATGGGGGGTGTTTTGTAAGCTGCGTTCGTTGGGGATTTATCGAAATGAGTTTACATATGGGAGTGTTCTTTCTTCTTGTATCGGATTGAGTTTTGTTAATGGTGGGAGATTGATTTACGCACTTGTGTTGAAACATGGTTTTGCGTTGGATGGTTATGTAAGAAGCGGGTTGATAGATTTGTTTTTGAAGAGTTGGTGTTTTGAAGATGCGTTGAGGGTGTTTTATGATGAATATTGTGGGAATGTGGTGTGTTGGAATGCTATAATTTCTGGTGCTGTTAAACATCACGAGGATGTTGTGGGTTGAATCTTTTTCGAGAAACGTGTAGTGGGAATCCTTCACCGAATAAGTTTACGTTCCCTAGTGTTTTTGGTGCTTGTGCTAAACGTGAAAAACTCGAGCTTGGGAAAGGAGTTCATGGATTAGTGGTCAAATATGGTGAGCAAGAAGACTTAGTTGTAAGGACTGCTATAGTTGAGCAAGAAGACTTGGTTCATGGATTGTGTGTGTGTCTATGTTTTTAGTGTGTGTTTTGGTGTTTTTTTTCCAGGAATTCATTGATGGGTTTTGTAAAAGATCCAAAAGGGTGTCTGAATTTGTATTAAATTTGGTAATGAAAGAGTGTAGCATTTTGTTTTTGACTATTTGGAAGAAGAAGATGAGTACATTTGAGTTAAATTTCATGTATAGTCCCTGTGTTGGGGGAAAAAGACGTTATTACCCTCACATGTTTATCACGTGGATGGTATTTAATGGAGAAATAGACAGCCGTCCAACACAGGGACCATAGATGTTATTCTTTTGCAGTCAGAGGGACGATACATGCAACTTTAAACTTTGAGGGACTATACATGAAATTTTTGACAAACCACAGGGACCATGCGTGTAATTTACTCTAATAATTTTCATACTTATATTGATTCGGATGTGGGACAATGCATCAGTTGTTTATTTGTTTCTCACATGGGTCAGTGCTTCGATTTACAATTAATAGAATGAAGATAACCTCGTACTAGGGTTATTGTGATCATGTTTTGATACAATTAATTACGATTTGTCGTCTTTTGAGATGTGAATTAAGTATTTAACCTGGTACGTGGGTCGGTGGTAAATGATATCAATTTTCATATATTTGCTTTCAATCAAATGTGGGGCTATTAATTGATTATCTCATATTGTCGCTGCTTTCAAGTTTTGATTGATCGAATTATGAGTTTGTCTCATACTACATAAAGATCTTGGTCAGTAGGATTATTCTATTGCTGGTCTTTATCCTCATAAAAGTGAACAATTGATAGGGCTCGATTAGAAAGAGGTATCTGTTATTGATGATCGGTGGTGATTGGTTGTATGGGGCTAAGAATTGGTTCTAAATATATTATCATCATTATGATCATGGGTATATAGAGATGATCTGTTGTTAGTTATTAATTGTGAATATGTGGGATTATTATATTAATTCGTGGGTCTCATAAGTCAATGATATCATGGTATTGTTTTTGGTTTGTGAGATCTGTCGTTTACGAATAAGGAACTGGTGTTGACTATGCAAGTATAAATGAATATTTTTCTGCTGATGAGTATTTTAATTGGTTGTTATTGGTGGGTGATTGCTACTGCTTTGATACACTTACTTGGCGACAAAAAGATTTCAATATGGGATATTGGTTTTCTATTCAATCATTGGTCGAATGCTTAAGTGGGTCGGTTTTGTTGCTGAAATATTATTTGATTCTAGGTTATTATTGAGATTTGTCATCTTTTTAAATCAATTTTTTTTCTTTATTCACGTGGTGATAATAAGGTAACAAATAAGGTTGATTTATTTAATGGGGGTCATTAAGGGTTTCGTAGTGCATCACGTGGGACAACAAGATCACGTGGGATTGATATTAATTGATGCAGCTGACGTGGGCTTCTTTTAAGGCTACTTATGTTCATGTTTCGGTTTGGATTGTGGGACTGATGGTGACTTATTGCTACTGTTGGTTTATTGTTTTCTGTGTGATAATTGAAGGCAAGGCAACATGAATCACGTGGGGTCTCAAGACAGTGATTGGTCAATAATTCATTATATGGTTTGTACTGGTATGATATTTTATGCGTATACTGATGTTGTTGATTCATTTTTGTTCCTACTGCTCATTCCTGCTGCTACGGTTATCTGTTTCTGCTGCTGGGATTTTTTGAGTTCCTACTGGTCGGTTCTTACTGGTCTGTTTCTGCTGATCATACTCATTCCTATTGATATATTGTTGCTGCTGATGGTTATTTGGTTCCTCCTGATTGGTTCATACTAATGGGTTCCTACTGAAATATACGGTTCTTGCTGACTTCTTTATGGTTCCTGCTGACTTGTTATATACTTTTTCTTTTGGTCGGTTTTGGTTCCTACTAGTCATGTGAGATTACTAATGGTTAGGGAGGACGAAGTTATCAACCGTCATCATTTCGTTGAGAAGATTACTTGTGGAAGACATTTGATTATCGCTTGTTTGATGTTGTAGTTGATTCTCACAGGTTTTGTGCTCTTATCATATCTTAAAAGGATTGGGCCTTTTTAAGATAACTTGCTTGGTTTGTATGGTGACAAAGACTTGACGACTCTAGTGAAGGGGTACGATCTATTTTATTGTGCATAATGTGTACATTTGCTATCACTTAAAGGAGTTACGTTGTAGTGCTCAGTGTCTCATTGGATAAGTCAATGAGGAGTTTGTCAAGAGCACGTCACGTGGATAGTGCAAGACATAAGATGCAAGGTTGGGAGATTCCATTTCTTCATCAAATCAGTTATATTTGATTTTCTTCATTAGTGGTCACTCCATGGAGCCTACTGGATTTATGAGATGGCAAGTATACTTTTAAGGGGAAGCTTATTGTTAATATACTTGACCATTTTTCATGTTGTTCGACACTGCTGATGCTCATTTTTGCTGCTGCTCGTTACTGCTGCTTGAGTTATTAGTTAAAAAAAAATAATAATAATAAAAAAATTAATAAAAAGAAAAAAAAATATTATTATTATTATTATTATTAATTATTAGTTGGTTTCTGAGATGGTTAGTCTATTCTTAAGGGGAAGATTGATAACCATCTACACACATCACTTGAAGGGAAGCGTTTACGAGATGCACAAGACCCCTATTAGAAGATTACAAAAAGGGGAAGAATAGTTATGATGTGCAGCTTATTATTGGTGATGACATTGTTTCTTCATGCAGATTGTTTTGTAATATCAAATAGGGGAAGATTGTTGGGAATTACAAGATTTGAAGATTACAAAACCCACAAGAAGAAATGAAGAAAGAAGAAACAATAGGGACTTAATATAAAATAGTTAGCTTTCTTAGTAAGCTAAACATATTAGGGTTTGTAACCTCCCTCTATTATATAAAGAGGGTAGGCGTCTAGGGTTACAAATCATCCTTTCATAGCTAGTCTCTCCAATGAGAGTCTAGACACACGATTATAGCGTGTGTATATTAGTAGTGTAGTAGTTTATTTTTATTTCAATAAAGAAAACCTTGAAGTAATATTGATTGTGTTCTTGTTCTTATTCCGCTGTGATTATCAATATTGTTATATCTTAGATGGGCTTAAACGATCTTTCACACGCTTGTTAAGGCCAAAGCTTCACTCCTAAATGTTGTAAAAAATTTTAAATTTGGCGTTAAAATTACACTAACAAGTATTTCTCTTAGTTTTATTACACACCTACCATCGAACAAACAAACTCAAGTGAAATACAATCCTATAAGGTATCATCATTTACCCTCCCTTACACTTAAGATGAACATTGTCTCCAATGTTCAATTAAAGAATGTAAAAGTAAAATAGGTAAAAGAATGAAAACAAATACTCCCCTGATTCGTTCGATGTGGATAGTGTGTTAACAAGGTTAGATCTTCCTCCAAGAAATGAACATCCAAAGCTTCCCTTCAAGAAATATAAATCATCTTCTTGTCATATATAACCTGTTAAACCTGAGAAAACAATCAAGACAACCTCGCGTAAAATCGGCGACAATCTATATATACTAACAAATCCTAGAAAACAATTTAAGATATAATGCTTGTGGAATGAATGTTTGCAGATTTCCTGGAGTTTATAAAACTAAAGAATCAACAAAAACTTTAAGACTCCGGTTTAAACAAAACTCGCAAAATTTTCAGAGTTTTGGTACCTGACGCCGTCAAGTTGTAACTCCTGACGCCATCAGAATGTTCCTGGAAAAATCTTATGTTAAGTTTCCGGAAAATTTCTGGAAAAACTCATGCCTTATTTCCTGGAAAATCCTGCAAAACATAATTATGACTCGATACAAGCACCTCTAACAATTACTAATATACATGCTCATTCAATATTGTGGCGAATCATGATCATTTTCGTTCTTATAAACAAATTTGGGTTTCCCCTTACACTTAGCTTTTGCAAAATACCTTTATATGTAATTAAGACGAAATTAAAAACAAAATAAAGCATTTTCACAATTTAGTTTGAAACATGATTTGCCAACAATAAAAATAAAACATGCATACGGAAACAAATAAAATCAAGCAAATAAAAATCAAACAAATAAAAACACACAAAAAATGGGTTGCCTCCCAAGAAGCGCTTGTTTTTATTCGAGTCACGAGCCTGACTGTACCCTTATTTAACGGAAATAGGGGAGGTTTTCCCTACACTTAGGATTAAGTGTGGGTGATAGTAGCAATACACACCCTTAGGGTGGAAATATGCCACATGAGGAAAGAGTGGTGGATGAATTATATGCTCAAAAGGCTGTGCTCCTATCATCATAACCTTACCTAATTCAATTGGGTTAGTGGGCAGATTAAGATTTTCTCTTAAAAAGGGATCATTTTCTATCATCTTCGAGAGACTACTAGTTGGGAATCCATCTTGACCTAATAAACCCGGTTTAAACCCATAATGTTTTTTGTGATCAATCATAAATGGGTGATGTAAGCATGTAAGGTCATTTTCCACTCCTATATTGGCTTCCTCTCTACATGGCTTAGGGTCCACTACCTTTATCCTAAGACTACCCGAACTATATGGTTTGATGGGTGGATCGGAACCTATTTCAATTCCTAAATTTTCATCCAAGGATGGAAGATTAGGTAACAGTTTTGGTTGAGGCTCCGGTTCATCAAAACTAGGAACTTCCTTAGAACTAAGAGAAAGGTTGTGACTACAAGTATTCAAACATATATTCTCAAGTTGTGTTTGGTCCAAGGTTTCTACCTCTATTGGGGTTCCTATAGTCTTTTCTATTTCTTCCGGGTAAGTCAAGGAAGGTTTGTACGCATCAAATGATGGTAGAACTTGTGGAGCACTGAGTGGGCTTATGTTATTCACCTCGTCCTCCATTGTATCTAGGTTACCTATGTGTTCATCTTGTATTATGGTGAAATCAAACCACTCCGTGCACCTAGGTATCTCATCTATAGGTTTATTATCACTAAACAAACTTCTTGCTTGTTCCCTTAAACTTGCTATCAATTGATCCGTAACAACGTTTGTTGGGTTGTCCAACTTCTTAGCGAGTATGGCACAATTCTCTATGGCTTCCCATGCTTCATCAGCACTTAATCCCCAAAGGTCCCCGTCTGCGGTATGGTCAATGTCCATTTTGGTATAGTGGTCGACACGATGGTAAAATATTTCAATTTGGGACCACAGATCGAAACTATGATGAGGGACTTTTCAGAGTAAATTATTAAAACGTGTCCATGCATCATAGATAGGTTCATCTTGATGTTTTTTGAACATCAAGATGTCATTTGGAGTGGGTGAATTTTGTGGTTGGTAGTAGGGCGGATTCGCGTTCTCCATAATGGCAAACGGAATAGTCAATGAACTTAATTTACTAACAAGGGCACAAAGAAAAAGGTAGACTAAAGAAAACCTATAAAAATTAAAAAATAAAAATCTTACTAGAAATGAATCTAGTAAGTAGATCTAATAAAAAGAAATTCTAACCTAGACAATAACTATTCCCCGGCAGCGGCGCCAAAAACTTGATACATGGGAATTGCGCCCTCGCAACAGGTTTTACCTCTCAAGGGATCTTGAGAAGCTTACAACCCCCACCAGGCAGTGTACCTGATCGTTGTAGTATAGTATAGTGACAAGTACCGGGGGATTGATCGTTCAACTCAGGAATAGTGTCGCTAGGATTAAAAGCTTACTAAACTAGGTCTAGAGGTGAGGGATGATTCTTTTTATATTTTTATATTTTATGGAAAGCAAGTAAAATCTCAGGTTTTGAAGGAGTGGGCGGAATTAGTTGCTAGCCAACTAACCCAATTAACTAAGATGCAATCAAAATAAAATAAAAGAAATGAAAATTAAACTAATTTACTAATGTGGTGGAAACAATAATGAGAAAAGTTGTGTTTACTTAGATTTCATTACTCCCTAGATATCTTTTACAGGTTGATTAGCTTGTTACAATTGCATGGATGACGGGTCATATTCCTTAATACTAGTCGTAGGGTCGTGTACAATATTCCCTAACTCTATAAGATCCTACTTCACTCCTATGTCGAGCCGTTAGAAGCTCCTAACATGGGATCATTAGAATTCTCTTACGCATTAAATACAACCAAAAATCGTAGTACACCTCCGATCATGTTTATTAAGACGTTCAAGCAAGTTACCAATGGAAGTCTGCCAATTTTCTTAAGCCTAACATCGAATACAATCATCCGTAACAATTATAAACAAACAATCAACCCATAATCAACATCTAGGTTTCACTACATCTGAGCAAACACAATAAAAACCTAGCCTAGCATGTTAAAGAGAAGACAAGCGTAAGATATAATCACACAACACATAGACATATTGAATGATTTGAATAAGTACTTATCTTCAATTGAACATGGAAGAATCAAGGGGTTGAAACCCTTGAAAAAGCTGTAAAATTCGTCTAGGGTTTATGCCCTAATATCCCACACAAAGTTCCACCAAAAGTTCCACCCATTACAATGAAAAATTGGAAAAATATATATAGACTATGCATCCTGACAGCGTCATGTGTTAACCTCTGACGTCGTCAACTCGCCGCCAAGTTGAAATTCGTATTGCCTAGATCCACTTCTGACGCCGTCATGTAGAAAAATACTCTGGACCGTCACTAGCATTTAGACCCTAACGGCCTTGGTGACGTCATCAGGCCAATAAGCCTAAAAACATTATGGATCGTCACGTGTATTTTCCACTTCCACCTCTTTTGCCACTCTTGATGTCGTCACTAGTAAAACCTTGACGTCGTCAGGTACTTTTCCAGCAAGGAAATTTGAGACTTTGCCGTTTTCTTCACTTTCATGCTCCAAAACGTCCAAAATGCTTCCTTTTCCAGATTTCTCCTCAAAAGTACCTAAAATGACAAAAGGAACGATTTAGGGTAATAATTGATCAAATAATCTCGAATTCGGGTTTAAATGACCCTTAAAAGCGGTACACTTTTTGCCTCATCACTCACATAGTTGGATGGATTGATTGATATAGAAGATTGGTATTATATTCGTAATCATCATCTCAAACACTCAAACCATAAACTCTTAAGTGTTCGGTTACAGAACAGATATTATACTATACTACATTACATATAGCGTGTATTGTTCCTAAGAGCACTGTTTATAAGAGTACAGTAACGCAAGTATAAAACTCCTCTTCTCCTCCCACAAATTGCCACACCTTTTTTCCTTCTTTTCTCAAAAAAAAAAAAAATAATTAGATTCACAGATCGGGATGTTTTAACACACATGAAGGATCAACACAAGCAGTTTAGTTAACAATTATAAAAGGTAAAATTAGGGCTTTTTTGTTTTTTAATTTGAGGTTTTTGTTATTTTTGGTTTTTTTGATTATCAGTTTTAGATTTTGTCATTTTGATATTTTTGTATTCTATAGTTTATAATATGAGGTGATCGGTGAGGTGCTCAGTGGAGCCAGATGATCCCATCAATTGTTCAAACCGATTGGTTTTGGGTGGTGATCGATTACAGCTATTGAAGGTGTGAAAATATGGTATGCTTTACTTTTGTTGAAATTTGAGTTGTTTGTGGGTTTTTAAGATTTGGGGTTGGTTATAAACTCTGTTTACAGGATTTTATTTCCAATTTTTTTTGCTTACTTTTTGTTTTTGAGGATTTGTTTAGATTGAAATTTCAGTATTGAGTTTTTGAGAAATTGGTTAGTTTCAAATTTGAGTACTGAAATTGGGGATTAATTAAGTTGGTATTTCATGGGTTTGAATTTGATTGTGTTTAGTTTGTGGGTTTTGAAATTTATGCTCTTTGGTGAGGTTAACTGTTGGTTATGATTTTGTGGTAGGAAATCTTGGCGAGGTAGCCACATATCGATTGTGGTTCCAGCCAACACAAGATTTGAGGATTCTTGAAATCTTGAATTGCCGGCGAGTTTCTTAAGAGGCGGTGGAATTGGCAGCATCGGTGTAGCAAGGATTCCAATGGTATGAGATTCTTTTAATCTATTTATAGTTTTTTTTTTTTTTTTTTTTTTAAGGTGTGATTAGATTGAAAAATTCATAATTTTTTAAGGTGTGCTTTTTTATGAAAAATTTATGTGTTGTTGATGTTTGGTTACTAATTAAGTACATAAGTGTTTACATAGTCTCTACAGATGAATGAACTTCAATTTTATACATGTATATACAATTCTCAGCTTATTCAAAGTTAATATCTGCTAACGATTATATTTTGCCCAAATTTCGGGTTCTTATGGTTTTGTAGCTATAATGTTGTTGTAACCTGGAAATGTTTAGTCTAATCAGTTTATCCTGGATGAATACCATTTTAAGCATCACCATTGTCGTCAGAAATGTTGTAGATATGGCTGTTATTGGGTTCGGGTTATCAGGTTTCGGGACCAAACATGTGGTTTTGATTCGTGTTGTTATCGGGTTGTGGCAAGTTGGTTTGGCCCTAACCTGGCATTTCTAAAGAATATGGCACATACCAAATTGCAAATTGTATTACTTGAAAACTAGCAAACAATGTATAGATAGTATTATTAATTGTGTATTATGATAAAATTATGAGGCAAGTGGTGGTATATAGACTTAGTAACTGAAACACCTAAATCATGTTGGGATATTCAAATTGAAATGGTTGTGTTTCGTTTGTTTTCTGATTGGTGGCAGACAACTTATTGTAGCTATTTTGTAAGCGTGAGTTTCATCACTTGCAAGGCATTGTGTGAGGCCCTTGGTGTATGGAGTGAAATGAAGCATTCACCAATTTTAAATGACACGGAGAGTCAGCTCCTCAAAGAGCAATGCCAACAGAAACCAACAAAACACCGATGATTTGGATATGGTTAGTCTGCATTTCTTTTTTTTTGCCTTTATATATTAAATACTAAAATACAAAATTATGTCGTTTTGATTGTTGTGATTGAATGCTTATTTTAGAGTAACGACATCCATTGCCTTTATATATACTCAAAGTTCTTACAAAATTTCAACATCAAACAGCCATCTTAGGTCATTTTGTGAGTGCAAAATATTAACAACCGAACAAATTTTTCAAAAACAATTTTTCTACACAAACATTTCAGCAACCGAATCGTATTTCAAAGCACTTTGGTCCATGAACCAAACATTATTTTAAAACCATTTTTCTGCGAATAAAAGTCAGCAGGCTAACAGACTTTTAAAATAACCTTTTCAGCACAAAAAAAAATCAGCAAATAAAATCTTTCCAGAAAACTCAGTCCATTAAAAGTTTATGCACCTTAACCCGCTGTTGTTGTCACGCAACCCCAACCAATAAACAAATGTGTAGGTAAGGCTAAGTACCTTTTACAAGCAAGTAGACTTTATGTTTACTTAAGCCCGACTTTATTGTCAATTGCAGGATTCCCCATCATACTTACAACAGTTTATAAGAATCAAAAGAGGCAATTGCACCGGCTTTCAAGCTTGCAAAGGAATATCTCAGGTATAAACTGAATTATATGTGGTCGCAAGTAGAGTTTCTATTTATTGTTATAACACAACATACGTGGTTAAAGATATTTTTCTAGAATTTAATGATGTTAAGATCTTTGCTTAAGACATTGATATCCTTATAACGTCATAGCTGTTTTGTATGTCTATTTATACTCATTTTTTTCACATGTAGCAAAATGTCGCCAACTGTACGAATAAAGCGATTAAAGTTGACAGTGAATATGGTGAAGTTCAAAAAGGGGAGATTCATCTCTCAAGCTACAGGTAGGGTAATGATGTTATTGATATCATTATTTTTGTTATTATTTTTTTTGGTATTATTGTTTTTGGTATTAAGGTTATTTTAAAACGCAAATAGCACGAAAACAACCAATAGACCTTAATAAAGTTTAAGGTAATCGATGTTTGATTGAAGTTTGGGTCTTTTTCTCTGATTTTCTGGATGTCTTCTTTTAGTCCCTAAATGGGAAGGGAGATACCAAATAGGAAAGAAAACAAGTTTTGTAGAAAGTATATCCGTAGTTAGTATTAGGCTAAGGAACAATTATAGAGCAAATCAGGAATCACATGGACCATTATGAAGTTTACTCTTCGTTTTTATAATGTTTCGTATAGCAATGCTAAACCGTATGATATTAATGTAATACTGATCATTTGTTCAGGTTGAGGGAGCTCTTGAAAGAATATGACAATGTTAAGGATCAACAAAACGAGCAAAAACCCCTCTAATTCATTTCACATACTCTTGCTTGCTGCCATCACGGACAGTAGGCTAGCTATTGATATCAACCATAACTCTATAACCATTTAATCTGACGCTATGTGACTATAAACTTTGCTACAACGCCACACAAATATACCTCACCTCTTAACTAATATACCTCTTAACTAATATGTATGTCATTTACATAATGTCTTTAGGAATCCATAGTGACTTATTTGAATTGTTAGAAACCTGGTCTCTGAATTTGCATATTAGATGTAACTTTCAATTCACATGTTATCCTGAGTTATATTGTGTCTTTTGGTGCAGGATAATATCATCAAGTTTCTGATGCTGAAAAACAAAGCTGGGAGAAGCTTTAATTCAGAAGAATGCAATAGGAAAGAATATCGCAACCTAGACTTCCTGCTACATGCTGCAACTTATCAGGACATTGATCAAATAAGATCTTGACCCTAACACTCTAACGCAATATAGTAACTTCGTTATTCTTTTTTTTTGGGCTAACTTGCGTATACAAAAACCCCGCAGCAACGCGCGTGATTATACCCTCGTTATTGACATTTTTTTGTAAAAGAGTTATGAATCCATACTAAAATACTTTCACTAACAGTTACAGAAAATTAAATGATATAGCCAAAATTTAACATATCAAACGACACAAGTTCATAATCATAAACGACAACAAAATGTTTGCTAGCGCATCCCTAGCTATATCTCACTGGAAGGGAACGATGAGTTGGATGTACCGGAGTATCATGATGGTGTAATGGGTCTGGGCCGGAAGGAACAACCGTTTTGATTGTGTCAAACCATGGACTTGGATGAGGGTCGCTAGGTGTTGCTGGTGGGTTCGGAGCAGCATGAGCCAACCTTTTTATAGGGTCATCCAATGTATGTTGGGTTGAGCCATTAGTAGTCGATGGTGCTATGTGCAAATCTAAAAGAAATTTTCTCGTCGTAAAGACATTCGAGCCATAAACCATAGAAATCGAAATAAGTGTGATAAAAGTGAGACAATGGAACCCCATTGTTAGTTATGGTTATCGAACTGTTGTATTGTCCTCGCATCAATTTATAATTCTTCTGTTAGGGTAAAGGTCTAAGGACACTGGCAGTCATGATTCCGAAATCGTCCATACCTCCGAAATCCACCAATAATATCATTCCACCTCATTTCACATCATTCATACTTTTTCCATGCCTCCCAACCTCATTTTAGTGGCAACCATGTCTTTTTCATACCTCCCAACTTTTTCATACCTCCATTAATGCCAACGGTTACTTTTTGTATTGGAAATCCCATGCCTCCGAGGCAATATTTGCCGCTCAAGTCTTGCCGTTGATGATGCCGGTGGGGTGGCGGCGATGTTCACCGCCAGCATCACCTTGCCGGTGGGTGATGCCGCCCCCACTGCCACCCTTCTAAAGGAGTAACAGGAGTGGCATTTTCAGTAATAGTGCATGTATGGTAAACTTTTAATCATCACTAACTTTTTTTGAGAATAATTATCATTAACTATTTGGGCTAAAAACACTCGTCTAATTGGAATGAAAATATATACAAAATATAAGAATAAAGGTCAAAATAAGTCCGAGCCGACAAGGTCAATAATGGAGACAAAGAACGGGCCCGCTAATCTTTTATTTAGTTTTAGGGGGTGCTTGGTAAGGGGGTTAAGGGGGTGGGGAATGGGTAAAGAATTCAAAAGGGTCCACCTCACTCAAATTAGGTGCTTGGTTAGGGGTGTGCAAAGATATTGATTACCCCGTAGTGGGTAATCAACATTATAGAGTAAATTGAGGGGTAAGGTATTGATTACCCACCTCACTCAATCATTTTCATTCCCTTTCCCTTTCCCTTTACCTTTACCTTTTCCCACTTTGAACGAAGCGGACCCCTACTTTAACACTTTAACATGTAGTACATGAGCAAATCCCACTGAAATACAAGTAAACAAATGAGTACGTACAAAGTAATGTACTTTATTACTTTTGAGTAAATCGTAATCTCGTATACGGCTAGCCTAGAAAGCAAGTTGCTTATTTCATTAGCTTTGATATCGTAGTGTTATAGGTATATTGTACGTGGATTTCTATATCAATAATCAGTTTTATTTATGAAATTAGGCAGATGAATAACATATTCGGATGCCCATATAAGGGCACGTTTAGCGTACGAACTTATCAGAGCTTATCATATAATGAGCTTATTTTTATAGAAAAATAAGTTACCATTAAAAGTAAATCTCGTTTGATTGACATAGCTTGAAAGAACATGTAAAAAAAATATGCTACTAAATGGAATGCTAATTGAAGGAGCATGTAAAAAACGCTCCGGCAACATGTTCCAACAACCAGCTCCAGCAATCCGCTCCAACTTCTACTAATGACAAACATACCCTAACTACTACTTTTTTATATATATAGTTATAAACCTCTCGTTTATTAAAACAAATTTATCGTGTTCTTAAAATTAGTATAAAAGAGAAAGAAGAAAAAAATTTGTTCTCAAGATTTTTTTAGAGTAGAAAAGAAAAGAAGTGGAAGGAAGATTTTTGTTTTCTCTCTCTAAAATATTTCTGCCATTTCTGGAATAAAGATAAAGGAAAAGAAGAGAAGAGTATGTAATCATTTTCATTTCTTTTCTCTCATATATCTTCTATTCTCTTTTTTTACAAAATTAACACGATAACACAACATGTATCTCAATTGAAATCCCCATAAATGGTATTCTCCGTTAAAATAGTATTCTTGCTTATTTTGATGATCCTCGATATGTAAGAAAGAGCTTGCGACTTACTAAACATGAGACTATAGAACTTAATTCAATCGTCAACAAGAGGATTTGATTGAATATCGAAGAGTCAATGTACTTTGGCCAAAATACCAAAAGGAAGTAATTCCATCTTTTCTTATTCTCGTGAAAGTCCACATTTCGGCCGAATATTCTTACATAATGGTACGGCACAATAGTATTATTGGGGTAGGTACACAAATAACTTTAAATTGATGGAGTCGGGTAGGCGAATTGGTCCGAGTGTATAAAAAAGCATAACTGATAATCTTTTCTGAAGATATCCATTTTCCTTGAAAGACAAATAAGACATTCACGATTATTTTTGCTTTATTCTACACCAACTTTAATGAAATTTATGTCACAAAATTATTAAATGGCATGAACCTACCACCAACATATTTGAACAGACCGAATAATAAACTCGACGTGTAAATTGAAAATATAACTTACTAGTGACATCCTCGTTTTTTATGCCTGTAACACTGTCTCTTATTTTCTTTGTGTAAAGAAATAATGTAAATACGAATAATAAATATAATCATAATTACAGATGAAAAAATGAAAAACACGCTTGTGTCTATTAACAATATATATTAAAACCCAAGGATGCCGTTTTGCTGTGTGGGTTTCCCGCCAAAAACAGTTAGGCTCCTTTGGCCCGGTCACTTTGATCCATTTGCCTCCTGGTTTGCTCCCTTATGGCATACTTAATAGTCCTCCGTTCCAGAACATTAACAATCACCTTTTTTCTATCTACTGTGTGAAACCCCATATCCAAAACAGTGTACCACGCAAGATCTTATGTAAGTTGATCAATCTTAATTAAATAACACCGATAGTCGGCCGTCAATTTTACGCATCGTATCCTATCAGGTAATTCTATCTCATCGTTTTGTTTTGCTTTGCATAATAATTTATTGAACAAATCTAATGTTATTTACTGTTTATGTTAATTGTTATAAGATTGGATATAAGTAATTTGTTCTTTTAACCAGTTAGAATATATGATTGAACTATTTACGGATATTTACAATAGTTTTATATATCTTATTTATCATAATAATCAGTTGCTAAATATGTTTTTTATGATGATCCGTTGGTAAATATCGTGTTTATGAACTTTATTTGTAATGGTTTAATTTTAGTTAATTAATTTTTTTATTAGGGCTTTATCTGATTTTGGGGTTTTGTTAATTTTCGGAGTTTTGTTGATTTCTTTTACAGGTTGACTTCCTATTATTTATGTTGTTTGCGATTGAGTTTAAGGTATTTGTTTTCGGATTTTCTATTTTTTTAATCAGTCCCATGTTTGAATTGCTGTCATTTAACACAAATCCAAACAGCCCCTATGGATAGGTTAACATTAATAGCACGGGCGGAATGCATATACATGTTTTATGATGGTAACAGCTCCGCCAGTGGTTGTGCAACAAAGTAAGTAGAAAACAAAGGGGTATTTGTACGGTGGTGGTGAGGGGTTTTGTTTGCCGGAATAAATAAGCGACGGTTGAAACACAATAGTGGGTCACCGAGATGACGAACCAATGTAGTCTTTCCTTGCGAGTAATGGAGATAGGTTAGAAATGTTTAGCTGCTCCTGTTGATGCTTCAAAAAGTGATGCTCTTTGCATAGATTGCCCTTCTTTGTAATTTTCAAAATCCATGGATCGTTTCAAGTTTTAAAACACAATATATTTTAAAAGCTTGAGTAACGTAGCTCTTGATGCCAATTGTGGAAAACTAGAAGGGGGGGGGGTGAATAGTTTACCGTTTAAAATCTTTTTAAATTGTTTAGTTAGCTTTAAAACTTTCCGTTTGATCAAAGATATATACACAAACACAATATATAACATGCAAGTAAATGAAAGAAACGATCAAACCACAACACGAGTATTTATCGTGGTTCGGCTATGTGGAAAACTAGAAGGGGGGTTGAATAGTTTTACGTCTTTTTAATTTGTTATAAAAGATAGTTTTAGTGTTTTCTTAGCTTTTAAAAACTTAGATTCGATAATATGTGATCTCAAGTCTTGCACAATATAAACAACTATCAATAAATAATATATAACAATGATAAGTAATGAAATAAATAAAAGATGGAAAGATCGAACCGCGAGACAAGAGATTTATAGTGGTTCGGCTACAAGGACACCTTCCTTGCCCTACTCCACTCCCCGAGCACCTAACTCGAGAGTTTTCTTCACTATATCAACAAGCTCCCTTATGGCGGAGAAAACCTTAGACACCAATTTATACACCAATTTACACACCACAACTTCTTCACAACTAAGTCACAACTTCTACACAACTTCTTCAAATCAATCTACTTCACAACTAACTACTCCACTCCTATCTTCTTCACACCAATTCACTTCACAACTAACTACTCCACACCTAGCTTCTTCACTATGATGCGTGGGAATCGCACCTTGCTTTACCTCTCGAGGGATCTCGCGAGGCTTACAGCCCCCACCAGGCAGTGTACCTGATCGTTGTAGTATAGTATAGTGACAAGTACCGGGGGATTGATCGTTCAGCTTAGGAATAGTGTCGCTAGGATTAGAAAACCTAATTAATAGTTCTAGAGGTGAAAGATGATTATTTTTGTATTTTTATAATTTTATGAAAGCAATTAAAATCTCGGGGTTTGAAAGAGTGGGCGGAATTAGTTGCTAATCAACTAACCCAAAAACTACTTTGTAACTAATTAAACTAATGAAAATGAAATTAAACTAATATTAAACTAAGGTTGTGAGCAGTATGTGGAGAAATTGTGTTTACTTAGACTTCATTACTCCCTAGATATCTTTTACATGTTAATTACTTGTTACACTTGTATGAATGACGGGTTGTATTCCTTAATACCATTCGTGGAGTGGCATACATAACTCCCCAACTCTATGAGCTCTTATCTCCTCCTACACCATGACCCAGCACAACTATAGAGATTGTAAACAGTGGCTCATGCATTAAATACAACCAATAAAGACCTAGTACGCCTCGGTTCATGTTTCTTAAGACGTTCAAGCATGTTACCATTTGGAGATCTGCCAGTTTTCTTAAGCCTAACATATAAAATCATTCATTCAAAACAAGAATAGACAAGTAATCAACACATAATCAACATCTAGGTTTCATTAGATCTAAGCAAACACAAGAGAGATCTAGCCTAGCATAGTAAAATTAAGATAAGAACAAAAGATAAACAACCAACACATAGACATATTGATTGAATTAAGAGTATACTTATCTCAATTACAATGCAAGGTCTCAAGGGTTTGGAACCCTTGAAAAACCTGTAAAAGAGGCACCAAAATCGTCTTTAGGGTTTCACCAAAACTTCTCTCTCTTTAATGAAAAAACTAGAAAACTATATATAGGAAAATCGTCCTGACGGCGTCAAGAGTTAAATCTGACGCCGTCAACTCGCCGCCATACACTTCCTCGGACGCCCTAGATCCAATCGTGACGGCCTATGTGACGCCGTCACCACCTTCGGTAAATTAATCTTGGTCACTTTGACGCCGTCATAACTCCATCTGACGCCGTCACCAGCTACGGTAAATTATTCTTCATGTCTGACGCCGTCAAGAGCAAACCCTTGACGCCGTCACCTTGTATTTCCAGCTTGGATTTTTGGTACTTTGTCGTTTTCTTCACTTTATGCTCCAAAAACGTCCAAAATAGCCTCTTTTCCAGAATTCACTCTCCAAACACCTAAAATCACAAAAGGAACGATTTAGGGCAATATTTGATCAAATAAATTCGGATTCGGGCTTAAATGACCCCCTAAAAACGGATCATTTTTCGCCTCATCATATACCCTTACACTTGAGATTTGCTTGTCCTCAAGCAAATGAGCTTTTATTCTACTCAAAAGACAAGTTAGGGGTCATTTAACACTAATATAAAAGTAATTACAACAAATAATCGTTCCACTAAAGACCAATAGACAAGCACGGAGGTCATACACAAGCACCTCACAAATAGTGTTTAGATACTCACATCTCTCGGGTGTAATAAAGTAATATAACATTATGGAAATGGAAGATATCTCTCACTACCTGTCATAGCAAAATAGATTACCATAGGCTTGGGAAAGGATCAAACCTCCACCACATGGCGTAAGCACCTAGGATAAACTATCAAATAGGTCTTTTAAAGAGGGTTATAACGTTAGGTGTAGGGATATGAATTACACGGTTTTGTTGGATAAAGGAAGTTTTACTGGTGGCGAGTTAACAATCTTAGTTAATTACATGTACAAGTTGGCGTTGCTAAGCCAAGACTAGACTCGACTTAAGCTAATAAATGAAAAATAACAAAAACATAAACATAGAATGAAACGGGATGGTAGTCCGTATGTTTTTTCTCTTTTTCCTTTTTCTATTTTTTTTTTCTTTTTCTTGATTTTTCGATTTTTTTTTTTTTTTTTTTTTTTTTTTTTTTTTTTTTTGCATACACTCTTACCCTACCATCCGAAATAATACATCATAGGGGATGAGAATTCCCCTTACACTTGAATCTTTACATACTTTACAATTAACTAATCTAATGACTCGAATTAAGAAAATTAAAACACTTGGAGCACTTTTAAGATTAACGCACGTATGGGGGTAATAAGTGATGTTCTTCCCCATTACTCCATAAAATAAGTACTTACCCATGAGTCCCAATCGTCCCAAAACAATATGTACAAGGATATGACTCGACTTAGCAACCATGTAATCAATTAGAAAGTTAACTTAGGGTTTAACAAATAACAATAATGCACTAAAGATGAGCGCATACACGGAAGGCTAAGGCGATTTGGTTGTACATTTAAGTGGGGTGTAACAAATTCTTCCTTTAAGTAAAATGCTTAAAGTTAGAAACGAAAAGATAGGCTCGGAGGGGTGTACTAGGGGTATCGTGTACTAAAAATGAGTACAACGCAAAGGGTGTGGGAAAAATTAGTTGACTTAACTAGCCAAGTAATATGACTTAAATGGTCAAGTAATTATAATACGGGTTTAACACAAGGGTAATCCTAATGCCTCTTATCATGTAGTAAATCCTACCACACGAATGTAGTCTCACTAGCGGTCTCGGGATGCATCACTAACGCAAGTTCTAGAATCTAAATGCTACCGGTACACTCATAAGCACTAATAATGAATGCTTTTCCTATCAAATCTAAAGGCGAACCTCACATTTTTGGGTGGAAAATTTTTCTGAATATACGGTTATGTGCTAGTCATACAACCTCCTATCCATGAGACGCTTGCTATGGCTAAAGTTTCACTCCTAAATGTTGTAAAAAAGTTTAAATTTGGCGCTAAAATTACACTAACAAGTATTTCTCATAGTTTTATTACACATCTACTATCAAACAAAACAAACTCAAGCGAAAGTGCATATGTAAGGTATCATCTTTTTACCCTCCCCTTACACTTAAGATGAACATTGTCCCCAATGTTCAAGTAAAGAATGTAAAAGTTAAAAAGTAAAGAGAATGAAATCAAATACTCCCCTGATTCGCTCGGTATAGATTATAGGTTGGCCAGGTTAAATCTTCCTCCAAGAAAACGAACAATCAAAGCTTCCCTTCCAGAATATAAATCATCTTCTTGTCATAAATAACCTGTAAATCCTGACAACAATAGACAAGGCAACCTCGCGTAAAATCGGCGGCATCCTATATAAGTTACTAAATCCTAGAAAACAAAATAAGATATAATGCTTGTGGAATGAAGTTTGCAGATTTCCTGGAGATTATAAAACTTAATAATTCACAAAAACTATAAGACTCCGTTAGAAAAACAAAACTGGTAAAATTTCCAGATTTTTAACTCCTGACGCCGTCAAGAGCAATTGCCTGACGCCGTCAGAATGGACCTGCAGAAATCCTTATGTTAAGTTTCCGGAAAATTTCTGGAAAAACTTTGTCCTACTTCCTGGAAAATCCTGCAAAACTTCATTATGACTCAATACAAGCATTTGACTCTAACAAATACGAATATACATGTTCATTAAATATTGTGGATAATCATGATCGGTTTGTTTCTTAAAAACATATTTGGGGTTTCCCCTTACACTTATCTTTTGCAAAAATACCTTTAGGTTGGAGTTAAGACTAGGCTAAACAACATAATAAAGTATTTCACATTTTAATTGAGAAACATGATCAACCAACAATAAAAATAAAACATGCATACGGAAGCAAATAACAATCAAACAATTAAAATCACACAAAACATGGGTTGCCTCCCAAGAAGCGCTTTTCTTTATTTACGAGTCTTGTAGCTAGACTCAAAGTCGTGGGTTACTACGTGATTTCATCATTGGTTTCATTCTCCGATTGTAAATATTCCTTGTAGAAACCAATCACCTTTTTCTCTATCGCCCCCATCATTGCTCAGGCAAACTCTTCATCAACTTTATACCTTGGTCCAAGGGCCAAGCAATTTTTGTAGTAAAGACTCCTTTTTTCCCATACATAGTCCATGCCCTTTTTCTTATCCTCCTTATCAATATCCTCAAAAGCACCAACATTATCCTGATCAAAACGAGATATAAAGCGGAATTCTTTCATCTTATTGGGCATCCTATAAGTGATACTATCGGTGTTGCTTGCAAATCGAATCGTGCCCTCTACCTCATCATATTCTAACTTAGACTCCTCAACAAATGGTTTGCCAAACACAACATTGGATAATCGACAATCAATAACATTAGCAAGATCCTCCACAATCATAAAGTCGGTGACAAAAGTGAAATTACCAACAAAGACACATAAACCTTTGACTCTCCCGACAAAGTTACAAACTCCACCGGGGTACTTGGGATCCCTTCTAGGTTCAAGTCTTATGTTCACTATATCATTATAAACCGTTGAGGACATAATGTTGATTGGAGATTTAAAGTCAATGTAAGCATTGCTAATGTGCTTATATCCAATCATACATGGTATCTTAGCGCTCTTAGGATCGCCTCTCTTGATCTTAGGTTCAATTATGGTGAAGGGAAATCGCGGGTTATCAATAAGGTTATTATAGTATGCAATCTCCTCCTTAGTGGGGTATAGGTTAAAGTGGTCGTTAAGCCTCGGATCCATTTCCTCTTCTGGTCTCTTAATGACACTCACAAAGTCATCAGGCCCTAGGTCCTTATTTGAATACAAGACGGTTGCTAGGTCGCTAAACGTATGTTCGAGTTCAATCTTGATCAACCTATTAAGCTCTCCAAGCTCCCTAATCTCACTCTCAATTTGTTCACGTAACACAGCTACTTCACTAGGGGAAAGGGGTGGATTCGCGTTTTCTATAACGGTCAACGGAATAGTCAATGAGTTTAATTTACTAACAAAGGCACAAAGAAATAAGATAGACTAAAGAAGACCTAAAAAAAAATAAAATAAAAAATAAAAATCTTACTAGAAAGGAATCTAGCAAATAGACCTAATAAAAAGAAATCCTAACCTAGACAATAACTATTCCCCAGGCTGCGGCGCCAAAAACTTGATGCGTGGGAATCGCACCTTGCTTTACCTCTCGAGGGATCTCGCGAGGCTTACAACCCCCACCAGGCAGTGTACCTGATCGTTGTAGTATAGTATAGTGACAAGTACCGGGGGATTGATCGTTCAGCTTAGGAATAGTGTCGCTAGGATTAGAAAACCTAATTAATAGTTCTAGAGGTGAAAGATGATTATTTTTGTATTTTTATAATTTTATGAAAGCAATTAAAATCTCGGGTTTTGAAAGAGTGGGCGGAATTAGTTGCTAATCAACTAACCCAAAAACTACTTTGTAACTAATTAAACTAATGAAAATGAAATTAAACTAATATTAAACTAAGGTTGTGAGCAGTATGTGGAGAAATTGTGTTTACTTAGACTTCATTACTCCCTAGATATCTTTTACATGTTAATTACTTGTTACACTTGTATGAATGACGGGTTGTATTCCTTAATACCATTCGTGGAGTGGCATACATAACTCCCCAACTCTATGAGCTCTTATCTCCTCCTACACCATGACCCAGCACAACTATAGAGATTGTAAACAGTGGCTCATGCATTAAATACAACCAATAAAGACCTAGTACGCCTCGGTTCATGTTTCTTAAGACGTTCAAGCATGTTACCATTTGGAGATCTGCCAGTTTTCTTAAGCCTAACATATAAAATCATTCATTCAAAACAAGAATAGACAAGTAATCAACACATAATCAACATCTAGGTTTCATTAGATCTAAGCAAACACAAGAGAGATCTAGCCTAGCATAGTAAAATTAAGATAAGAACAAAAGATAAACAACCAACACATAGACATATTGATTGAATTAAGAGTATACTTATCTCAATTACAATGCAAGGTCTCAAGGGTTTGGAACCCTTGAAAAACCTGTAAAAGAGGCACCAAAATCGTCTTTAGGGTTTCACCAAAACTTCTCTCTCTTTAATGAAAAAACTAGAAAACTATATATAGGAAAATCGTCCTGACGGCGTCAAGAGTTAAATCTGACGCCGTCAACTCGCCGCCATACACTTCCTCGGACGCCCTAGATCCAATCGTGACGGCCTATGTGACGCCGTCACCACCTTCGGTAAATTAATCTTGGTCACTTTGACGCCGTCATAACTCCATCTGACGCCGTCACCAGCTACGGTAAATTATTCTTCATGTCTGACGCCGTCAAGAGCAAACCCTTGACGCCGTCACCTTGTATTTCCAGCTTGGATTTTTGGTACTTTGTCGTTTTCTTCACTTTATGCTCCAAAAACGTCCAAAATAGCCTCTTTTCCAGAATTCACTCTCCAAACACCTAAAATCACAAAAGGAACGATTTAGGGCAATATTTGATCAAATAAATTCGGATTCGGGCTTAAATGACCCCCTAAAAACGGATCATTTTTCGCCTCATCACACTACAATCTAATTCCTAACTTTTCTTCTTCACACCAGGCAACTAACTAATCACACAATCTATATATCTAGCACAACTATCTACAATCAAATATTCACAACAATCTTCACAAAGAATAGTGTAAATAATCTTGATGATGCACCAACAACTTAGATGTGGAGGTCACAACAAGTTGTAATACTTCTTTTCTTGGGGGATAGAAGTATTCTTCTCTTGCACTTGAGAGGATGAAGTTTGAATCACTTTAAAACAAAGAATTATGCACTTATGATCAAAGGATTAAGAGAATAGAAATGTGGATCTAGATCAGAAAGTTTAGGAGTGCAAAAGGTGAGAAAATTCTGAGGGATGAACCAGTATTTATAGCGGAGAAAAATACTGTTCTGGAGCGTGGCCGATCCCCTTAATGATTAAGGGGACCGTCTAAGGAATTAAGGGGGCCGTCCCTTCAGAACGTTGGATTTTCATCTCTTTTAATGGGGAATATTTTTCTGGATAAAATTTGCCATTTTTGGTTGGAAATTTGAAATCATATATTTATAATGAATTAAACATATTCTTTTAATTCCAAAAGTAATTTTGTAAAAGATATAGAATGTTTAATACATTTTATAAAAATTCTAGTGATTAGAAAAATTTCCTTTGATCATGAAATGCAATAAACCCTTTGTTTATTCATACCTTAAGTGATATGGAAACAAAGACAAATATTAAGCACTAAAAACTTGTTTACGTCATAAGTTTTAGATTAATGAGTTTATGCTTTGTATTTATCAAAACATAGAGACATTGTTAATATGCTAACAATGTTTTTAGACATTATTTATGTCAATAATCTTCCCCTTTTTGATGATTACAAAACCTTAAACTCATTAGGTCTAAAAATTAATTTTTAGACAAGTATTATTAGAGTATAACATTCTCTTCTCCCCCTTTTTGTAAAATCAAAAAGATTAATGCTCCCCCTTGATGTATGCTCCCCCTCATTTGAGAGCACCAAGGGAATGAGCTATGGAAATCTTGGCTACACAAAATATTAGAAGAGAACAAGGCACATATGCATGCAAAGCAATAATTATGCAAATAAAAATAGATTCATTCAAGCATCATAGAAAGCATTACAACTTTTAATATGCTTAAGGCATATTGATCATAATAAAACAAAAGAAAAGACATAGTCCTATATTGCCTAATAGAGCACTTGGACTTGCTTGCAACCCATGGTTGATTGTTTTATTTGCTTGAAGGATAACATAAGCATAAAGCTTAGTTGTTAGATGGAGAAGGATATGGAGTGGGGTATGGAGCGGAAGAGGTGGACCTTACGATATTTTATCGTGTTAAGGGTGGTATGGGATGAGGTCGAGTGAGAAGATATTCAATCCAAGAAATATCTTCACTCAAGTATAGGATTTGTTTTTGAAGGAAGATGCAACAAGGGCAATAGTGAGTGTGGTTTGTAACTTGATCCAAGTTGAGAGAGTGAGGAAGGCAATTGTTGTAGGGTGATGATGGAGGTTGCCCTTTGTTGCGTTGTGCAAGATGCATGGCATTGAGATCACAAAGATCATGGATTTGTGATATTTCATCACGGAACTTTTGCTTTTCCGTGGCAATGCGGAGAAAGTCATTGTGTTGATATGGATGAATTGGGTTTGTGTAGTTGGAGTTGTAGTGGGATGGTTGATCAAACTTGTATGGATCATTACAAGTGGTTGGAGGATGAGATGAGTGGTTTGGCATGAAGGAAGATGTTTGGCCAATGTTGTATGGTTTGTAAAGAGGATCAAATGAATGTCCTTGTGAATTTGGTGTAAAGTTTGGGAAGTAAGTGGTTGGTGGTGTTGAGTGATTTCCAACTTCATTGGTTATGATGGATTTGTTACGAGGGCTTTTTCTTTGCCAAACGGGTTTTTCCGTCATTCTTGCAAGCCTTGAGGATTTTGGTTTTGGTTTGTTTGGAGAAGTCATGAAGGGATGAATGAAGAGTTTTGAGGATTGGGGGTATTTATAGTGTAAGATTTGTGTGTTTATGGATGGATAAAGTTTGTTTGGGAGATTAGGACAAAATGTGTTGGTGAAAAATGGGAAATGTAGGTTGAAATGGGCTAAAAAGCAGAAAAGATTATGTAAACCCGACCATCAGATGGCTGGTCCCCTAAATGATTAAGGGGGCCGCCTTACAAAATTAAGGGGGCCGCCCATCTGGTGATTTCCAGGTTGCCAGAATTGGGTTTTTGGCAGAAAATTTGCAGAAAGGTTGTGTGTTTGGATTAGAATTCAAGCAAGTTCAATTCCTTTAGGCAATATAGAATCTAATCTAATCAAGATATATCATGCATGCAAGAACACATAAGCAAAAGAGCAAATAATCAACACATAATAAGCAAGAGGAGATAAGTAAAGGAAAGATCACTTAAACTTCCTAAGGCACCTATCTTAGATCAAAGGCAAAGGCAACTAGTGAGTGAAAAACTAGTGATGGATCAAGATGACAACATTATTAGTGAATTTGTCCTAGTGTGTGTCTATATGCAACAAATGTGGAGTTGTGATTGTTTTGACTCCTAAATGCAAAAATAAATAACGATCCTAAGAAACAATCCAAATGATCTCCTTGATTCAATTTTTGCTCGATCATGAATGTCAAAGATATATATTAAATTATATACCTTGACAATTTATGTGAGAGTTTATGCATGATTTTGAAAAACAATGTTTTTAGTATTAGTCAACAATGCAAGGAAAATGATCTGCATGTGATTCCTAGATGTGAGAATAATTTTTAAAGAAAATTGATTGGGTTTTACAAAGGAGTTTATGCAAAGAAAATAAATTTTCCCAATCTTTAATTTTGTGCGAAATAGATTCCTAGACTCAGAAATGATGAAATGGAAGAAATGTAAATTTTATGCAAGTATAAATTTGTATTAATTCTATATGTTTTGTCCTATAGTGTTGCACCGGATTTTTGCTTAAATCTATCGCACCTTTGTTATCGCACATAATGGGGACATTTTCTAACCTAAGGCCATAGTCTACGAGAGCTTGTTTCATCCATAGTGCTTGTTGACATGCCTTTCCAGCGCTTACATATTCGGCTTCGGTGGTAGAAATAGCAAGAGCGGTTTGCTTCTTCGAAAACCAAGATGTTCGACAACATCCCATAAACGTGCAAATACCGCTAGTGCTTTTTCTATCTACGTAGTCTCCCGCATGATTCGAATCCGCATAGACGATGGTTTCTATGCCGGATCCCTTAGGATACCATAATCCTAAATGTATAGTGCCTTTAATGTATCGGAAGATATGCTTAACCGCTTCTAGGTGAGAGGTTTTGGGATCCTCTTGAAAACGGGCACAAAGGCAGACACTAAACATGATATCGGGTCTACTTGCCGTCAAGTATAGTAAACTACCTATCATTCCTCTATACTTGGTGTTATCTACGGACTCACCTTCATCATCCTTTGTGAGCTTTATTTAGACATGGGAGTTTTTATGGGTTTTGAGTCTTCTAGGCCAAATTTCTTAAGCATTTCCTTAATGTACTTAGATTGGTTAAAAAATATTCCATCTTCTAGTTGTTTTATTTGTAATCCTTTGAAGAAGTTAAGTTCACCCATCATACTCATCTCAAACTCATCATGCATGATTTTGGCAAATTCATCACACATGTCTTGACAAGTCGATCCAAATATAATGTCATCAACATATATTTGGACAATGATGAGATTTGGGTCTTTCCTTTTAGTGAAAAGAGTGTTATCTACCATTCCCATGGAATAATCATGTTTAATAAGAAAAGCTTTTAATCGATCATACCAAGCTTTGGGAGCTTGTTTGAGTCCATACAAAGCTTTCTTTAACTTATAAACATAATCAGGTTTTGCGAAGTCAATGAATCCTGGAGGTTGTGCCACATATACCTCCTCATTGATAAAACCGTTAAGGAATGCACTTTTCACGTCCATTTGGAATAACTTAAAATCTAGGGCGCAAGCGTAGGCAAGTAATATCCTAATTGATTCTAATCTAGCTACGGAGGCATAAGTTTCGTCATAATCAATTCTTCTTGTTGATTATAACCTTGGGCAACTAACTTAGCTTTGTTCCTAGTAACTATTCCATTCTCATCTAACTTATTCCTATATACCCATTTAGTTCCTATGATGGTCATATTCTTTGGATTTGGGACTAATTCCCAAACATCATTTACCTTAAATTGATTTAATTCTTCTTGCATAGCTATAACCCAACTTTCATCTTTTAAAGCCTCGTTAATATTCTTAGGTTCTATTGCTGAGAGGAAACAAAAGAAATTGTTTTTATCTTGGGCTTGTGACCTAAGGGTTCTTTGGTTAAGATGTCCTATTATATTATCTAATGGATGTGATCTAGATTCTTTAATATTAACAGTTTCGTTATTTTCTAAGTGAATGTCTTTGTTTTACTAACCTCAATAGCTTCATCTTCGACTAAATCATCATCTTCTAAAGGTAATGTTTCAGGAGGTGGTGGTGTTTCATCAAATGTTACATTTAGTGATTCCTCTACTTTCATGGAGTGTTTGTTAAGTATTATATATGCTTTGCTATTTTGTGAGTATCCTAAAAATATTCCTTCATATGATTTTGGATCAAACTTAGTGAGGTAATCCTTAGTGTTTAGAATATGACATTTACTTCCAAATACCCTAAAGTAGCTTAAGTTTGGTTTTCTACCTTTTAATAACTCATAATGAGTTTTTCCTAGAATTCTCCTAATTGATACCCTATTTAAAATATAAGTCGATGTATCTACGGCGTGGCACCAAAATTTTTGTGGGATGGATTGTTCATGTAACATAGTTCTACTCATTTCTTGTAGTGACCTATTTTTTCTTTCTACTACGCCATTTGATTGAGGAGTACGAGGAGCGGAGAAATTGTGAGATATTCCATTTAACTCACAATATTTTCCGAATTATACTTCATTATCAAATTCCCTACCATGGTCCGTCCTAATGGCAACTATTGAGCATCCTAATTTATTTTGAATCATTTTACTAAATATTTAGAATTTTTCAAAGGCTTGGGTTTTGTCACTTAAAAACCTAGTCCACGTGTATCGTGAGTAGTCATCTACTATTACTAAGGTATATTTGTTTCCTCCATAGCTCCGCACAGCGGATGGACCGAAAAGATCCATATGTAATAATTCTAGGCACCTAGTAGTGGATACTATATTCTTAGCTTTGTGACTAGCATGAGCTTGTTTTCCAATTTTACATGCATCACAAAAATGCTTGTCATATTTTAGATTAGACAAATTTCTAAGTAATTCCTTAGAGGCCAAAGATTGTATTTGTTGCATGTTAGCATGTCCTAATCTCCTATGCCACAATGTAGAGTTTTCATCTAGGGTCGTTAGGCATATCCTATCCTCAGACTTGTTTCCTAGTTTCATAACATATATGCCACCTTTCCTAATTCCTCTCCCTATAATTTTTCCATTCTTAACTATTTCGCTATCCTCTTCGGTAAATGTGACTCTACATTTATTATCACATATTTGTCCTACACTAAGCAAGTTATATGTTAAATTATCTACATGCTCTACATTTTCAATAGTAAGTGAGTCTTGAGAAATCGTACCTTTGCCAATGATTTTTCCACGTAAGTCACTACCGAAAATAACGTTACCTCCATTGTATGCCTTGTATGTAGAGAATAGCTTGTGGTTCCCCGCCATGCGCCTCGAACATCCGCTATCTTTGATCCATTCGTCAGGTTCCAAGTCAATTCCTAAACATATTTCGTCGGTTTCTTTTGCCATAAAACACTTTTCGTCTCTTGGCTTTTCAACTTCTTCTTTGTCACTATCACTCCATGTTCCACTAACAAAAGCGCCTTGATTTTCATAACCCGGTGGCTTTAGACATTCGCCAATGAGATGATTTGGACTTCCACATCTAAAGCACTTTCTTTTCCCGTAGTTGTCACTTCTATTTCTTTGGAATGCTTTTCTTTCGTCTCGTGATGATCTAGTGAATCTTCCTCGTCTCTTGAAGAATTTCTTGAATTCTCTTACGGCCATTGCATATTCTTCGTCTTCACTTTCGTCACTTGAATCATCATCATCACTAGGTTCCTTTTTGGCTTTTAGAGCAATGGATTTGATTTGTTCTTTCTTGACTTTGACCGTTTCCGAATCTCTTCTTATGATTTCTTCATGAACCTTCAAGTTGCCAATTAGTTCATCTAGTGATAACGTCATCAAGTTCTTTGATTCTTCAATTGCCGTAACCTTAGCTCACCATTTTGGATGCAATGCCCTCAGAAATTTCCTAACACAATTTTTACTAGAAAATGTCTCATCAAGTGCTTTTAAACTTGTGATAATAGTGTTAAATTTAGCAAAAGTATTGTCAATTGATTCCTCTTCCGGAATCGTAAATTGTTCATATTGTTGTACAAGAAAATCTATTTTATTATCTTTGACTTAGCTATTACCTTGGTGAGTAATTAGTAAAGAATCACAAATTTCTTTGGCGGTTTTACACATAAAAATTCTTTCATATTCTTTGCGTGGTAATGCATTATAAATGACCATTTTAGCCTCATTATTTTTTGCTAGTTTCTTTTTCAAATCATCATTTTGTTCTTCAAAAGATACAATTTCATCCATTTTAGTTTCAACATTATACTGAATAGGAGGAAAATCACCAAAGGTAATAATATGTCAAAGATCAAGATCTTTTGATTTCCCATACGTTTCGAATCTATTTTTCCAATATAAAAATCCATCACGTTCAAATAGTGGTGGTCTTTGCATAGATTGCCCTTCTAAATATTTTTCAGATTCCATAGATCGTTACAAGTTTTTAAAATACAATATATTTTAAAAATCTTGCTAGACGTGGCTCTTGATACCAATTGTGGAAAACAAGAAAGGGGGTTAAATAATTTTACGTCTTTTTAATTTGTTATAAAAGATAGTTTTAGTGTTTTCTTAGCTTTTAAAAACTTAGATTCGATAATATGTGATCTCAAGTCTTGCACAATATAAACAACTATCAATAAATAATATATAACAATGATAAGTAATGAAATAAATAAGAGATGGGAAGATCGAACCGCGAGACAAGAGATTTATAGTGGTTCGGCTACAAGGACACCTTCCTTGCCCTACTCCACTCCCCGAGCACCTAACTCAAGAGTTTTCTTCACTATATCAACAAGCTCCCTTATGGTGGAGAAAACCTTACACACCAATTTACACACCACAACTTCTTCACAACTTCTACACAACTTCTTCAAATCAATCTACATCACAGCTAACTACTCCACTCCTATCTTCTTCACACCAATTCACTTCACAACTAACTACTCCACACCTAGCTTCTTCACTACAATCTAATTCCTAACTTTTCTTTTTCACACCAAGCAACTAACTAATCACACAATCTATATATCTAGCACAACTATCTACAATCAAATATTCACAACAATCTTCACAAAGAATAGTGTAAATAATCTTGATGATGCACCAACAACTTGGATGTGGAGGTCACAACAAGTTGTAATACTTCTTGTCTTGGGGATAGAAGTATTCTTCTCTTGCACTTGAGAGGATGAAGTTTGAAACACTTTGAAACAAAGAATTATGCACTTATGATCAAAGGATTAAGAGAATAGAAATGTGGATCTAGATCAGAAAGTTTAGGAGTGCGAAAGGTGAGAAAATTCTGAGGGATGGACCAGTATTTATAGGGGAGAAAAATATTGTTCTGGAGCGTGGCCGGTCCCCTTAATTAATGGCCGGTCCCCTTAATGATTAAGGGGACCGCCTAAGGAATTAAGGGGGCCGCCCCTTCAGAACGTTGGATTTTCTTGTCTTTTAGTGAGGAATATTTTTCTGGATAAAATTTGCCATTTTTGGTTGTAAATTTGAAATCATATATTTATAATGAATTAAACATATTCTTTTAATTCCAAAAGTAATTTTATAAAAGATATATAATGTTTAATACACTTTATAAAAATTCTAGTGATTAGAAAAATTTCCTTTGATCATGAAATCCAATAAACCCTTTGTTTATTCATACCTTAAGTGATATGGAAGCAAAGACAAATATTAAGCACTAAAAACTTGTTTACGTCATAAGTTTTAGATTAATGAGTTTATGCTTTGTAATTATCAAAACATATAGACATTGTTAATATGCTAACAATGTTTTTAGACATTATTTATGTCAACAGGCTACAAGGACTCTTTTTCCTTGCCCTACGTCCACGCCCCTAGTATCCAACTCGAGAGTTTCTTTCACTAGTCAACAAGCTCCTTTCACCGGCGGAGAAGACCTTACACGTCGCTTATACTTTTACCGACACTAAGCTAGATGTTGAGTTCTTTACCAAGGGTACAACCACTCCCGTTAGTTCTTTTACAAGGGTACAACTACTCCCGATACACTTTGTATTTTGAGGACTAAAATACTAACCGATCACTACTGAAAATACACAATCAAATGAAGTGTAAACTACACAAGTCTACACAATGCTAAGCTAACAAGTCTTGCAACATTGTGTTGAATACTTGTTACTTTTAATGAGCTCGTGAATCTCTTTGCTACAAAAAGAAACTTCACATATGAAATGTTAAAGGGTTAGATGAAAGAATGAATGAATGTGTGTAAATATGATGTAGAGTGATAAGCCAAAAATCAACTTGTGGCTTAGTATTTATAGCAAAGCCTTCTGCAGGCTTGGCGGATACGGCGGAACCCTCAGATGGGTTCCGCCCATGTACCCCCAGGGTTCCGCCGGGCTTGCAGTTGGTTTTGCAATAAATCTTGCAAACCAAATAATGTCACATCTCATTACACCTTGCAAACCAAACAATGTGACATCTCATTACACCTAGTCAAACACAAAACTTGCAAGCAACATATAGTTAGTCAAACACACTTTCTTTCTATAAATGTATATTGACAAAACTTGCCATAAATGTGATGTGACATTTCTATTTTAAGAAATAAAAAGTGTTGTGTTTTATGAAATGTAAAATGTAGCAAAAGTCTAGTTTATGTAAGTCTTTAAAACTAAGATTATATTTTACTTAGAAACTAAAGTTTACATTTTGTCGTTAACAAAATATAGCAAATATCGTAAAATATAAATAACGTTTTTGGGCGATATTTGTATTTACAATCTCCCTCTTTTTGTTGATGACAAAACATAAACTTTGTTTTTAAGTAACTCACAAAATCTTGGTGTTTAAGGCTTAAAAAAAATTATATTAAACTTGTTTTACTTAAGTGGTAAAAATCATATTAAGTTTTAACGGTTTAATATATTTCTCCCCCTTTTTGTCGAAACAAAAAGTAGAGTAGCGAAGCGGAATAATGCACGTACTCCCCCTTGGTTGTTACTCCCCCTAAAAGGAGTGCCAAGATGGGAAACATGGATTTTGATCCTACAAAAAAAATGGTTAGTTGGTGATATATATAGTTGATGCGTGGGAATCGCAACAGGCTTTACCTCTCGAGGGATCTCGAGAAGCTTACAACCCCCACCAGGCAGTGTACCTGATCGTTGTAGTATAGTATAGTGACAAGTACCGAGGGATTGATCGTTCAGCTTAGGAATAGTGTCGCTAGGATTAGAAAACCTAATTAATAGTTCTAAAGGTGAGGGATGATTATTTTTTGTGTTTTTGTATTTTTATAAAAGCAAGTAAAATCTCGGGTTTTGGAAGAGTGGGCGGAATTAGTTGCTATTCAACTAACCCAAAACTAATATATAATCAAAATAAAATACTGAAAATGAAATTAAACTAAATTATACTAAGGTTGTGAGCAGTAATTGGAGAAATTGTGTTTACTTAGACTTCACTACTCCCTAGATATCTTTTACACGTTAATTACTTGTTATACTTGTATGGATGACGGATTGTATTCCTTAATACCATTCGTGGGGTGGCATACATAACTCCCCAACTCTATGAGCTCTTATCTCCTCCTACACCATGACCCAGCACAACTATAGGGATTGTAAACAGTGGCTCATGCATTAAATACAACCAATAAAGACCTAGTACGCCTCGGTTCATTTTTCTTAAGACGTTCAAGCATGTTACCATTTGGAGATCTGCCAGTTTTCTTAAGCCTAACATATAAAATCATTCATCCAAGACAAGAATAGACAAGTAATCAACACATAATCAACATCTAGGTTTCATTAGATCTAAGCAAACACAAAAGAGATCTAGCCTAGCATAATGGAATTGAGACAAGAACAAGATATAAACAACCAACACATAGACATATTGATTGAATTAGAAGAACACTTATCTCAATTACAATGCAAGGTATCAAGGGTTTGGAACCCTTGAAAAACCTGTAAAAGATGCACCAAATTCGTCTTTAGGGTTTCACCAAAACTTCTCTCTTTTTAATGAAAAAACTAGAAAACTATATATAGGAAAACTGGGTTGACGGCGTCAAGACAAGCATGTGACGCCGTCACCTCGCCGCCAAATACTTCCTCGGACGGCCTTGATCTTCTTATGACGGCCTATGTGACGCCGTCACCAACCACGGTATTTTATTCTTGGTACTTTGACGCCGTCAGGATGACTTTTGACGCCATCATCAACTACGGTGTTTTATTCTTGATGTCTGACGCCGTCAGGGTGTAACTCTTGACGCCGTCACCTAGTGTCTTCAGCATGGAAAATTGATACTTTGCCGTTTTCTTCACTTTTATGCTCCAAAAACGTCCAAAATGGCTTCTTTTCCAGAATTCACTCTCCAAACACCTAAAATCACAAAAGGAACGATTTAGGGCAATATTTGATCAAATAAAGTCGGATTCGGGCTTAAATGACCCCCTAAAAACGGATCATTTTTCGCCTCATCAATAGTCAAGCTTGTAGTTACCAACACATTGCAACCACAATGACAACACAAAAATGATCAACCAACAATGTACGAAAGTAAGTAGAAAGAAATATCATTCCAAGTAAAATTTTGACTTTTAAAAGTCAAAAGACAAGAAATGGGAAATATTCTTCTACTTCTAAACAAAAACTAAAAAATAACTAAGAAAAAATCCTATTTTCCTAAATGGGGCAAAAGGCCTCCAAAGGTTGTCTAGGATTTGTTTGGGTGGGAAAGAGCATCCAAACGTTCTATGACGTGTTGGAATGCAAAACGTGTTTCATATTGGAATTGGTGAAGCAACGTTTTGATGCTTGCACCCATTTGCTCACAATTTGAGCAAACTTGGGGATGAGTGGGTGGAAATGGGTTGTTTTTGTTTTCTTAGTTTGATGGTTGGTTGGTTTTTGGTTCTTGGGTGGAGGATGGGTTTGGTATTGAGTCAAGCAAGGTGGTTTGAAATTCCATTGCTTGATGAAGGTGGTTCTCAACCATGCTTCGGATTTCCTTATATGAAGGAAAGAAAGACTCAAAGGTTTGGGCTTGAGAATGTGGTGGAGTTAGGTGATCATGGTTTTTAAAGTTTGGTTCTCCATAAAGAGGACTGATGAGTGTGCAAATACTCATCATTTTTACCTTTTTTGAGCTGCCAAAACATCTAAAAACACTCAATATTGCATCAAAATAGTGAAAATATCCCAGGAATGTGTTTTATATGTTTCAAATGCAAAAATATCAAAAACAGATGAAAAATGCACAAAGTTTGCAAAAATTGGCAGTTTCAGTCCCTCATATTTCAAAAGTTGTCAAATCTAGTCCCTGGCTGTTCTAAAAACTTGAAAAAGTCACCAAAGGTCCTTTTAAATCAAAAAAGTTACATATTTAGTCCTTTGGTGCAAAGTGTCACAAAATTACAAGTTTAGTCCCTGTACTTTGCAAAATTGACATAAATGGTCCCTGGGATGTAAAAACTTTGAGAAAAACAAATTTTGTCCTTATACTAATCTTTTATGGCAGGTTTGGTCCTTGGTTAGAAAGTTTGGTGAATTTTCATATTTGGTCCCTGAAGTTTCAATATTCGCAGTTTTGGTCCCTGGAATTTCAAAAGTGGAAAAATATAAAATAGGACCTTGTACTATTCATCCTTGACCAATTCAACCCTTATGATGACTTTGGGAAAATTTCATAACCAGCCCCTAAACTTTCAAATACTACAAAATTGGTCCTTGTGTTGTTTCCTAAAATACCAAACGGATCCTTAGCTTTTACTAAAACCAAAAACAAATCTAATAAACCAAATCCAGCCCACCAACCTTTTCCTTAGCCCAACACCAAAACAAACCCACTCTTTGTAATATAAAAACGGGTCAACTTTGACCCCTTGGTCAAAGTTCGGTCAAACCCAGCTTCCTTCCCTTACCTCCAAAACCAAAACCACCCACAATACCACTGGTATCACACCCCTCCACTTGCACCTCATCTACCATCTACCTTATCCCTTCCAGATTACTCTCCCCAATGAACCAATCACATCACCCCCCCCCTTATCACTCCACAGACCCAATTGGTCAAATTCCAATTTTCCCGCCAAACTGAGGGATTGGACAAGGCTCATCCAATTGATGCTATTATTGGTGGGAAAGCTCCAGTGGGACCCACAGAGCTCAGAGGGTGTATAAAAGAGAAGAAAGAAGCAGAGATGAGGGTGTATTAGTTTAGGTAGTGTAGAATAAAGTCGAATGTAGTGTAATTTTATTTTAAAGTTGTAATTTCAGTTAAATTAAGTTGTCTTCAGTTAATTAAATGTAATTTGAATCATCTTAAACCTTTAACTTCAGTGTGCAAAGCTATTTTCATATTATGCAATTTTTGTTATCAAAATCTCAATTTCAGTAGTAGTGGTTAAATGTTGTTGTTGTATGTTCACTTAAGCTCAATTTAAGTCTAAAATAAGCTTTTCAAGTAGTAAAAATAATATTAGCATAAAAAATAAAAAAAATACCAAAAATTATCAAATAAATAAGAAAAAAATCAAAAATCAGTTTGCAAAGAGTGATGGAGCAAGGAGTATGATGGACTTTGGATTTCCATGGGTTTAGAACCTCAAGGGAGGCAGTAGGTTGTGTTCTATTGGTCTGTGTATCCATTTCTCAGTTTGAATCACATGTAAGCTAAATTCTCATCATTTTCTTAGTCATTTTTGCTTATGTATGTTCTGTTTAATTTGAATGCTATTTGTTGTTTAGTTATTGCCCATAAAGTGACATTGAACTCATCTCAAACTTATTTGCTTAATTATACACCAAAAATCCTTAGTTTCTTTTGAAAAGTTAAAACAGTCAATCTAAGGGGTGTTTGGTTTGGTTTAGTGTAATGTTGTGAGATTTAGTGTCTAAATTTTGCTTAGACAGCTTTCTTAGGAGTCCAATTGCATAGTCAAACTTTCATTTTGGTACACTTTTAAAGTAAAAAGTCAAAATCCCTTCCATAAGCTCATAACAGTCCAACTGATTGGACTGTTGGTCTCACCACCCACCATATCATAGCATAAACTTGTACTCTAGTCTAAATTATCCTTAAGTTAGCTTATCTTAGCCTAATCAGTCATTTAGAATCAGTGGAAGTTCCAATAAGTCAACTTATCAAGTTTTTATGAAAAGTCAATTTGCATGATGTTCAGATTTTTACAAAAGTTCAAAGAATATTATTGATTTTTGTGGTGTGATTCAGAGCATGAAACTTGTTCCCATTAGTTGTCTACCACCTCAATTTTGATGATCCATGTTCATTAGATTTTTGTGATTTTTTCCCTGGGCCCCACAATCCCCCAAAGTGACTTGCAGGGGGAGACCTTCCCCTGTGCAGCTGCACATCAGCCCACCACCACCACTTGGTGGTGGTTTTCTAGCCAACCCAGTGGTCCCCAAGCCACAAGCCTTGTACCTTTCAATCCCCCCCCCCCTTGTAGGCTTTATATTTTGACCATTGTTTTGACCCCAAGACTTGTGGACCCCACTTAAATTCAGCCCAAAGTTCTGTCCCATTTTCAGTAAAGTACCAAGTTTCATTGTGCTTATTTTGTTGCTTATCATCTTATCCATGGTCATAGCTTGTTGTTTTTAGCTCATTAAGCTCAAGTAACTTATTTGTACCTTAATCAACATCAGTGGACCCCACATTTTATCATTTGAGCTTATTTCTTGTATTGGTCAAATAAAGTCAACTGTGTAACTCTTGAGCTTATTCTGTGCTTATTTTCAATCTATAAAAAAGTTGTTTTCATTAAAAGTGTTTGTGTTTAGGTATAAAGTAAGTTTGTAAAAGAAAAACCAAGAAAATCCAATTTAAAATTAAGTGATAGTTTCTATTTAATGTAATTTAATTTTAATTTTCATTTTTAAATTTTTATTAAGTACTTAGCTATTTTATATTTTTCTTAATTACCTATTATATTAAAGTATTTATAGTAATTTTCTTGATTTTTATTTTGTCATTTAGTATTTATTAGATTTAATATTAGTTTTCTTAATTATTAATTAATATTAAGTATTAAATAGCATATTTAGTTTTTATAAAGCATAACCTAGTTTTTATATTTTTCCTAGCTCTAATATAGTATAATAGACTTTTAGAAAATATATTTTTAATTTCTACTGTTCATTGTCCATTTTTTTTTATTTTAAACATTTAAATTAGATTTAAGTTAATTAAAAGGTAATTAACTAGTGGATTAGCCTTAAACATAATTTTTAGAAGTTTTTATAATTTTGTAGGATTCCTGTGATAGTTAAATAATTTTAAAAATTTTTATTTAATTTTTAAGTTAATTTAGTATTAATTGTAATTTAAAGTAGTTTAATTAGTTTAATTAAGTTAAATAGTTTTTAATTAATAAAAAATCCATAAAAAGACAAAAATATTTATTTTTATTTTTTATACTTTCTTCAAGTTCTATTTTAAGTTTAGAAATTGTTTTTGCAAATTTTTAGTTTAATTTGTGATATTTATAATTATTAGTTAATTTAAATTAGAATTTAATTAGTTTAATTAATTAAATAATATTTAAATAGTAAAATAATCATTTTAATAATTTCATTTTCATTTTCAATTTTCCTTTAATTTCAAGTTTCAAAAGTTTCAAAAGCACCCCCTGTAGTTTGTAATTTGCCAAATCCCACTTTCCCGTCTGTTATGTGATCTTAATTGTGAATTTGTTCATATACCTGTATATCTGATTTTTGTGAATATTATATCTGTGTAGGAATACCAAAATAACAGTAGCAAAATCAATTCCATATCATCTGGGCTACTGTCCTCAGTGCCACTCACTCATAAACGATTTCAAATAACACCATTTCAATCTCGCTGGGACTTTAACGACCTGGGGACACACTATACTATCCACGAAGCATTAGGATAAGCTGTTTTTGACTAGTTGACCTTGGTCAATTATATCTGACGGTTTAGAAAACTAATTGTGGGTTGTCATATCATGGAAGTCAATCCAATGAAAATGGTAAAGTGAGAAGACAAGGTTTGCACTAAATGCTTAGTAGTTTTGGTAAATTTGTTGAAATGTTGAAAACTAAAAAAAAATTCTGCAGGCAACTGGTGGAACCCTCAGGATACACTGGCAGAACCCATTTGAGGGTTCCGCGTGGTCCGTTGGGCCATTTATGGGTTGCCCAGAAAATACACTAGCGGAACCCAATTTTGGGTACCGCCAGATCCGCCACACCTGAAAATTTTGGCAGTCCGCGATTTTGACCCGCGAGATGATTTTCAAATTTTTCGAAAACTCCTAAAATCAAAAAGATAATGCATTTCTGGTTAAGCAATGCAAAAAATAGACACGTAAACACACATATCATAGGACTTTGACTTTGAGGTCGAGAATTTCACTATACTTAGTGAAAATATCATAAACATGAAAATTTGACAACTTGCCAAAAGTTGTCTACCTGCATCAAAGTTAGATAATACATGTTCCAAATTGTATCAAACATTGTACTAATGATGCGTGGGAATCGCACCTTGCTTTACCTCTCGAGGGATCTCGCGAGGCTTACAACCCCCACCAGGCAGTGTACCTGATCGTTGTAGTATAGTATAGTGACAAGTACCGGGGGATTGATCGTTCAGCTTAGGAATAGTGTCGCTAGGATTAGAAAACCTAATTAATAGTTCTAGAGGTGAGAGATGATTATTTTTGTATTTTTATATTTTTATTAAAGCAAGTAAAATCTCGGTTTTTAGAAGAGTGGGCGGAATTAGTTGTTATTCAACTAACCCAAAAACTACTATATAACTAATTAAACTAATGAAAATGAAATTAAACTAATATTAAACTAAGGTTGTGAGCAGTATGTGGAGAAATCGTGTTTACTTAGACTTCATTACTCCCTAGATATCTTTTACATGTTAATTACTTGTTACACTTGTATGAATGACGGGTTGTATTCCTTAATACCATTCGTGGAGTGGCATACATAACTCCCCAACTCTATGAGCTCTTATCTCCTCCTACACCATGACCCAGCACAACTATAGGGATTGTAAACAGTGGCTCATGCATTAAATACAACCAATAAAGACCTAGTACGCCTCGGTTCATGTTTCTTAAGACGTTCAAGCATGTTACCATTTGGAGATCTGCCAGTTTTCTTAAGCCTAACATATAAAATCATTCATTCAAAACAAGAATAGACAAGTAATCAACACATAATCAACATCTAGGTTTCATTAGATCTAAGCAAACACAAGAGAGATCTAGCCTAGCATAGTAGAATTAAGATAAGAACAAAAGATAAACAACCAACACATAGACATATTGATTGAATTAAGAGTATACTTATCTCAATTACAATGCAAGGTCTCAAGGGTTTGGAACCCTTGAAAAACCTATAAAAGAGGCACCAAAATCGTCTTTAGGGTTTCACCAAAACTTCTCTCTCTCTAATGAAAAAACTAGAAAACTATATATAGGAAAATCGTCCTGACGGCGTCAAGACTTAAATCTGACGCCGTCAACTCGCCGCCATACACTTCCTCGGACGCCCTAGATCCAATCGTGACGGCCTATGTGACGCCGTCACCACCCACGGTAAATTAATCTTGGTCACTTTGACGCCGTCATCACTCCATCTGACGCCGTCACCATCTACGGTAAATTATTCTTCATGTCTGACGCCGTCAAGAGCAAACCCTTGACGCCGTCACCTTGTATTTCCAGCTTGGATTTTTGGTACTTTGTCGTTTTCTTCACTTTATGCTCCAAAAATGTCCAAAATAGCCTCTTTTCCAGAATTCACTCTCCAAACACCTAAAATCACAAAAGGAACGATTTAGGGCAATATTTGATCAAATAAATTCGGATTCGGGCTTAAATGACCCCCTAAAAACGGATCATTTTTCGCCTCATCAACTAACACAGAAATACATCATAAATATTGTTTAAACAACCAAATTTGTTCAAATAGCACCTAGTGCCAAACACTCCTACACACCCGCACTCATTGACGGTCGATCTTGTTCTTGAGCTTGCCAAGGAATCTTCCAAGATTATTAAACATCCCCTTTGTTTTCTTGAACTCCGCCGACTCGTTTGGAATATCCGGAAGTTGGGATAGGTATTCGAGAGGTGGGAGCCTAGAGTTTGGCAAAGAGTCATCTTCACTCATTGAGGAAGATGATGATGAGGTACGAGGATGAGGACGTTTTCCTTGGGCTTTGTAAACTCTCTTATCACTAAGTGGAACAAAGGTGTGTGGAATGAGAGAGTAGTCAAGACGAAGACCATTTGGAGTTGGTGGAATGGGTGAAATGAACCTAAAGAGACGGGTCAAGAGCATTTCATACGGTATAGCCGTTGTGCCATGCACGGGAATGTCGGCCATTCTCTTGGCCATGTAGTAGGCAAGATTGAAGGGTTGCCTAACGGACAAAGAGTAGAGCATGTAGCAAAGGCAAAGGTTGATATGATCTTAGTTTCCTATGGTACTAATGACATTTGCTCTAAGGACTTCCTCCCATTTCTTGAATTGGGGCTTGAGTTCATTCATTTCCATTCCATATGGGTCCTTATCGACCTCATTTCACGAACGGGTTCTCCTAGTGTTGGTTGTCCTAACAAAGAGGTGGTCACGGAGTACATCTTTTGACACAAGAGGTGTGTCATAAGGATGGATGCGGTCATGGAGGTTGTCAAGAGTTGAGAGGGAGTGCAAGTCGGAATAGATGCAAGTACCACGGTTTGGGACACCTAGGATTTGAGCAAACTCCTCAAGTGTGAAGGAGTATTGATGACCACTAGCCCTAAAGTTGATAGACATTTGACCATGATCATCCGTGGAGAGGACGGCAGATGCATAGAATTCCAAAATGAACCTAGGACAAATAGGCTCGTTGATATTCAAAAGACACTCAAAGTTGATTGTGGCAAATTCGGCGTAAAGGTTTGTGCCTTTTAGGAAAGACGGGTCAATGGTTCTACCCTCATGGACGTAATATTTTTCTAAGGCTTTGAAAACATTGACTTGGTTTGGGGTAAGGCCTTTGGTTTTGTGTCCTTGTGGTCGTAGTGAGTTAGAGGAGGCATGATGATTCCTAAAACAACAAAATTTCATATTTTAGTTTAAGTAAGCTATTATTATAATGTGGATGTTCTAGTGTGTGCCTATATGAGAACAATGTGGAGGTGTGGTTATCTTGACTCATTTTGATGCTTTAAAAACGTTTTATAATGCAAGTTTTGTTATAAAACAAAAGATAACCCAAACGCTCCTAGTTCAATGTAGCTTCGTTTGAATGTACCCGAAAATACATATTGGTTATGTATTTCCTTTAGCATTCAAGAGACATTATGCAAGTGATGTTTTAAACATAACGTTTTGATTTTGTATTCTCAATGTGAGACAAAAAAAAAATATTTGTCCTATTTGTGAGAAATTTTTGGAAAAATTTGTCATCGGATGTTTTAGCAAACATGTTTACACTAAGTAAGAATGCAATTCCTAACTATGGGGAACATGATTAGTTTTGTTAAACACCTAATTTTATGCATGAGTTTCTCAAGTTTAATGCATAACCCCAAGTTTTTGTTTTTGTGCAAAAATAGAATTCCTAGACTCAGATCAGGATTGTAATCAAGTTTAGAATACTTACAATAATGATTGATTTGCAATGTGAGTGAAAGGAAGACCAAGAAATCGTAGGTATGGATGGATGGTAAAGTGAATAGTAACAATTTGGAAGTGGTGGTATGAAATAATGGGTGTTTGGTTTGATATAAACAAAAATTGATTTTGCATGTCGGCAGACACGGCGGACCCCTGAGTTGGGTTCCGTCCGTTGTGTCTGAGGGTTCCACCGACCCTGAAGAGAAAAAGAGTTATGGATTTCTTTTGATTTTTGTGATTTTTGTCTAATTTCCAGAACTACAATGTAGGTTCCATGAGTCCTAAGCCTAGCCTAAGAAGGTTAAAAGGTTCACGTTTAAGAGGTTTTGTGAGAATGTCGGCTATGTTGTCTTCGGAAGAAACTTTCTCAATTGAGATATTTCCTTTTTGAACGTTGTCACGAAGGAAATGATGACGGATTTCAATATGTTTGGTACGAGCATGTTGAACCGGGTTTTTGATAAGATCAATGGCACCTTTGTTGTCACAAAGAATTGTGATGTCGTTAAGTTGAATTCCGTAGTCGACAAGAGCTTGCTTCATCCAAGAGCTTGTTGACATGCCTTTCCGGCCGAAACGTACTCGGCTTCCCTTGTTGAGATAGCAAGAGCCGTTTGCTTCTTAGAGAACCATGAGGTGAGACAATGTCTAACAAAAGTACAAATACCACTTGTACTTTTTCTATCGACATAATCACCGGCATGATCCGAGTCGGCATACACTATGGTGTCTATTCCCGTTCCTTTGGGATACCATAAACCTAAATGTGTAGTGCCCTTAATATACCTAAAAATCCTTTTAACGGCTTCGAGATGAGTAGTCTTAGGATCTTATTGAAACCGAGCACATAGACAAACACTAAACATAATGTCGGGTCTACTAGCCGTTAGGTAAAGTAGACTACCAATCATACCTCTATATTTAGTGCTATCTACGGATTCACTTTCCTCATCCTTGGTGAGTTTAGTTTCCGTGGACATGGGAGTTTTGATTGGTTTCGAATCTTCTAATCTAAATTTCTTAAGCATGTCCTTAATATATTTAGATTGGTTAAAGAAGATACCATCTTCTAGTTGTTTAATTTGGAGTCCTAGGAAAAAGTTGAGTTCTCCCATCATACTCATTTCAAACTCGTCATGCATGATTTTTGAGAAATCCACACATAATTCTTGACAAGTTGATCTGAATATAATGTCATCAACATAGATTTGGACTATGATAATATGTGAATCTTTCTTCTTAGTGAAGAGAGTATTATCAACTAAGCCCATGGTATACTTATGGTCAACTAGGAAGGTTTTAAGTCGATCATACCATGCTTTTGGAGCTTGCTTAAGTCCGTAAAGAGCCTTTTTAAGTTTGTAAACATGATTAGGTTTTTCAAAATCGATGAAGCCCGGTGGTTGAGCAACATACACTTCTTCATTAATGACTCCGTTTAGAAATGCACTTTTGACGTCCATTTGAAAGAGTTTAAAATTGTGTGCACATGCATATGCAAGTAAGATTCTAATTGACTCGAGCCTAGCAACCGGAGCAAAAGTTTCATCGTAGTCAATGCCTTCTTGTTGGTTATATCCTTGTGCAACTAGCCTAGCTTTGTTTCTAGACACAATTCCATTTTCATCCATTTTATTACGAAATACCCATTTTGTTCCAATTATAGTTTGACTCTTTGGTTGAGGAACTAATGTCCATACATCATTCCTAACACATTGGTTTAACTCTTCTTGCATAGCAATTACCCAAGACTCATCTTTAATGGCTTCATTAATGTTTTTAGGTTCAATGGTTGACACGAAACAAAAGTAGTTGCTTTCATTTTGAACTTTTGACCTTAGTATTCTTTCGTTAATGTTGCCTATGACACCATCTAATGGATGACTTTTAGATTCTTTGATATTGACAAGTTCTTTGTTTAATAGTTCATCTTCCTTGTCATTACCTAAACTCTCTTGACTTTCTATTACTTGGCTTTCAACTAAGTCATCATCTACCAAAGGTGATGTCTTAGAGGGATGTGGACTCTCGTCAAATGTTACATTCGATGATTCCTCGACTCTTAAGGTTTCTTTGTTTAAAACAATGTAAGCTTTACTATTTTGTGAATATCCAAGAAATACACCTTCATAAGACTTTGGGTCAAATTTGGTGAGATAATCCTTGGTGTTAAGAATGAAACATTTACTCCCAAACACTCTAAAGTATCCTAATGTAGGCTTTTTACCTTTATATAGTTCATAAGGAGTTTTATTTAAAAATGGTCTAATTAAGACTCGATTTAAAATGTACGTTGACGTGTCAACGGCATTACACCAAAACTTTTGTGGAATGTTTTGTTAATTAAGCATTGTTCTACTCATCTCTTGCAATGTCCGATTTTTACGTTCTACTACACCATTAGATTGAGGAGTACGTGGAGCCGAAAAGTTATGAGTAATACCATTAATATCACAAAAGTTTTCAAATTGAAATTCATTATCAAATTCACGACCGTGATCCGTTCTAATGGACACAATATTAGACCTTACTTGATTTTGAATTTTCTTACTTAGAATCTCAAATTTATCAAAAGCTTCATTTTTACTTTTCAAAAATTTTGTCCAAGTATATCTTGAGTAATCATCAACTATGACCAAAGTGTAGAAGTTACCTCCATAACTTTGTATAGCGGATGGACCAAATAAATCCATATGCAAAAGTTCTAGACACCTAGATGTAGAAACCAAGTTTTTAGCCTTATGGCTACTATGGACTTGTTTACCGACTTTGCAAGCATCACAAAAGTGTTGGTCATATTTCAACTTAGGTAGGTTTCGAACTAAGTCTTTGGAGGAGAGGTTTTGGATTAGTCTCATGTTAGCGTGTCCTAAACGTCTATGCCATAAAGTTGAAGATTCATCTAATGAGGTAAGACAAAGTTTGTCTCTAGATGTTGGATCCATCTTCATGACGTATACGTTGTTCTTAAGGACACCTTTGGCTATGGTTATACCATCTTTAAGTATTTTACTTCCGTTTTCACTAAAGAGGACATTATACTTATTACAACAAAGTTGACTAATACTAAGGAGATTAAAACCTAAGTTATCAACATGAGCTACATCATCTATAAAAAGGGAGTCATGAGAGATTGTACCTTTTCCGATGATTTTGCTCTTAGCTTTACTACCAAACGTAACATTACCTCCGTCACATTTGTGATAAGTAGTGAAGAGGCTTTTGTTACCCTCATGTGCCTTGAACAACCGCTATCTTTAATCCATTCATCAGGTTCCAAACAAACTTTGAGGCACACCTATTTTATGAAAAACACTCAAACATTTGGTCCCCAATTTCTCATGGGTCCATTTTGGTTAAGCATACCATTAACTTGTTCCAAGTATGAAAATAGAACATAAGGGTTCCATGACATGTAACTTGGAGTTTGGTAATGTCCAGGAGTGTTTTGGTTCCAAACATGTTGGTAGTTTGGTCGAGCGTTGAAGTTGCTCTTTGGAAAGGGGCGTTTGGGAATTGGAGTCTTAGGTCTTGGTTGAGTAGTCTTAGCTCTAAATTCGTTTTTACTAAATCGTACTCCAGTTTTAAAAACAGGTTTTGTTCCATTTTTATACGTAAATTTAACAAATTTTGAATGATCCGATGTGGATGGAGTTACTGCTGCAGCAGACCTGGCGGAACCTTCGGGTCCAACAGGCGGAACCCTGGATTGGGTTCCGTCTGATCCGCGGGCTGCTGTAGCAGTTTTGTTAGTTTCTTGTGCATTCTTTTCTTGTTTCGTTTGACCCTTCGAAGTTTCTATTTTCGTGAATCCTAGTCCTGTTTTATCAAAGGGTGATTTTTGAAGTTTCATAATTTCATCCGCACAAGAAATGCTCTTATCAAACTTCTTAAACTTTGTGGTTTGTTTTATTAGATCATTTTGAGTAATTTTAAGTTTCTCAACTTCTAGTTTAAGCTCTTCACATGATTTGCAAGATGTGTCAATACGTTTAATCTTTTCTAATCTCTTGGCTTTTTCTTTTAACTCATAAACTTTATTTTCTAAAAACTCCTTTTTAGTTTTCAAAAATTTATTTTTGTTTATGATTTTTAAGCTCAATTCACCAAGTTTATTATATTCTTTTTGTAAATTGTCATCATCAATAGAGGAGTAAGATGAGTCGGAGAATACCTCATTTGAGTTGTGAGCCATGAGAGCAATATCATCATTCTTTAGCTCATCGTCATCTCCTTCATAGTCACTCCAAGCACCACCCACAAAAGCTGGTTGAGGTTTGCTCTTGGGTGGTTTTGGACATTCTCCTACAAGATGACTTGTGTCTCCACACCTATAGCATTTTCTTTCAACCTTTTCTTTCCTATCATCACGATCTTTTCAGAAAGTTTTCTTGTCATCTTTAGGTTGCCTTACAAACTTCCCTCTTCTACGAAAGAACTTCTTGAAGTCTCTAACGGCCATAGCATATTCCTCATCATCACTATCCGTAGTAGATTCTTCATCATCACTTGATTGGACTCTAGCTTTCAAGGCAATGGACATAACTTTTTCTTTCTTGCCTCTAACTAGTTCCGAATCTTTTTCCATTACCATTTCATGAACTTTTAAGTTTCCAATTAGCTCGTCAAGTGACATGCTTGAAATATCTTTTGATTCTTTAATTGTCGTCACTTTTGCTCTCCACTTCGAATGGAGTGCTCTAAGAAATTTCCTGACAAAGTTCTTACTACAAAAAGATTCATCAAGTGCTTTAAGTGAAGTAATAATAATGTTAAATCTAGCAAAAGCATTATCAATAATCTCATCTTCGGAAATAACAAATTGTTCATATTGTTGAACAAGAAGATCAATTTTGTTATCTTTAACTTGTGAGTTTCCTTGATGAGTGACAATTAAAGATTGCCAAATATCTTTGGCGGTTTTACACATAAAAACTCTTTCATATTCTTTCTTAGGTAAAGCATTGTAAAGCATCATTTTAGCTTCATTATTTTTACCGATCAATTTCTTTTGATCATCATCTTTAATATTAGTAACTATATTATCACCATCAATGATTATATACCATAAATCTATATATTTAGATTTCACGTAAGTTTCAAAACGGTTTTTCCAATATATAAAACCATTTGCTTCAAAAAGTGGTGGTCTTTGCATAGATTGCCCTTCTTTGTAATTTTCAAAATCCATGGATCGTTTCAAGTTTTAAAACACAATATATTTTAAAAGCTTGAGTAACGTAGCTCTTGATGCCAATTGTGGAAAACTAGAAGGGGGGTTGAATAGTTTACCGTTTAAAATATTTTTAACTTGTTTAGTTAGCTTTGAAACTTTCCGTTTGATCAAAGATATATACACAAACACAATATATAACATGCAAGTAAATGAAAGAAACGATCAAACCACAACACGAGTATTTATCGTGGTTCGGCTACAAGGACTCTTTTTCCATGCCCTACGTCCACGCCCCGAGTATCCAACTCAAGAGTTTCTTTCACTAGTCAACAAGCTCCTTTCACCGGCGGAGAAAACTTTACACGCGCTTATACTTTTACCGACACTAAGCTAGATGTCGAGTTCCTTACCAAGGGTACAACCACTCCTGTTAGTTCTTTTACAAGGGTACAACTACTCCCGATACACTTTGTATTTTGAGGACTAAAATACTAACCGATCACTACTGAAAATACACAATCAAATGAAGTGAAAACTACACAAGTCTACACAATGCTAAGCTAACAAGTCTTGCAACGTTGTGTTGAATACTTGTTACTTTTAATGAGCTCGTGAATCTCTTTGCTACAAAAAGAAACTTCACATATGAAATGTTAAAGGGTTAGATGAAAGAATGAATGAATGTGTGTAAATATGATGTAGAGTGATAAGCCAAAAATCAACTTGTGGCTTAGTATTTATAGCAAAGCCTTCTGCAGGCCTGGCGGATATGGCGGAACCCTCAGATGGGTTCCGCCCGTGTACCCCAGGGTTTGCAATAAATCTTGCAAACCAAACAATGTCACATCTCATTACACCTTGCAAACCGAACAATGTCACATCTCATTACACCTAGTCAAACACAAAACTTGCAAGCAACATATAGTTAGTCAAACACACTTTCTTTCCATAAATGTATATTGACAAAACTTGCCATAAATGTGATGTGACATTTCTATTTTAAGAAATAAAAAGTGTTGTGTTTTATGAAATGTAAAATATAGCAAAAGTCTAGTTTATGCAAGTCTTTAAAACTAAGATTATGTTTTACTTAGAAACTAAAGTTTACATTTTGTCGTTAACAAAACATAGCAAAGATCGTAAAATATAAATAACGTTTTTGGGCGATATTTGTATTAACAAGTGTTTGATAAATTGTATATTTTTATACTTTATTATCCTCAGTGTTCTGGAAATACATTTGCCGAGTTTGAATACTCTTCCTCTTTCCACAGGTTTGCGTTGTTGGATTGTGTTTGGTGTAAGTTTTGGCTATTAACTATGGATTCAGACCGACTTTGATCCTCTTTCTATATGACTATCCATTGTTCTGTTCTATTTTTATAGGTTGGTAGATTTGTGTTGGCAAGTTGGTGTGGGAAATCTTTTCTAGGTTTGTATTTGTTAACTAATTTACATCTTTGAATTATAACAATTATGATACATGTGTGTGTTTGATACCTTTTTTTTTATTGATTTGAGATCTTTGGCAGTGACTTGGAGTTGTCAAGCATGTGTTCGTTGAAATGTCAACAGGTTACAGAAGTTATAGGTATGTTGTTTTGCTTTATAGAACAATTTCGGCTTACTATTTTGGGAAGCAACTCCGGCTAATTTGATTTGGTGTTAAAAACTAGAAATGCCTCAGTGTTTGGAACGATTTTAAAAGTGAAAAATATGGGTTTTTTTCGATAACCATGGTTATAGTTATCAGGATTAGGGTGTTAAAAATTAGGATGAAATAAATTTGTGGTCAGAATTGTTGGTTGCGGAGATTTGGATTTCGGTGTCCTTGGAATTGGGGTGCATTAGCAAATTGAATAAGAAACGCAAATCTGTCAGCATATAGCATTAAAATGTATATTGCCTCTATCTTTACCATGAAGCAACTGAAATTAACATTCTTATGCAAAATTGTTGATAAGTCGACGCAAAGTACAAATTTGTTGACCAACAAGCTTGGGTACTACAAGTAAAACCAGAAGAAACTGTCGGGAATTGTAGGATAGTCCTATGGAGCACCAGTAGTCACACGTGGTCAAATGTGTACATGTAAGTAGTATGGATATTAGCATTTCGAAATAGTTTTATTCACACAATACACGGACAATCACTCAAGTTGTATTATTTGTCAGTCTATCTGTAAACATTTTCCTAAATGTTTATGTACTACAGGAAACCTGTGTTGAATACTTCAAGGGAACCTTGGTCGTAATAGATTAAGCCTGTCCAAGGCAGCAAACGCCGACATATTTGATCACGGTTCGTTTTCTTGCATACTCTGTTAACTACTTAAACACTTGCTTTTTAAATGAGAATCTATCAGCAAATTGAAATCTATTACACTTAAAAAATACAAGGTCTCCTATTGGCTTTTAGAATGCTAGATTGACATCATTTAAGAATAATAACAAATTGTAAATGAACTCATGTTCTCTAAAAGTAAATATCGGTAGGCTTATTACAACACTTCTGAAAATTTCAGAAGATGTTTGGCACAACATTCACCATGTTACAGGAGTCTGCAACTAATAAAGTTATTGTTTCTTTAAGTTTAGTAATAACTAAGACGACTTGATTTCATGATAACGTTACAACAATATGCCATAATGTGTATTTAGACTGAAACCACATGTTTTTCCATGTTATACTTTTATGAATTAGTTATCCTATATTAAATGAATATTATGACTATTTGCATATGCATGTTAAAATTTTATGAATTAGTTATCCTATATTAAATATGTTCATAGTCTGTTAGTATGTGATGTATCTATAGTTTATATTTAATCCCACTCTCCTTTTCATGTATAACAAGGCCTATTGGAGAGGCTTCTACTTCTTGGTACTTATGTTTTTATATCTTTAGCTATTGCTCTTCTGCTTCTTTGTTTCTATGTCAAAATGCAGTCCATGAAATTTCCCAGCTCACCTCACATGGGTCTTCTCCTTTTTGTGCCTCTTTCTTAAGGTGTGATGCACGGCTGGTCGCCTTAGTTGCATTGTAGTTCTATAGCTAATGGGAAGTGTTGAATAATCACGAAAGGATTCTTTTTAGCTACAAGTAGTTTCTTATGTTTTATTTTTTGACGCACTTTAGGCTGAGCACCACTACCTTTTCTATGTCAAAATTGCAATTTACCTCCTCATGTTAAGTGTTTATGTGCACTAAACAATTGTGAATGCAGGTGGAAGATCGGTGATGAAAAATTAAAGCAGGGGAAAATGGCCCAAAGCTTCATTATGTTCAAAGCAGGGGAAAATGGCCCAAAGCTTCATTATGTTCAGCGTACATGCTTTGAAGCAGGCAAACCCATAGAGTTCTTGGCATGCGGAATGTCATTTGCTTTAGCATAGACTTAGGTACGTTTATTTTCAATGGTTTTTGACTAAAATGTTATTAAAATTGAATGATGCATCAGTGAAATACTTGATTGGCTTATTAAATTAGTTTGTCTTTTTCTTTATTTTCGTATTATCTTTCATTTGTAATATGGGGTATGGAAATAACTTAATTCAAGGATCATCCATCTTTCTCAATAAATGATTATTAATCCATGTTGAATGATACTATAATTGTATAACAATTGCAGGATTTTAGTATCCTTTGCTGCAAGTATATGACAAACAACATGCGCGCTTCATCATCTGACAACCAAAGTGGCAATGGCTATTTAAATCGAACTGAATGATAATGACTTGCTGCTGCATTATGTGTTTCACAAGCTTTTGGTTAAAAGACGTGAATATCGATTTTAAAAGAACTGCCCAACCAAAGTTCTTTTTTAGAATGCTTGATCATGCGGATTTATAATAAATTTTGGTTTTTGTGACTTTGCGGGAGTTTTCAGGCTTATGCTAATCGAGCTATTGGTGGCAGCGTGGACAGGCTTTAAGGGTAGGTTTCATAACCCTACTTCAAACAAACCCTCAATACATTTTTCCCGTTCAACTCATTAGCCATTCTAGCATATTCAGGTATCTCTAAATAAGTTATTGCTTTTAAAATTTATAAGGAAATGCAAAGATAAAAACTCACTTTAGTAATGATTATAACAATGATGTTCAATATTAATATGTGAAGTTGTTTGCATTTTTGAGTAACCATGGCGGTGTTGTTTAAGCTTATTTAGTGGGCTTATGGCTTATTGGCTTTCGGCTTATGTTTCATAAGCTCACTTTCTATGGCTTATTTTGAAACTTTTCGGCTTATATAAGCTTATTATGACATGAAAATAAGCTTTTATAAGTTTCTAAATAAGCCATAAAATAAGCTTATGAAACATAAGCGAAAACCAATAAGCCATAAGCTCGCTATATAAGCTTAAACAAAACCCCCTAAATATGTAAAGTATTACAAATAACTAAGAAAAATTTAAGCTTGCTGTATAATGATTAAGGATTGTAATTTTCAAAGCTGAAATAACAGATTGTAAGCGGTTTAACCGAAAATAGCTACTTTAAGAGTAAATGGTCCTGAAAATAAAGGATTGAAAATTTCGGTTCAGTTATGTTTTTTGCCAAAAAACTGAACTGTTTGTGTCATTTAGTTGTCGGTTTGGTTTTTGCTAACAAGTAACAACTGAAATCAACCAAGCTCACTTCGATGTATAGATTTTATGGAAACAAATAGGGTGTCGATGCTAGTGATAGAATAGCCAAAATTGGGTTTTTTGGAAAGGTTTTGGTTGTTTAAATTGGTGGTTTATATGGATTTTTGTTTACGATAGTTTTTGTGAAGGTGGGCCAATGATAAGTTGATGTGTGTTTGTAGAGTAAGTCATGGTGAAGCATAACAACGTTATCCCAAACGGGCACTTCAAGAAGCATTGGCAAAAACTATGTGAAAACATGGTTTAATCAACCTGCCCGTAAAACCAGAAGACGCAATGGTTTGTTACTTTGTTGAATGATTTGGGCGACCTTAGTGATATGTTTTATTTCGATATATGCTAATACGAGTAGATATTTTTGTATTTTGTTTCAGCTAGGCAAGCAAAGGCTGTTAAGGTTTTCCCAAGGCTAGCTGTACGACTTCGTCCTCAAGTTCATGATCAAACCTTGAAATACAACATGAAGCTTTGCGAGGGTCGTGGGTTTTCTCTTGAAGAGTTGAAGGTACTACTATTTATTTTTAAAATGATTATTTTTAAGGAGTTAAGCAGTACTGTTTATAAGTTTGTTAATTGGTATATGAGCTTCAGAGCACATTTTTAAATTTGAAGTAAAAGTTCAGAAGGAGATGCCTCGGTTGAAAGTATTTTATTCCTTATGCAAAGCTTTAGATTAAAAAAAAATATATATTCTCTGTTAACTGTAATAATCTTTGATATTTTACTTTTGATTAGATGGAGTTATATTTGAATAATGTTTTTTTTTCTTCATGTTTTGGTGCAATTATACTTTTTTGTCATTTTGGTTTGGAGTGGTTTGGTGGTGTTTAGTTATGAATGCAGATTGATTATTGGATATGCTTATCCGGATTTTGAGTTATTTAAAAGGCTTGGGAAACATGCCGTTGAAAATGGCGAGTTAAGATTTTGGTGTCAATATTGGTGAGTCCTCAGATTTCGCTAATAATATGATCTTCAGTGGTGTTTGGGATAGCTTATTAGTTATGCTTCATGTTATTGCATTTTGACTGCTAGGTGCCGTTTTTTTATGCTTGGAAAATAGACGGGTTCCAAGTATTGTTTGCTTACATGTGTTTTTTTGAAAAGTAAACTTAAGTGGATTTTTGTGTGTAGTTAACTTGCGGTTTATGTTGTGCAGCTTTTGTGGTAAATAAAAGTGTTGGTCAAATGGTAGTGTTCAGCATGTGCAGGCTTTGCATGATCTGCAACTTTATGTATTGCTTTTAATTTTGCATCCAATGTATCGGAAGTAGAAGATATCGGAAAGCCAGACACGCAACGCGTTATCATCGATGCTACTTAGGAGCAGCAGTCGTAATAACAAGGGTTCAAGAATATCCACAATATACATTGGCAGCTTTTTTATTTTTTTTATTCCAGATGCTAATGTGCCAGAGAAAATTGTATAGCAGAAGCAAGTACCATGATTTTATGCGTTGTTTAAACTGTATGTATGGATTAATCATATCAAGATGTTACTGTGTTTTAAAGATACAATAACTGTAATAGTTACTAGCAAATTGCATACAACAAATTGCAAAAACCCTTCACATATAACATGCCTAAACTGTGTTCGTTAAATCTTATCAGCTAGGGGATGCAAGTGACAAAGGAATTAGCCATTTGAAACTATGCTATTTTATGTCGTTTTAGACTTGGGCTACAGAATTGCTATATTCTTTGATAAACAACATTATAAACCAAATACAATGCAAAAAAAAAAAAAAAAAAAAAAAAACCCGCTAGACCGCAACGCTGCCGGCTGTCGCCATACTTGTTCATAAGAAAAGTGTAAAGTTTGTTAAGTATAAGAGCATGCAGTATGGTGACTTTGCACATGAGTTATAGCTTAACTTTGTCTGCGTTAAGAGTGAGTTATCACTCCGTCTTGATGAGTTAAGGGGCTGCGTTAAGGTGTGAGTTAACCATAACGTGGTGTTAAGTTATAACTTGATTGAGTTATGGATAAGTTACCACACCGTGGCCTGTGTTAAATTAAAACTTGGTTGAGTTATGATAAAAATGGGGCCCAAAATGTTGTGTTATGTTTGAGTTATGATAATTGATGTTTTTTTAGAGTTAAAGTTGAAATGTTAAAGCTGATATGGCGCTGACGTGACACTGTGTTATGTCTTAACTCCGTGTTACCACACCTTATGCTCAAATAACAATTGATCTAACACTATGTTAAAGATGATGAGTTTTTTTGAATGAAGTAATAATAAGTTATAAAAAATAGTATACAATGTATTTTTAGTTTTTACTCAAAATACTAAACGTTGTTAACTTAAATATTATAATCGTTAAACACTTTCACAATGTCATTGTCCAAACACGAGCATTTTATTTATGATCCTGTCCCAACACGTTATAAATTCATTTGAAAAACACACCAAATCTATAAATCTATAATTATATTGTATGTCTTATTTGGTCATATTATGCTCCGAAAAAAAAAACAATGATATTATATATTAAAAATTCATTTCAAAAACACACCAAATCTATAATTATATTGTAGGTCTTATTCCGTCATTAAGCTCCGAAAAAACAATGATATTATATTCAGATTTGCTGTCTTAGAAAGCTGTCTATTGTTTTGTCAAGTTTATTAGAAAAACTACAAAAGTATATACAGTGCATTGAATATTAAACCCACTGTCGTCAATAAATACAAATCTTGACATGCCAGTGTTAAAATAACAAACAGCAAATGATATGTCGTACGTATTTGTATATTTTAATTGATCAAGTATTGAAAGAGCAATGTTATGACTCACTCGATATCTTAGATCCAATTGATATTTCACTAACAGCTAACTACACTTAACGAAATCTAAACATAATCCAAATATGATTACTTTTTTCTTTTTTTCTTTTTGCCTTGTTTCATGTTATGATATGTCATTTTTAGGGGTTTATTAGTTCTATGACTTCACTTAAATAACTTACTCGTATCTCATTCTAATCTCAACACTTCGGGGAAGATGCGGAACTATCAACAGCAGTGGACAACACAACGGTTAAAGAGATCAAGTGGAAGGCAGTGCTTGGAAATAATGATGGGGAGGAGAAGGTGGTGATCAACGACAAATACATAGATCAATCAGTCACTATAGGTAAACACCTCCCGTCCTAGACAAAAAATCAACTCGTTCGATTACTTGCGAATAGTCTAGATATTTTCTCATTGACGCCGGCAGACATGGTGGGCGTCCCAAGAGAATTAGTTTAGCATAGCATGTATGCAACACTTATCAGGCATAAACGAAGGAGCCTCTGATCTCCTTGTAAAGGTCGGAATCTATGACTACTCGAGTTAGCGATCTTGTCCAGGCATGGATCCTTCACCCTGTAAAAAAAAGTTACACATCAAAACCTTTTTCCTAACCGTAGACATGAAATAGTTATGTTATCTTGGTCGTGTGAGAACGTATATCTTATGGTCCTGTGACTTTAACCTCCAAGAAAATAATACTCCAACAAAAACTAAATATATATGTTACTTGTATATACAGAAGGCTAAAAGCTTCCCCTACGTGCAAGTTTTAAAATGCACGATCATGAGTAATCTATCAAACATAAGAAGTGAAAGCTTTGTTAGATAAAGACAAATGTTTCTTACGTATGACGTGATCTCTCATATTCATGTATGTGCATAGTTGGTCTAGCGACGTCATTTAATGTTAACAACCGATGTTTGCTATGATCTATATTGAGAATGGTAAACTTATTCTATTAATAGAAACTAGAAAGTACATGGTAAAGACTAGAGGTGCACAAATTAGGCCCGGCTCAGAAAACCCCGAAAAAGCCCGGCCCAAAAAAGTTCGGCTCGAAGCCCAGTCTAATCCAACATGGTCCTTATATTTTCCACCAAAGCCAGGTCTGGCCCGAACTATGCCCAAAGCCCGAAAAAGCCTGTCGAAAGGCCTGAAGCCAGGGCTTTTGAAAAGCCCGCAAAAGCGCCCAAAAAAGCCCGCATAAAGCCCGTAAAAGCTCACCAAAAAGCTCGAAAGGCCCAGGATTTTGTTGTTAGAGATCTTTTATTGTACAATTAATGTACTTCTAAAGCCCGCCAAAAAGCCCGAAAAAACTCAAGACCCGGGTTTTGTTGTTAGAGAGCTTTTATTATGCAATTAATGTGCTTTTTTGTAATCTGTAACTTTGTTTTGTTGTTTTTAGTGATGTATTTATAAATGTTGATAAAATATTTTCATATATAATAACTATATTATTATTACAAAATATATATAAAAAAAGATCGAAAAGCTGGGGTTTGGGCCGGCTAAGCCCGATTTGACCCGAGCGAGACCATTTGGGCCGAAATAGGCCAAATATTTTGGTTATGGACCGGGTTAAGCTTAACCCTACCCCGGCTTTTTGAACTACAAAAAAATCGGGTTGTTTTCGGCCCGGTCCAAGCCCATCCTGGCTCGGGCTTTGTTCACCTCTAGTAAAAGCTATAATGTTTTACATAGGGTTTGGTACATCGTAATAAGAGTGGGAATGGAAAAGAACATTACGACGGAATGAGAAAATTATGTTTGTTTTTAATTACGGAATGCAATGACTCATTACATGTAATCACTCATTACATAAAAAACCATCATTTTCATTCCATAGAGGCTCCCTCCTTTTCTTTCATTACGTCCGTAATGTAATCAAAATTACATAAAAGCCAACCATTAACTAACCATATTAAATACACTTCTTATTAACTATGACTATTTTTGTCTTTTTCTTATCGATTGCATTCCGTCATATCATACCAACCAAACATTATTAATAAGGGTAATGAATTATTACATTACATCATTTATTCCATTACGTCGCTTATTACATTCATTTAACATTTCATTACGTCCTACCAAACGAACCCTTAGTGTTGGTTTTACATGTTTCTATTTCGTAGGCGCTAAAGTGAAAATGTTGGTTTTAATAGAAAAAAAGATAAGATAAAGGGTTTCATTATTCGTTCATATACTCATTCTCTTTTTCTCACAACAACTTTGTCTTTGTCTCTAGGTTTCATAATCGTTTGGTTTTAGTAGTAATCGTTTGGTTAGGTTTTGGTCGGTGTATTGTTTTTTTATTGCATCTAGTAGGCAACAAATAAAATACATGGACACAAATCCTTTGTTTAGTGCAACAAATAAAATACTACTAACATGTACAGTATATATTTAGGTATAATAAGACCAAATATCAATCATTTCCCAACTAAAAAACAAAATTACAATAATTAGAATACTACTAGGATGTACTACCTCCGTCCCAATTTATTTGTCCAGTTTTGACTTTTTGAGTCTTTCTTTGTCAAATTTGACCGTAAATATTTTTATTTGTGTTATATAATACTTAATGAAAATTATACAAATTAAAAATACATTTAAAACTTAATCTATTCATATATTTTGCATCAAATATTAAATAACACAAACAAATATATTTATGGTCAAAGTTCACAAAAAAAGACTTTGAAAATTAAAAGTGGACAAATAAATTGGGACGGAGGGAGTATATATTTAGGTATAAGACCAACCATATTGTCAATTATATGATTTATACCAATCATTTCCCAACTAAAAAAACACAATTATGATAATATAAAGTAGATTTCCATAATAATAATTGTTAGCACAAAAACAAAAACAAGTCAAACAAAATCACTAAAAAAAAAAACTCAACCAACAACTTATTATTATCGCCATTACAAAACAAAATAAAGACCCTTCCATAATCCAAATTTCAGTCAACACACTCTACACCACACGCGCCTCATCACTCGCGTACACCAAACCACACCCTTCTTACACTGTCACCCCTGGAGCGTGTAATAATTACCTACCCCACTTCACTCTCACCCCTACCCCCATCTCCCAGCTGAACTCCCACACACTCATTCACAAAAACACACACTAATTTCACACACTCTTAATTCACACACACTCATAAAAACACTTATTTCACACACACTAAAAACACACAGTTTCTTCAAGATCTAAGAAGTCACTAGATCTTTTCATTTTTCTCTCTCACACAGTGAAAACACACACACAGAGTAAAAAACGCAGTGATAAGCGTAACTTATGGATCTACATTGTGTGAATTAAGCTTAGTTTAAGTGGAAAAAGTGATGACGTGGCGTGAATTAGGGTTTTGTCGGTGGAGAATAGTGAAAATTGGAAACCCTAGGTTTTTGTGACAATGGTGGTGTTACTGTGTAGAGTTAATTTGATGTTGTTGTGGTTGTTTGTTTTTACTGTTGCTGGTTTCGGTTTTGGTTCGCCTACTGTTTGTTACGGTAATTAGTTAATTTAGCTTATTTTTTTTTTTTACTGTTAGTGTAATTTTTTTAAAACTTTTTGTTAGGTTAGGTAAATAGTAGGAAATGAAGTTAAATATGTGTTTTAGGAAGTTGTGAATTAAGCGTGTGATTAGTTCGTTGCGAAAATTGGGGATTTGGTGTTGTTTTGTGGTTAGGTTAATTAAATAGTAGGAAATATGCGCGGAATGAAGTTGTGAAGAATTGAGTGTGATTTCGGTGTGCTGAAGAATGTTAGATAATTGCGTGGTGAAAATTGGGGATTAGTTGTGTTGTTAGGGGGTGTTTGTTTAAAGCTTATTTTTGGGCTTATGTTTCATAAGCTCATTTTTTCCACGCTTATTATGACATAATAAACTTATGTAAGCCGTAAGTTCAAAATAAGCCAAAAAAAAAAAAAAAAGAAAAAAAAAAAGAAGGCTTATGAGACATAAGCTGAAAACACATAAGCTCATAAGCTAAGAAATAAGCTTAAACAAACGCCCCTTAAATTATATGAATTTTGGAACATGTTTGTTATGGTAGTTGAGATACTTGAATTGGTATTTAGGTTTCTCTAGTTAGTTGAATAAGTATTATGAAGGTTTATACTGGTCCTAAACTTGCTACAGTAGCTCATTTGATTTTCAAAGTCAAAGTGCACTAACTACTAGTATAATATTGCTGTAAGGTAGGTAACAGCTGAGTTAAGAAGATTCTTTATGTGCTATTGACAGCACTAATTGTATATTAATGATATTTCTATGTTGAAGGTTCTTTTGATTGCACTTTCTATGTACCATGTAGGGTAAGGGTATGTAAATTGCGTTTCGTTTTGGGTATTAAAATTTTTAATGTCCCAAAAGGTGCGAGATATACAACCCGTGAGATGCATATGCTCTTTAATTTATGTGTGCTTGTTTGCTGACTTGTTATTTTCCTCATACGGAAATCCACAATTCGACGAGTACTTCATTTGACGTGCTGATAAAATTTAGTTACCTTAATAATACTTAGTTTTTTAATATGTTAAAGTTGGCATCTGAAATAGAGGAATACTATGCACATGTGAAACATGGAGTGATTGCGGTCTTGCTTGTTTGTTGTGTGTTATACAAACTAGGTAAACTGAGAGGGATTGGACTGCTAAATCTATAATCTTTAACTGGATCCGGGGATACCAAACTGCTAATTAATTTCAGCGTAAAGTTATTTATGAAACTAAATGTACCTGCGGAGTTTAGTCAGCTTTGTCTAGTTTCTACTTTTCCAATTTTCGTGCCATCACTTAGAAATAATAGGATTTTAAGCAAAAATGGCTATTTACTTGCACTTGAATCGGTTGAGATTCTTTATTCTTTAGTTTGATCACAATAATAGTATTATATTCTCTGATGCGATACTTTGTCAATTTCCTTTACAGGTATTTCTCTCTCGAATATCAATTTGTCTCCATCTCTACTTCCGCACCAACCTATATATGTCAGGAAAAATGGATTTCAACATCTTAAAGGTAACAATTTCATATATTAGTCAAAGATGGAGATCCCATGTGAAATTTTGGTAATCATTAATATTGATATTTTTTATGCCGAATCACATATTATTGGACAAATACGTTTGTTAGTTGTATAAGTTGAGAACAACTTTAAATTGTATGAAGCAAAGTTTGTGTAGATGCTTGATTTCAGTATTAGGCCTAGCATACTAGAGAATGGCTGTATGATAATGTTTTGGGGTTTATTCTTTTTCCAAAATGGGTCAAAGGTCTGGTTTAAATTTGGGAATATACAGTGTATGAGTCTGCTAATCCGATAGCATGTTTCATCGGTGTCCAGTAATTTCTTGCATATAACATCGTTCTTAACCACATGTTGGCTATTCAAGCAAGACATTCTAATTCATGTGGATTAAAAATCGTTAATCCATTTGTTGACAAATTTCCATCCTTTATTTTGTTTTCAGTGAGGTTCATGTCTATGAGGGCATCAGTCGTTCCATTGATAACTCATGCACATCCACCTGAGCTCTTTATTGAGCCTTCGACTGTACATGCACCATCTCCTGCTCCTACAATTCAAGGTTATTACAAGTTAAATGGGTCTATTAAAATTCCCGTGGTTAAATTTATTTACTAAAATATATATAAAACGTCCAGGTCCTGTTGCTAGTCCTGCTGTTGCCAGGCGGCGGCATCGCCATCATCTTCGTCATGGGAAGATCACTCATGTAATCCCTCCATCTCCATCCCCTGTACCAGGTATACCCTATATATCCAACTACAGTTTTGCATTTATCATTTGTAACTGTAAATTATTATTTGCAATACCACACCAATGGTGAAAATTAAACCCCATTAAAATTATGTTAATTGAACCAAGGATCACTACCCCCAATCTCATTAATCTTGAACCAAATTACATCGTTAACTCATTTCATATTTCCTATAATAAGCTCTATAAAACATATAAATTATTAAGTAGCACAGTACTTGTATCACTTTTCCACATGAAGAACAAAATATGGTGAAATCTAGGGTAAAAGCCTATAGAATCAAATAATATAATTCTATCAGAAGGCGATTATCTAATACTATGGCAATATAAACTAGATTCCGATCCACAAACAGGGTTTATATCATTGCCTTTATATGTATTTGACATCTATTAATAATACAGAGAGTTTAATTTTATGTTGACTGATACTCTGATAGCCAATAGTCAATCAGGCAAGCCAATTTTTACGAGTGGATTGAACCATAACTTCAATTGAAATTCATTTGGTAAACATTACGAATCATACATCATAGATGTATTAGTGTGTGCCTTGGAATCATCTGAATGAAGACAAGGGAGAGGCTTCATGCAATATATTTCTAACAATGCATTGCAAATATAGGAGTTGCACATAAGTGTATGCATGTTCCAGTAGACAAATCTATATATGATAACAGGCCATATGAGATGCGGAAAGTCTTGGCATGGTAGGAACTAGGAAGAGGGCAGTCTTACTAGTCAATATTATCATATCACATTGTTAGCTATAGAAATTAGGAGAACATCCACCTAGAACTTTGAATACACACATGTGTGTATCTCTGTGTGTATATAGACACATAAAATCGTCACCAGATTTCTAAACCCATATGATTTACATGCATGATCAGGCGATCCAAAAGTACATTTGGGTTTTTGAAAATAGTGTTCCAAATCGTCATTCATTGCGCTTGAGGAACTTAAGGTTCATTAAATGGTTCGCGAAAAATGGTGTTCCAGTTCGTTTCCACAGGTGAATATGGTAAGAATCATTGGGAGATGAAACATACACCTTCTATTGGGAGATCAAACATACTCCTAATATTGGGTCATTAAAAATACAGCCATCAGAAATACAAATTATGGATCTACTTTGATTATTGAGCGAAAAAGAACATTAAGAGAGGAATTTAGCTAAAATTTAGCCGTTGACCAAAGTCTACTTGCATGAGATTTATGACTAAAGTGCCCGTTTCTATTACAAGAGGCAGGTATTCTAAATTGACTATTTTGATAATTTTGAATTCTTTTTGTGTACATTTGCAAGATTAGGTTTGATCCTTTAGATTATTACTATCAAATTTTCTCGTTCTTTTGGACTCCAATTTAAATTTCTGTCTTTTTTTTCTTTTTTTTTTTTTATTTTTTATTTTATTATTATTATTTTTTTTTTGGTAATCATGGGTTTCCGACTCATTCCATGTAAAACCGTATTAGTAATGGCTTGCAAAACAGGCAGTGGTGTAAACCCAGACATTATCTATGGTGCAGGGTAGCTGCCATGACATTTAAAGTTTTCTCAATTTGAGAAAAAAAATCGGAAGAATTAAATATGAAAGTACTTGATTGCATATTCCAAAACAATTTGGAAATTCTTATTGCAATTAGACGTTTTTAAATATCAGTTATATTAGCTATATCCACCACCATCCTAATTTTTGATTGCTATGCTGTCTTATTCTTAAGTTTTTTATTGCAATCATGTGGGTTCCTTATCTTTATTTGTTTCATTTTCTTGACGTTTTTTAAGCCGTGCGGAACCAAACCATTGGCGAAGTTGGATATTGGCCCTCTGAGAACGATGACTATTTTATGGGGAATTCACTAGTATGAAAGGGTTGGCGTTGAAATCATAGGAAAAAGAAGAATAGAAAAGGGAACACAAAGTTCCAGGAAAAGTAGTTTAGTTTTCAATAAAATTTCTAGGACCGTTGATCATGTTTGGTTGGTATCGTATTGATAATAATCAACCATCTTGACGCATATAACAATTAACATGACATTATTACTCCTGGTTCTCATCAGTGGCACGTAGTTGCTTTTGGTGTCACCATATGGTAGAAAGGGTACATTTTGGTTTATTTTATGGTCAAGAAGAATTATCAAGATTTAACAAACCAAAAAGAGCTGTTTATATTAAAGACACAGTATCTTGTGTGCCTTAGTGAACTTTGTACACCACATGATATTGGCAAAAGCAACTTCGTGCCAACTACAAGAGACCTTGAGTGATAGTGCCATGCTCCGAGCGTCGAGTTGGTTTCGACCGTTTCATACATCAACATGATTATCTGTTATACATGGTGAACGAGTCTTGAATATTTTATTGGCAATCAAGCTTCCTTTCCTTCCGTATTTCCATTCCTCTTTTTATTCATGTGAAATACTTTTAACACCACTTTTTTTCATAGTACTGAAATTCCTATTAACAAACTGCTTCCTTCTTCTAAAGGTTCATATATTTGGCAGTTTTAGGGTTCCTCAAGGTGGTAAAACCCACATGATACACATTATTTACATGTAAATATATCGAGCAAGACAAGAAAGCAACTTGAACCGGTCTGCGTCTTGGTGGAGGCGGGGAGACGTAAGAGAGCATTTGGAACTGTAAACAATTAGAAACAGTCTAAATTTTGAACTTGAGACCGAAGGAATATATCTAAGTGCTTATACGGAAAAGAACAATATCAAGCACTGATTGCATGCATAGAATAACACATACGAGTGTATAGGCAACCATAATTGTTTTAGAGAAAAATCTCTGATCAAAGTGACTCACTAGGTCCACATTTTATGTAGGATAAAAAGAATGTTAGTATTGTAGCTTATTGCAAAGTCTTCGAAGATTATCCAAACTGCTACTAAACTACACCCTGGCACAATGACATTGCTTTAACCGGTAATTGAATATTAATCATGAAAAGATATATGTGAGAAAGAGAGATAAAAAATCTTAACCAGGAAAAGAAATTGTCAAAAAGAATGTCAATAGTGTAACAGGATTTTCTTTATTTATTTTTTATTTCATGGAGCTTTGACCATCATTACCTACATACTTTCTGTATATTCTTATACTGATACTAAATCGCATCTGATTGTAATATCTGTCAGGTTGTGACCAAACTTGTACAGAACCACTCACATCAACTCCCATTGGTTCACCTTGCGGTTGTGTTTTTCCAATGAAAGTCAGACTCCTTTTACAAGTATCTGTCTATGCTGTATTTCCCGTTGTGAATGAGTTAGAGATTGAGATTGCAGAAGGCACATACCTAACACAAAGTCAAGTGGTTATAACTGGTGCCAGTGCTGACAGCCAAGATCAGGAAAAAACAGCAGTTGATATAAATTTGGTCCCACTGGGAGAGAAATTTGATAATACTACAGCCTTACTCACTTATGATAGATTTTGGCGGAAGAAACTCCCTTTAAACCGAACCCTTTTTGGAGATTATGAGATGGTATCTATTACTTATCCAGGTAAAACCCACAACCTCATATCCTATATATTTTCTTGTTTTTGTCTATATGATTTCTAATTATGGAAAATTGCTATTAGGGCTTCCTTCTTCACCACCATATGGAGATCACCCTGAAAGTGGACCAAATGGAAGTCCTGGAAATAGACAATATCCTATCACTGCAGACTTTGTAGGAAAAAGTCAGAAGATGAACCCTAAAACTATCTTCGTAATTATTTTGTCTGCAGTAGTCCTCTTGGTTGTTTTCTGTGCAGCAATTTCTGTTTTTGTTAAGTATAGGAAGATTGGTAGATCATCAAATGCTGTTGGACCTGCATTCACAGCACCAACTAGCAAGAGGCGTGGTAAGTCTGTATATGTGTTTGCATTCACTAGAAATTGTTTTCACTATATAGTTTGACTTCTATTGTTCAAGTTACGTTATTTAGCTTTGAATTTTATGATCGATTTGAAAACCATAAGCTAAACTTCTTTGGTGGCGAAATGGGCTGTTGGGTGACTGGTCAGAATAGGATATAAATCTACCTTTATATCCTTTTGATTTTGTATGGCCACTTTTGACTTATGTTATTCTTGTGGACCTCGTTGAATAGAATGATGGGGTAAACAATATTCCGTCACTGCAACCCAAGTTGATATAGTCTTTCGAATTGTCTTTTTTCCCCCCCTTACTTCTGTAAAACAAACCTTTTTATATATATTTATTTTAGGGCTTGGAGCAATGTTATCAAGTGATCCATCAAACTCCACATTTTCTGTTGTATCTGCCATGCCTACTTCTCTCCTCTCTGTGAAATCATTCACATTAGCTGAGCTTGACAAGGCCACTGAAAAGTTCAGTTCAAGAAAAATCTTGGGTGAAGGAGGTTTTGGATGCGTTTATCACGGAATCATGGAAGATGGAGCCGAAGTTGCTGTGAAATTGCTCAATAGAGATAATAACCACAATGGGGATCGTGAGTTTATTGCAGAAGTTGAGATGCTAAGCAGGTTGCATCATCGTAACCTTGTTAAACTTATTGGTATATGTATTGAAGGACGTACACGTTGCTTGGTCTATGAGCTTGTTCCAAATGGAAGCGTCGAGTCTCATTTACACGGTATGTTTATCTAAAAAAAGTCTAAATGGGCTTAGGGGTTGAGTTGACCTAGTTTGTTCTCCATTTTAAAGAATAATTTTAAACTAATTATTCAATATTTCAATGCAATAAGCCGAAGATTATGATTACAAAAACAATATTGTCAAAGTGCTAATCTAAATCTCTAAATACAAAAATTTAGGAGGTTTTATACATTAGTAATAGACTTTGTGGTGTATTTTCAATCGTATTTGACTATTTGTTAAAGGTGTCAAAATGGGTGGGTTGGGTGATAAGTCAAATACTCAAAAGTGGTTTCGGATCAAAACTGGTACTTTTTATACGGGTTAGATAAGAATTTATAGATAGGTAGTTTATTAAATAAGACCTTATAAACTTTTATTGTTAATTTTAAAAACATGTTACTTTTATATAAGCGATTTTGGAGGTTTTAAGCAATTTAAAACGTCAGTAGACATTTGACATGTTTGACCTCTTTACATGTTGCTAAGCATTATATATTTTTTTTTACAAATACACTCTAGGTTTTGATTACACACAAGGTTTATATTGCCCCCCTTTTTTTGGCGGTATATGAGTGATTTAATTAATATCATGAGCAAAAATGTACCACTTTACATAATTTCTAAGGGCCACATAGGTGGCACTAAATTTAGGCATGGTTAAAAGAGGAAAAGTGTGACAAAAGTAAGATTATGAAATCGATAGTAGCTTTTAGTTTGCTAATTGATATAAGAGATGATGGTTGAGAAGCTTTGTGAATGTGTGGATCTACAGATGTGGATAAGGAGAAAGGACCTCTTGACTGGGATGCTCGATTGAAGATTGCTCTTGGTGCAGCAAGAGGATTGGCGTATCTTCATGAAGATTCTAATCCCCGTGTAATTCATCGTGACTTTAAGGCCAGCAATGTTTTGCTAGAAGATGACTTTACTCCTAAGGTGTCAGATTTTGGGCTAGCAAGAGAAGCTACAGAAGGGAGTAGTCATATATCTACTCGTGTCATGGGAACTTTCGGGTAATGTTCGCTTTAAAGCTATGCCAAATATGCCAACTGAATTTTAATTTTTAGTGCACTAGTGACAGGAGCTATTGATTATCACAATTATAATAATGGTCCCACAATGCAAGTGAAAAAACATATTGCAATGACCAACTGGAACCTTTGTCAAACAATTTGCAACTGTTGAAATTCTATAGGTGACAAGTTGTGTGGGTTGGATAACGGGTCAAAAATTGTTACAGGGTAAAAGGTTGCTTGTCTGGGCTACTTATGTCCAAAATAGCTTGTTAGGTTGGGTCAAACACTTTGGGCGACTTTTGACCCCTTTGACCCATTTCCTGTCTAGCTACTCTTCTAACTCAACCCTGATTAAACCATTTCCTGTTTAGCTACTCTTCTAACTCAACCCTGATTGAACCAATTTTTAAGTGAATAATGGGTCGAAATTGCAACCTTTAACATTAGTTATCTGTTTTCTTACAAATTACTTGCTGTATATTTAATTTGCAGTTATGTCGCCCCTGAATACGCCATGACAGGGCACCTGCTAGTCAAAAGTGACGTATACAGTTACGGGGTCGTGCTGTTAGAGCTTCTATCTGGAAGAAAACCAGTAGACATGTCACAACCTCCCGGCGAAGAAAATCTTGTGACCTGGGCCCGGCCACTTCTCACAACCAGAGAAGGTCTACAACAGTTAGTGGACCCCACTTTATCTGGGGCCTACGACTTTGACGACATGGCAAAAGTAGCTGCAATAGCTTCCATGTGTGTGCACCCTGAAGTAACTCAAAGACCTTTCATGGGTGAAGTAGTGCAAGCATTAAAACTCATATACAACGACAAAGATGAAGTATGTGGTGACAACTCAACTCAAAGAGATTCTTCAGTGGTTGATTCGGATTTTAAAGGGGACCACGCCCCGTCAGACAGTAGTTGGTGGAATGCAGGTGGTGGTGCCACCCCAAGGTTGACTTTTGGTCAAGCTTCTTCGTTCATAACAATGGATTACAGCTCGGGCCCACTTGAAGATTTAGAAAACAGACCGTTTTCAGCTTCGAGTTTGGATGGTGGGGTCGGGGTTTCTTTACCCATTACTCATGGGAACAGATCAGGACCGCTTAGGACAGTTAGGAGTAAGCCGTTGTTTTATAGATCAAAGGGGAGTATGAGTGAACATGGTGGGCTCCTCTCAAAGCCTTTTTGGAGTGAAGCTTCTTTCTAGCCCAAGATGAAAAGAGTTGTTTTTTAAGTGTACAGAACCGGAACACCATCGATGAAGTTTAAGAAACGGGTTCAGGGTTGCGTATGGGTCAGGTTTGTTGTATGAGGTTTGATGATCATATTCATATATGAAAAAGAGGGAGGGGTAAAATAGGAATTTGTAGTTTTTGACAATCTTGATTTAATTACAATACAATTGGAAGCTGGATAGTATAGTGGCTGTGCTGTATATGTTGATATCTAATCAATGTTATCTATCTTTGTTTCCTAGATTAGACCCCTTTGTACAATAGTTGTGGTATGATTGTGTTGTGTTGTGTTGGTGGGTTAAGAGATGAAAAAATTTACAATGGTCTTTGCCGATTTGGATGGTATAGGGATTTTTTATTACTATTATTATTATTATTTTTTGGGTCGATTTTGAATATATTGGGAGTTTGCAATAGCACATAAGTGTGTGACGTAGAAACTAGAAGGGGGGGGGGGGGGGGGGGGGTGAATTCTACCAGTTATGTGATATCAATTTAGTTACTAGCATACATAAATAAACAAGTAAAGTAAAGAGTAAAGAAAGAACACAACAAAGAGACGCGGCGATTTGTAGTGGTTCGGCACGAAGCTCATTCTCCGTCCTACTCCACTTCCCGAGTACCACACTCGAGAGTTATCAATCACTATATTAACACACTCCTTCAGGCGGAGCAATTCGTACATATGCTTACACAAGGCTTAACGACACTAAGCATAATGTCGAGTTCTAATCATAGTTAGAACCAATCTATTCCAAGGCCCACGTGGCCACACGAACAAGCACTCTTGTCCATCTTGAATCTTCACCCGATCCAAGCCTTCACACACACGACTCACTTGATTTTTCACCCGAATCAAGCCTTCACATACTTGACACACTTGATCATCACCCGATCCAAGTCTTTACATAATGACTCAACAAATCCTAACCTAAAGTTTAGGACACCACTCTTCTCACATCAAATACATGAACTAATCTAGTTACAAGACTTCTTGGATTTACATCACCATCGAAGCTCACATAAATACAATACTTGGAACTACATCACCATCCAAGTTTACACAAATATCCCCATCCTCGACTCACACACAAGTCAGAAAACAATGACATAATATATATCCTATCACGTAACACTTGTTATGTTTGTGTCTGGACACCTATAACATCTCGAATCTTCATAGTTGTCAAGAGTTCTTCTCTTGCACTTGACGGAAGAGGAAATCACTAATAAACATATACCAACATGTTATAGTGATCAAAGAATAAAAGGAACAAAGACCAGAAAGTTTTGTGTGTGTGAAAGTCTGATTTCTGAAGTGTAACAGTTCAGTATTTATAGGCGACAGGAGGGAGAGGGACGGTCTCGTAAATGCCAGACGGTCCTTTATCACTAAGGGACCGTCGGCCTATTTAAGGGACCGCCGCGACAAAACGCTCTCTTTTTGTCCTGACATGGTTAAAACTTATCTGGTTCAGGCTGAACTGATTTGGGGGAAAAACTAGCTGTTATAAAGTTTGAATTTGAATTTATTTTCTTAATAAAACATTTCTTTAAAAACACAAAAATACTTTTGTGAAAATGTTTTGTCAAACTTAAAAATGCAAGTTTACGTGAAAATGAAATTCTTTGATCACTTAACTAATAACGGTATAACGTTTATTCATACCTGAAGTGATGTTGAAGCAGCTACGTAGAAGTCACGAGTTTCCTCGATTAAAAACTTATAAACCATAACTTTACGTAACATGTCTTTATATTTTGTGATTATCAAAACACGAGAAGATCGAATAATGCGAATAACGTTTTTGACATTATTTGTATTAACAATCTCCCACTTTTTGATGATTACAAAATATAAACTCATTTTAAGTAAAATTATGCGTTGATAAATTTTTAATGAGTTTTCCCGTTACTTCTCCCCCTTTTTGTAGAATCAAAAAGGTGTGTCGTGGTTGTTGAGGAGAAAAGACACGAGCACCCTTGAAAGAGAATCGTTGGAGTGATCAACGAAATACAAGCTCCCCTAGCTAAGTGCTCCCCTTTAATGAGGGCACCGGGGAATCAATCAATCAATTGACCATGCAAATGATTTTTAAATTTTTTTTTCTTTTGAGCGCTCCTTAATATTGTTGTCTTTTATTTTTTTTTATTATTATTTTTTATTTTTTTATTATTTTTTTTTCAGATTTTTCTGATCACTTTTTTGTTTTGTGATTATGAGTGCTATCATGATATTAACACTATTATGAGCCCTACCGTGATATTAACGATATTTACTTAAAAAGTTACATTGATATTTGTGAAAAAACTTAATATCACTGTATTTTTATTACGATATTAAGAAAAGTTTCGGTGATATTAAAAAAAATTAACTTTGATATTAAGAAAGCATGATAATTACGGTGATATTAACGATATTATGATACGGTGATATTTATAAAACGTTTATATTATAAAACCAACCGTGATACTAAGCTTTTTTTAATGTAAAAATGAATCGTGATATTAAAAAACACATGATAGTTACGGTGATATTAACAATTTTTATTAAGAAAAAGTTTTATGATATTAAAAAAGTTATTGTGATACTAAATTTTTTATTAAAAAAAAAGTTTATATGATATCAAAATCTGATTTTGAATTTTTTACAAAAGTCAAAATCAGACGCTAATATCACAATACTTTAACGATGAAAACGATTTTTAATTTTTTTTCAGCGATTCTTAATTATTTGTTGTCCTCTTTATTTTTTTTCTAATTTTTTCAGATTTTTTTGATTTTTTTTCAGAAAAAAAGCTACTGATAGTAACGATTTTACAAAAAGACGGGATATTTACGATATTGCCACTCCGCCTTTTTCAAATGGTTGACTAAATGAAGGGATGAGATTCGTCCGTACCATCCGCACTAAAAGACAAAAACGTACCTGATACTCACCCTATATATATATATATATATATATATATATATATATATATATATATACACATATATGTATATATATATACATATATGTATATATATATATACATATATGTATATTATATATACATATATGTATATATATATATATACATATATGTATATATATATATATATATATATACATATATGTATATATATATATACATATATGTATATATAATATACATATATGTATATATATATATATATACATATATGTATATATATATACATATATGTATATATATATATGTATACATATGTATATATGTATATATGTATACATATGTATATATGTATGCATATGTATACATATGTATGCATATGTATACATATGTATACATACATATATATATATATATATATATATATATATATATATATATATATATATATATATATATATATATATATATATATATATATACATATATGTATATATATATGTATACATATGTATATATGTATATATGTATACATATGTATATATGTATGCATATGTATACATATGTATATATATATATATATATATATATATATATATATATATATATATATATATATATATATATATATATATATATATATATATATATATATATAGAATCTAGATCAAATAAGATCAATCTTAAAGTTGTAAAAATAAGATCCAACTAAAACCTGACAAGTGACACTCTCATTAAAATAAAATTATTTTTTTATTGAGTACAACTAAAATTGTTAAAGTTCCGATGGTTTTCTTTTTTAAATTGACGAAACCATAGTGATACACTTTGATTCGACATGTAATGCATCAGTTTAAGGTGATACACTTTGATTCAACATGTAAGTTTATAGTTGTGTATCACTAATCCAAACGCATATATCAGTAGGTTATTAGTTGCTAAAATGTTAATTTGCTTTAATACTTTATTTTTTGTGTATTATTGCTAATATGGTTATCTATAAAATAGTTTTAGTGGTTGTTTAGACTAGATCTTATTTTTACAACTTTAAGTTTGATCTCACATTAACCTTTCCCTATATATATATATATATATATATATATATATATATATATATATATATATATATATATATATATATATATATATCATTATGCTCCAAAATTAAAAATACAAAGATTACCCTCTTTTCATATCATGCGTTGTGAACGTGTTATTATCAATATCTTTTTGAAAACGCTATTCCTATAGTCAAATCGATGCCTCATGATATGAAAATGATGATTTAAGATAATAATCGATGCTAATAAGATATCAATCGATAACAATACGATACCGGTCGATAAAAAGTGATATTATGACATATGACTCCATGATATTACACGATAGAGGCGATACCATTTGACTTTCCTAACGAGACTTGATAAGATTTATTACATTCACAAGAGAAAATACTAAGTCATACTATATATATAAGATGATATTTCTTCAACTAATTATTTCATGTTTATTTTTGTGTATGCACTTAAGCAACCAAAAAATAAATAAATAAATAAATAAAATAAAATAAAATTGGCCATCTTTTTTTCTTAAGTTTTGATCACCTGACGCCGAGTTGTTACTCATTGGTTGGCATGTTTCTTCAACCCATTGATTCACTTTCCAACATCAAAATCTAGCTGGTTCGGAGGGTTTTGATCCGTTACAAAACTAAAGGCTTTGCATCTGCTTTGTAACATGCTTACCAATGAGAAAGATAGACAAATGTTTTCAGGTTCAGATATACATTCAAATGTACATGGTCTTGCCAATATATACATTTTATCAACAACATATACCGATATATCTTTATATGGATATACTAATATATCTTTTATGGATATTCCCAATGTATCTTTATATTTATATGTACTATTTTAGGTTAGTTCTATTGATATTGTTCTTGTTCGCCTAGTTTCATTACTCTTGTTCATCTTAGTTATTATTCAATTTTTGTTGCATAATCTCAAATGTGAAAAGCAAAAATAATTAAGTAATTACTTAATTTCCAAACTAAAGTCGTAGTACATAACCACCGTATAAAAAGAAAGTACATAACATCATATAAAGAAAACTAAAAATCTACTTAATCATAATCGATGAAAACATCATCCAGATTTTGTTTTTTCGCACCAATAGATTCATCTACTTCAACAGTTGAATACATGCATCTAATTTAGACGTATCACAACTATATCCTGGTATAAAAAATCAACAGCATCCCTGCAATGGGAAGTGATTTGCACACTCTAAGATGTTATTGGGACACTCATATGTACAAACAGTTAAAGCACAGTATCAATATTGTACAAGTATTTAATGCACAAATAGAGTGTCCCAATCATTTGTGAAAGTGTGCAAATCAATTCCTCCCTACAATAGTTAGACCTATTGTAGGAAAGTTGTTCAATCTCCTTGATATTTTCAGTTTTGCTTTCGATCGACTCCAAAATTGATACCTTCTTAAGGAGATGGTCCCGGAAACGAGTATATATTTTTTTAAAATGTCCGACACGAATTCTGTTTTTTCATCTAGGAAGGTGGATTGAAGGGTAGGTTCTGCTGATTCTATAGCAAGAGAAAATTTGAAAATAAATTCTATAGAACCAAAAACAATAGGAGGGCAAAGATTAGAAAGGTGGACTATGGTGTTTTTTACAGACGTGATACCATCATGACATTAATTACCGGAAGTTGAAAAAAAGAATTTGTGATCGATGTTACTTGATAACTGCGATTTGCGGTAAAGTAATTGTTTTGCAAATCAAATTTTGCAAGGAACAAAAAGGTGATTGGAGATAATGGGGGAGTGAAGGTGAGAGTAGCTAAGGCACCAAAATATGCGTAAGCGGGAGTGGTCGTGTTGTTTTTGGAAAACTCTTGTGAAGGGTATTTCATTGTTAATAGCGGATGGTAGAAAGTTGAGGAGATAAGCGGCCATATGGAGGTCCTCAACCCAAAGGAAGGGGGAGGTGTGCTTGAAATAGGAGTGTACGAATAATGTTATTTATTGTTCGTATCATTCGTTCGGTCTTACCATTTTGTTGGGAGATTTTTGGGCAAGAGAATCGAAGTTGGATACCATGATTTGCAAAAAGTGTATAGCGTTGGTTATTGCCGAACTCACCACCATGATCACATTGGAAACTCTTGATTTCGCATTTAAATTGATTTTTAACATAATTACGAAAATGCAAAAACTTAGCGAACATGTCAGATTTAGAACGCGTGGGATATATCCACATATAGTGAGAGAAATGATTGAGAAATAAGACATAATATTTAAAACACTAGAACTCACAATTGGAGAAAGTCCATAAATCAGAATGAATAATATCAAAAAAATGTTCAACAATAGAATCCGAACTATAGAAAGGTAGCTTCACATGTTTGCCAAGTTAGCAAGCATGTCAAACATGTGTAGACTTTTCATTATTACATGAAATAAAATGACGTGAAACAAGAGATCGTAGCACTTCATCACTAGGATGACCTAGACGTTGATGCCACGTGGAAGAACTTGTGGAGACAAAAGTGGTAGGGATAGTTGAAGGCTTGGTAACTGGATAGAGATCACTCGAACTGTCACATCGATGGAGGATATGGCGAGTCAAAAAATCCTCCACAGAAAAACAAAAAATGTCAAATTCAATAGTGCAGTTATTATCCTTAGTACACTGACAAACAGAAATAAGATTTTTAATGATGTTAGGAGTGACAAATACATTGTGAAGATGTAAAGGGCGATCAAGAGAGGGAATAATGGGAACAATGCTATGTCTGGTATTAGTAACGGGAATGGAATTACCGTCACCGTGCACAAATGGGAATAAACGTTTATTAAAAATGGTACTTAAATTACTTGCATCAGAATTTAATGAGAAGAGACACCTGTATCCATGTTTCAAGTCGGGTCTTGAAGAGTACTAAAAAGCACTAGGAAGTGAAGTGGGTTGAGACTGGTATAGAGTGGGGACTGGTCCGAGAATTCTATTGGGTGGCAGCTGATATTGGGCCGAGTGTAGAGTCTGTTGTGGTTATGGTTGAAATTGGGCCGGGTATGTATATTGGATTGGTGTTGTTTGGTTGGTACTGAAGTGGGGTGGAAAATGAATGGGGTGTGGGCTGTTAGCCCAAGCGAAGCTGGTATTTTGCCTGAGTAGTGTATTGGGCTACACGGTTATGGGACATGCCAGGAGGTGCCCACGAAGTGTGGTTTTGTCAAAACTGATTTTTATCAGACATTCGACTAAGTTGTGTTCCCATGGTATTTTTGTTTTGCAAACCCGCCCGGTTTCGGTGATCGTGTATAAACTTGCAACGATCACCAAACTTACACGTACCCTTGTTAAAGCGGTTGCATAATTGTGGTAAACTTTGGGACTTCTTAGCTAGAATTCGTAGAGGCAACGTTAGCTGTGTGTTCTCCTGTATAGTTTATACATAAATCGCTGTAAGTGAAAAGGTTATCATTACATTTGTGTGACATGCAACGATTATGTTTGTCAAAGAACTTTTAGTATTTAGAGGTGAGTCTTATGTCTGTTATTATGTGTTCAATGTATATAAGATGCGAGTAATTTGACAAGAAGAATTATATTTATAAACATGACCAAGAATAAATACTACGTACGTAGGTAAGTTAATATATCAATAAAGAAAGTAGTAGCTAGTAATAATAAGATTAAGGGTGCGTTTGGTTTCCTCCTAAGGGAATCAAACTATGACTATGAAAGTGATAGTTTGTGTTTGTTTAGAATGCCTGGGCTCACAACTATGACTATGAAAGTCTAATATATTCCATACTCCATATACAAATCTTGAGGGGGGAATGGATCTTTCATAGTTGAGGGACCCACCACTACTATCAAACTCATACCCATTGTCATTCCTCGCAGCATATCAAACGCACCCTAACAAACCTTGGCGGCTTGGTTGCCGAATGTTTTGACCGGGGGAAAATTTCTCAATGTGGTCTGTCCATGCCCTGAAATGATCAGGCTCCGTCACCACGGGACTAGAACAAAAATCACAATACCTTTCGAAACCGACGAGCGCATTATATGGTGGCTTATAACGTTCCTCAAGGGGTGCCTCCACAAATGTATTTTTATTAGAAAACCAAACTTGCTCATCATCAGGTCTGACCTTTAGAGATTTAAACTGTGTCAAATATCCATGTGCGTCTTCTAGCAAGGCGTCGAAATCCCTCTTCTCCTATTTAGACATCCCCCTTAGTTCTAATCTGGGAGTAAATTTGAATGGTAGAAGACATTCACGAATCCTAAACTCCTGAATTGTAACATCGCTCCTTAACTTGTCTTTAGCTTTGGTAGCGTAGGGATTGCACCAGGCTTTACCTCTCGAGGGATCTCGAGAAGCTTACAACCCCCACCAGGCAGTGTACCTGATCGATGTAGTATAGTATTGATTGGTCCTGAACCGTCAGATTATTATTGACCAAGGTCAACAAGTCAAAGACAGCCTAGAATCAATACTCCGGTGATAGTATAGTGTATTCCCGGGTCGTTAAAGTCCCGACGAGATTGCAATGGTGCTTTTGAGAATCGTTTATGAGTGAGTGGGACTGAGGACAGTAGCCCAGATGATATGGAATTGATTTTGCTACTGTTATTTTGGTATTGGCAAACAGATATAATATTCACAATAATCAGATACCAGATATATGCACAAATTCGCAATTAAGATCAAGTATCGGACTGGAAAAGTGGGTTTTTGGTTTTTAACAAACTACAGGGGGTGCTTTTGACACTTTTCAAAACTTAAAATTAAAAATGGAAAAGAAATTATAAAAGTGATTAAAATAATATTAAACTATTATTTAATTAATTAAACTATTTAAAATCTAAATTAAAATCTAATTTAAATAAACTAAAAATGACAAATGATTTAAATTAAACTAAAAATTATCCAAAATATTTTCTAAACCTAAACTAGAACTTGAAGAAAGTATAAAAAATTAAAAATAATATTTTTGTCTTTTTGTGGTTTTGTTATTAATTAAAAACTATTTAACTTAATTAAACTAATTAAACTACTTTTAATTTATATTAATACTAAATTAACTTAGAAAATTAAGATAAAATTTATAAAATTACTTAACCATCACAGGAATCCTATAAAATTATAAAAACTCTAAAAATTATATTTTAAGATTAAACTACTAATTATTTACCTTTTAATTAACTTAAATCTATTTTAAACAAATAAAATAAGAAGAATAGAAAATGAACAGTAGAATTTCAAAATTTATTTTCTAAAAACTTATTATACTATATTAGAACTAGGAAAATTATAAAAACTAGATTTAACCTTATTAAAACCAATTAAACTATTTAATACTTGATATTAATTAATAATAAAGAAAATTAAAATTAAATCTAATTAACACTAAATGACAAAATAAAAATCTGAAAAAATTATCAAAATTACTTTACTATATAAGGTATTTAATAAAAATATAAAAACACTAGTGACTTAATTAAAATATAAAAATGAAAATTAAAATTAACTAGAATTAAATAGAAACTATGACTTAATTTAAAACTAATTTTTTCGGATTTTTCTTTTTCAGAACTATTTTATACCTTAAAATAACAAACTTTTGTAAAGACACTTTCCAAGTTAGCTTATAAATAAGCTATAACACCCCCTTGTCTTAAACAGTTGACTTTGGTTGACTGTTTGGTCAATCTGGGTCAAATGGCCTTGGGTGGGGTCCACAGTGTTAAAACTTGATACAAATAAACTAAATAAGCTTACATAAGCCAGAAACAACAAGAAATCAACACAAATAAGCTGTTTAAATGGAAATAAGCACTTTGCACTTTGCACTTATGGGTCAGAACTGGGACAAACTTGGTGAGCACTTTCAGGTGGGGTCCACTAGGCTAAGGGTCAAACAACTGGTCAAAGGTGAGACTCTGGTAGGAGGGGGGATGTAAAAACCTATCTATGGGGTCTGGGGTCCACTGAGGTGGTCACAAAACACCACCAAAGTGGTGGTGGTGACTGGGTGTCTGGGTGAGCAGGGCGCAACCTTGCCCTGCAGCTCACTTTGAAGGTCTGTGGGACCCACTTAAACTTCTAAACAAATTAAGCAAAAATTTAAGCTGATAGACTTTAACCACACAAAATTTCAAGACTTAATATCCATTACACAGTTCTCAATTAAAGTTGGAAATTTGGTAAAAATCTGAAAAGGCAACTTTTGACTTTTGACAAGAACACTCAAACTTTGACTTTGATGAGATTCCAATGACTCCTATTGATCCAATGTGATGTATTAAGATACACTTGAACTTAATCACTCTATATTAACTACTTAATAAGCTAATGATGTGGTTTTGAACACTTAAAACTCTCACAGTTAACTGTGAGAGGGTGATTTTTGAGTTTTTGACTTTGAACCAAAATGACAACTGGTTTAAGACTTTGAAACCAACAAATAGGACTATTGAATGTTTTCCATGCTTTTGTTATCTTCTGAGAACCTCAACAACACACCCAACCAAGCTGATCCAAACACCCCTATTGTTTGACTGTTTTGAACTTTTCAAGACAAATGGTCACTTAGGGGGTACAAACTTAATTCCAAACTACAAATTATGATTATTGTAACAGGTTTTAAGTACTTGAGATTCAGATTATCATATTACTCATACAAACTTAACACCTAAACTAATGAGACAGTTAAACTTATAACTTTAAGTAACTAACTATTTTAACCAACAAGCTGCAAATTTTAAGCTAAAAGTTATCTAAACAAGACTTAAATAACACAAACAAACAGGGATTAACAAATATAAGCAGACAATCAATCAAAAGCTAAACTAGGAGTTTTAATTAAGAATTTAAATAAGCAAATCCTTACTAGGTTACCCTCAGCATGAACAGAGGGTTTTCCTATGATGCCTATCTTTAGATAGGCTATATCCAGCTCCAATCTTGCTCACCATTCCATCTTCAAACCTGAAAACTCAAATCAAACCAAACAGTTGACCATAGTTGACTTTTTTACTTTTTTTTTGATTATTTTCTATTGATTCTGGATTTTAGGGTCTCTACAAGCTTGATTAAGCTTTAGGGAGCTTATGTGAGCCTAAATTCAATCCATAATCCCATACACCATCAACTCTTAAACAATTCGAATTCTTAGAAAAATGAGTAAACTGCAAATATGAAAACTAAACTTGAACCTTGAAATTTTATTAATTAAAAAGATTCATAATACAAAGCTAACACTAGTACAATGCTTGAATTAGGAAATTTAACACTAATTTGCTTGGAAATTTAAATTCGACACACTTTAACTAAAATTAAAAAACTACTCCTTTCTTCTTGCATCTCTTCCTTTTATAGCTGCACATTAGGGTTCCCCTGAGCACTCTGAGCAAATCCCATCATTTATCTTGGCCATTGGATCACTATTGTACAATCTCAGCCTTTGAATCATTTTCGCGCCAAAATAAAAGTGGGGCAATTTGGACTGTTTCAAGCAATTGGGGGGGGGGGGGGGTGGTGCATTAAATGTGATGTGAGGGTAGGTGCAGAGAGGTGTGGGAGGGTGATGATGGCTTGGGGCAAGTGGTGGTGGTGGTTTTGCAGGTTACGGGGTGGTTTGGGGGGGAAGAGGGTAGTTTGGTGGTTTTGTTGACCGAGGTCAAACATGGGGTCGGGTCAAAGATTGGGTGGACTGGGCTTGGATGGGCTTGGGGGTTTATTTTTGGGTGGGCTTAGTTTTGGTTTTGGTTTTATTTTATTTTGGATCCGGTTGGTTTAATTTCACAAGGACCATTTGTGTAATTTTGGGAAAGTTGAGGGTTTGGTTTTGGCATTTTCTAAATTTGTTTCTAAGGGTGTATAATGCCATATGATGAATAGTATAAGGTCCTTTGGTGATTTTTCAATTTATTTTTCACCAGGGACTGAAACCGTCAAACTTTCAAACTTCAGGGACCATTTGTGTAAATATCACCAAACTTTCCACCAAGGACCAATCCTGTCATAAAAGGTTAGTGCAAGGACAAAATTTGTTTTTCTCAAAGTTTTCCATATCCCAGGGACTATTTTTGACAATTTACAAAGTTCAGGGACTAAACTTGACATTCTGTGAAACTTTTCACCAAAGGACTAATTATGTAACTTTTTGATTTATAAGGGCCTTTGGTGACTTTTTCAAGTTTTTAGAATGACCAGGGACTAGATTTGACAACTTTTGAAAGTTGGGGGACTGAAACTGCCAATTATACAAACTTTATGTGTTTTTCATCTGTTTTTGGTATTTTTGCATTTGAAACATGTAAAACACTTTCCTGGGATATTTTCACTATTTTGATTCATTATTGAGTGTTTTTGGATGTTTTGGCAGTTCAGAATTGGTAAAAATGATGAGTATTTACACACTCATCAATCCCCCACACTAAAACATTGCTAGTCCCTAGCAATCTTTTGAGAAAAACTTAATGGATTTGAAACTCTTTACCAAAAGCCATCACTTCTGGAGTAGCCAGGTGTAAGAACTGTGGCACACCTGATAACCGTGTGATTTTGAGCAAACCACCAGCTGTCAACGGATTTGATTTGTCTTTACCAAAAGCCGTTTGCTTCTGGACTAGCCAGCATCTTGATGGACTAAGTCAACATCTTGGTGAGCTGAATACCAATTATGGATTTTCCACTGCCTTTACCACAAGCCATAATCTTGTGGGCTAGCCAACTCATTTGCTTATGAGGATGCGGGGGAGCTGAGGAACCATGCAATTTTTGGCAAACTGCCAGCCATCAACGGGTTTGAGATGTCTTTACCAAGAGCCGTTTGCTCCTGGACTAGCCAATCCCTTTGTCATTTAGACTTTGGCGGATTGATAACCACAAAAATTTTGGAATAAAGTGAAAAATTTTGAAAAATTTTGGCCTAAAATGGGGGTACTTGGAAAGTTTTGTGATAAAATTTGTAAGAATTTCCCCCCCCCCCCCCCCCCACACTAGAACTGAATATTGTCCTCAATATTCAAAGTCCCGGCTATTATGCCGAATCTCTGAATGGAAAAGCTAATATTCGATTCTAACTGTGGAAATTTCTATTTTTCACTTTATTTTATCTGTACATACAATCTTTTTTTTTTTTTTTTTTTTTTTTTTTTTTTTTTTTTTTTTTGGTTCACTACCTCCCAGGCTTGTGTTAGGTTTACCACGCTAGCTAATCACTTGTGAATGATTAACTGTAATAAATTTGCCCTAACAGCCCGGAAGTTGAATGATAAAGTTTATAATATACATACACCTCTCAGGTTGTTGTCAGGTTTACCACGCTAGCTAATCACTTGTGAATGATTAACTGTAATAAATTTGCCCTGACAGCCCGGGGGTTGAATAATAAAGTATATAATATACATACACTTCCCAGGCTTGTGTCAAGTTTACCACGCTAGCTAATCACTTGTGAATGATTAACTGTAGTAAATTTGCCCTGACAGCCCGGGAGTTGAATGACATAATATACATACAAAACATGTTTATTGAGTTTTGAAAAATATTTACTTTTGAAACGGTGGGGGATGGCCACTCCCCCACACTAGGGTGGTAGAAAGTAGAAAAAAGTCAGAAATACGGGTGAAAACCCATATATGCTGCTAATTTTTGTTCACCGAGTCACTAGCTTGACTCGATCCCCGAATTCATTGGTCCATGGGGAAAGTTTGGAGATCCGGGACAACCATGGGTGGTGTGTCCTCTCCAAAATAATGTTTCAATCTATGACCATTCACTTTGAAGTTGGGACCTTCGGGTTGAGATAACTCAACAGTCCCGTATGGGTATACTTTAGCAATAGTGAATGGTCCAGTCCATCGGGTTTTTAATTTCCCCGAGAAGATCTTTAATCTTGAGTTGAAAAGAAGGACTCTGTCACCGACGTTGAAAACTCGGTTCTTAATCTTAGAGTCGTGAATCTTCTTTGTCTTTTCTTTGTAGATCAAAGAGTTCTCGTAGGCTTGATCACGAAGTTCGTTTAATTCATTGATTTGAACCTTACGGTGATCACCCGCTTTATGAAGGTCGTAGTTAGCATGTTTCAAGGCCCAGTAGGCTTTGTGCTCGAGCTCGATCGGTAAATGACACGCCTTCCCGTATACAAGCTTGTATGGAGTGCACCCGATGGGTGTTTTGTAAGCTGTACGGAAGGCCCAGAGTGCATCATCTAGTTTATCCGACCAGGAAGCACGGTTTTCACCTACTGTCCTCTCGAGAATCCGTTTAATACCATGGTTGGAAACCTCCACCTGCCCACTTGTTTGGGGGTGATATGCGGTGGAAAGACGATGAGTAACACCGTATTTTAGCATGACTTTTGCAAATTGATCATTGCAAAAGTGAGTACCGCGATCACTAATGATGGCACGTGGGGTTCCAAAACTAGCAAAGAGGGATTTCAAGAATTTCACAACTACTCGGGCATCATTAGTGGGTAAGGCCTTAGCCTCAACCCATTTTGACAAGTAGTCAACAGCCACGAGTATGTATTTGTTTCCGTGAGAAGATGGGAATGGCCCCATAAAGTCAATGCCCCAGACGTCAAAGATTTCACAAACTTGAATAGCATTTTGCGGCATTTCGTTCTTTTTTGAAATATTCCCGTGACGCTGACAAGCATCACAGGCTTTGACTAACTCGTGGGCATCCTTGTAGATTGTGGGCCAATAGAAACCGGAATCAAACACCTTTTTGGCGGTGTAGTTAGGACTATGGTGGCCCCCGGTGGGTCCAGCATGGCAAGCCTTGAGAATATCAGTGGCTTCCTGTCCGTATACACATCGCCTGATGACTTGATCGGCACAGATTTTGAAGAGGAAGGGGTCGTCCCAGAAGTAATGTTTAACGTCTTTGAAGAATTTTTTCTTTTGTTGGGACGTCAACCCCTTCACTATGAAGTTACCCGCATGGTAATTTGCAAAGTCGGCAAACCATGGGGTAGTAGAGTCACCACGAAAAGCAACCGCATTGAGTGTCTCGAGAGGAAATGTTTCATTTATTTCCTTTTTCTCGGACACATCTTGATGAGGGTTCTCTAATCGTGAGAGATGATCAGCAGCAAGGTTCTCGGCTCCTTTTTTATCACGGACAATGATATCAAATTCCTGGAGGAGGAGAACCCAACGAAGAAGCCTCGGCTTTGCATCTTGTTTTGCAAATAGGTATTTCAAAGCCGAGTGATCTGTGTACACTACGCATTTAGTCAAGATTAGGTATGATCGGAATTTCTCGAAGGCATACACCACAGCTAGGAGTTCTTTTTCAGTGGTGGTGTAATGACCTTGAGCCTCAGTCATAGTTTTGCTTGCATAGTGTATGGGCTGAAAGTATTTTGCTTTTCGTTGCCCCAAGACCGCACCTATGGCAAAATCACTAGCATCGCACATAAGCTCAAAAGGTTGGTCCCAATCGGGGGCAACAAGAATCGGTGCCTCGGTAAGCTTTTTCTTTAATGTTTCAAAAGCTTCGATGCACTCAGGAGAGAAGATGAAAGGAGCATCCTTCTCGAGGAGATGGGTCATAGGCCGGGCAATCTTAGAAAAATCTTGGATAAACCTACGGTAGAAGCCGGCATGACCCAAAAAGCTCCTAACACCTTTTACGGTGGTGGGATGAGGTAATTTGGCAATGACATCGATTTTAGCTCTGTCAACCTCAATCCCGTCTTTTGAAATTTTATGGCCGAGGACAATGCCCTCCTTGACCATAAAGTGGCTCTTCTCCCAGTTGAGACTTAGATTCGTTTCTTTGCAACGTTTAAGCATCTGTTCCAAGTGGGAGAGGCAAGTCTGAAATGAATCCCCGATGACCGAAAAGTCATCCATGAATACCTCCATAGTTTTCCTGATCATGTCAGAAAATATAGACATCATGCACCTCTGGAACGTGCCTGGTGCATTACATAAGCCGAAAGGCATACGTCTGTAAGCAAAAGTTCCGTAGGGGCATGTGAAGGTAGTCTTCTCTTGATCCTGGGGATCAATGGGGATTTGGAAGTAACCCGAGAAGCCATCTAGGAAGCAGTAGTATTCATTCCCCGCAAGTATTTCGAGCATTTGGTCCATAAAAGGGAGAGGAAAGTGGTCTTTACGGGTGGCTTCATTCAACTTTCGATAGTCAATACAAACACGCCAACCCGTGACCAAACGAGTTGGAATCAACTCGTTATCCTCGTTGGTGACAACGGTAATGCCACCCTTTTTGGGAACACAATGAATTGGGCTAACCCAAGGACTGTCAGATATAGGGTAAATCAATCCCGCATCAAGAAGTTTAAGAACTTCTTGTTTGATAACTTCGTGGATTTTGGGATTTACCCTTCTCTGATGTTGCACAGCTAGTTTAAAGTCATCTGATGAGGCGAAAAATGATCCGTTTTTAGGGGGTCATTTAAGCCCGAATCCGAATTTATTTGATCAAATATTGCCCTAAATCGTTCCTTTTGTGATTTTAGGTGTTTGGAGAGTGAATTCTGGAAAAGAGGCTATTTTGGACGTTTTTGGAGCATAAAGTGAAGAAAACGACAAAGTACCAAAAATCCAAGCTGGAAATACAAGGTGACGGCGTCAAGGGTTTGCTCTTGACGGCGTCAGACATGAAGAATAATTTACCGTAGCTGGTGACGGCGTCAGATGGAGTTATGACGGCGTCAAAGTGACCAAGATTAATTTACCGTGGGTGGTGACGGCGTCACATAGGCCGTCACGATTGGATCTAGGGCGTCCGAGGAAGTGTATGGCGGCGAGTTGACGGCGTCAGATTTAACTCTTGACGCCGTCAGGACGATTTTCCTATATATAGTTTTCTAGTTTTTTCATTAAAAAGAGAGAAGTTTTGGTGAAACCCTAAAGACGATTTTGGTGCCTCTTTTACAGGTTTCTCAAGGGTTCCAAACCCTTGAGACCTTGCATTGTAATTGAGATAAGTATACTCTTAATTCAATCAATATGTCTATGTGTTGGTTGTTTATCTTTTGTTCTTATCTTAATTCTACTATGCTAGGCTAGATTTCCTTTGTGTTTGCTTAGATCTAATGAAACCTAGATGTTGATTATGTGTTGATTACTTGTCTATTCTTGTTCTTGGATGAATGATATTATATGTTAGGCTTAAGAAAACTGGCAGATCTCCAAATGGTAACATGCTTGAACGTCTTAAGAAACATGAACCGAGGCGTACTAGGTCTTTATTGGTTGTATTTAATGCATGAGCCACTGTTTACAATCCCTATAGTTGTGCTGGGTCATGGTGTAGGAGGAGATAAGAGCTCATAGAGTTGGGGAGTTATGTATGCCACTCCACGAATGGTATTAAGGAATACAACCCGTCATTCATACAAGTGTAACAAGTAATTAACATGTAAAAGATATCTAGGGAGTAATGAAGTCTAAGTAAACACAATTTCTCCAATTACTGCTCACAACCTTAGTTTAATTAGTTTAATTTCATTTTTTATTATTTTATTTTGATTGCATCTTAGCTTTGGGTTAGTTGATTAGCAACTAATTCCGCCCACTCTTTCAAAACCCGAGATTTTAATTGCTTTCATAAAATATAAAAACACAAAAATAATCATCTTTCATCTCTAGAACTTTTAATTAGGTTTTCTAATCCTAGCGACACTATTCCTAAGCTGAACGATCAATCCCCCGGTACTTGTCACTATACTATACTACAACGATCAGGTACACTGCCTGGTGGGGGTTGTAAGCCTCGCGAGATCCCTCGAGAGGTAAAGCAAGGTGCGATTCCCACGCATCAAGTTTTTGGCGCCGCAGCCCGGGGAATAGTTATTGTCTAGGTTAGAATTTCTTTTTATTAGGTCTACTTGCTAGATTCCTTTCTAGTAAGATTTTTATTTTTATTTTTAGGTCTTCTTTAGTCTATCTTATTTCTTCGTGCTTTTGTTCGTAACTCTTTACCATCCGACATCATGGAAGGTGGTAACATCTTTGAACCCATCATCCCACCACAACAAAACCCACCATTAGAACCCCTTAGGCCCCGAACCTTAGGAGAGTATTCCCGACCTAGCCACCAAGGCTACCGAAACACCATTGAGCTCACTGGAGCCAATGTGACCCCCTTGCGATCCGACACCATCCGGTTGGTGCAAAGCGGATGTGCATTCCATGGACTTCGTTCCGAAGATCCAAACCAACACCTTAAGGACTTCCTCAAAATTGTAGATTCCATAGACCTAGGTGTTGAAACTAGAGAGACTACCCGTTTACGCCTATTCCAATTCTCTCTACGGGATCAAGCTAGTCAATGGCTTGAGCGTTTACCCGCGGGATCCATCACCACATGGGATGATCTCACCACTCGTTTCCTTGCTCAATTTTTCCCACCGGGGAGAACTACTAAGCTTAGGAATGACATCTTGATGTTTCAACAACGTCAAAATGAATCTCTTTATGAAGCATGGACTCGTTTCAAGGACTTACTCCAAAAAGTCCCTCATCATGGCATAGATCTGTGGCTCCAAGTCCAAATCTTTTATGACCATATCGATATCCCCACGAGGCGAACCATTGACCAATCGGCCGGTGGTAAGCTACGTGATCTTAGTGCGGAACAATCATTGGAACTCATAGAAGATCTTGCTCTCTATGACAACGAAAGTTGGTATGATCCCCGTGATTTGAACAAAACGGTCAAGGCAATATCTTCGCCTTCGAATAATTCAAGCACTCCCGACCGTAGGATCATGGAACTTGAGGACCAAGTCAAGTTTCTCATGAAATCTTACGAAGCTCCGAAGCATTCAAGCCAAGTGAACAAAATCACTTCTTCATGCGAATTATGTAGTGGTCCCCATGACACTCGTGATTGTGTGGAACTCCCCGGAACAGCTTTTGCGGACTATGCATCCACGCGTACCGACGAAGCGGGAGATAAGTGGTACACTTTCAAGCCCGAGCCGAACACATACGGTGATTCATATAACCCCTCATGGAAAAATCACCCAAACCTTAGGTGGAAACAAAATCAACCCAATTCATCCAACCCACCTAATCGTTACCAATCAAACGGTCCACCATCCAACCGTACCTTCAACAACAATCCTTCTAACAACTATGGTAGTACCAACAATCTTGAAGGATTGATGTCGAAATTTATGGCATCTCAAGAAGCTCGCATAGCTAGGTTTGAAACCGAATTCAACCAACAACAAACGGAGATGACCAACAAGATCGACAACTTGTTGAAAGCCCTCAACAACCAAACATTAGCCACACCTAGGAAGGACACTAGGGACACCAATAGTGGAATCCAAGCTAAGGACCCCTCATCATCCAAACATGTCCACTTTGTCAATGTTGTCACCATTAAGCCGATAGATAGGGAGATAGAGGAGAGTGACAAAGATGAAGTTAGAGTAGAAGCCAATAGTAAGGATGAGAGTAGGGAAGTTTAGGTTAATAAGGATGAGGAATTAGAGGAGGTAGAACCTATAGAGGAATATTTTGATAAGTTGCCAACCAAGGAAGAACGGGAATACCATAAGTATTTATTCGATAGTCCCGAGACAACATATATCTTTGGCGATCCCCTGATCAAAATGGGAGACCCCTCTAACATTAACATCCCATGCAATATCGGGCACATGCATGTATGGAAAGCTTACATAGACCCTAGATCCCCCGTGAACATCATGTCTAGGACTTATTACAATTGGGTGATGAAGAAGCAACTCAATTTTAGGATAATGCCCGGTAAAAGTTGGATAAGTAATTTTGCAGGAAGAGTTAAGGGAGTACATGTGATTATAGGGAATCTCACCTATGAGATTGATTTCATGATAGTGGAAGACACGCGTCCGGTGATAGATTCTTGCCTAAGTCAAATAATATTTGGGAAACCATTTGTTGAGGCCACTAGGATGAGTTATGATCCGACGTTAGGGATAGTTAGATTCAAGGAAGAGAATGATGAGGTTGCTTATCAAATGCCCTACAAGATTGAGCAATACCGCCTTCTCTCTAATTTCGAAAAGGAACGTAAGCAAGCGGCTTATTATAGGAATGATGAAGATAGATGTAGAGGAGTAGAGTATGTTAGAAATAGGATGCTTGGTTTCTACAAAGAATGCTTGCAACTAGGTCCGGAATACAAAACTGGTTTAGAAGATGACCTAGGTAGTGGAACTAATGATGAGATCACGTAGTAACCCACGACTTTGAGTCTAGCTACAAGACTCGTAAATAAAGAAAAGCGCTTCTTGGGAGGCAACCCATGTTTTGTGTGATTTTAATTGTTTGATTGTTATTTGCTTCCGTATGCATGTTTTGTTTTTATTGTTGGTTGATCATGTTTCTCAATTAAAATGTGAAATACTTTATTATGTTGTTTAGCCTAGTCTTAACTCCAACCTAAAGGTATTTTTGCAAAAGATAAGTGTAAGGGGAAACCCCAAATATGTTTTTAAGAAACAAACCGATCATGATTATCCACAATATTTAATGAACATGTATATTCGTATTTGTTAGAGTCAAATGCTTGTATTGAGTCATAATGAAGTTTTGCAGGATTTTCCAGGAAGTAGGACAAAGTTTTTCCAGAAATTTTCCGGAAACTTAACATAAAGATTTCTGCAGGTCCATTCTGACGGCGTCAGGCAATTGCTCTTGACGGCGTCAGGAGTTAAAAATCTGGAAATTTTACCGGTTTTGTTTTTCTAACGGAGTCTTATAGTTTTTGTGAATTATTAAGTTTTATAATCTCCAGGAAATCTGCAAACTTCATTCCACAAGCATTATATCTTATTTTATTTTCTAGGATTTAGTAACTTATATAGGATGTCGCCGATTTTACGCGAGGTTGCCTTGTCTACTTTTGTCAGGATTTACAGGTTATTTGTGACAAGAAGATGATTTATATTCTGGAAGGGAAGCTTTGATTGTTCGTTTTCTTGGAGGAAGATTTAACCTGGCCAACTAAAATCCATACCGAGCGAATCAGGGGAGTATTTGATTTCATTCTCTTTACTTTTTCACTTTTACATTCTTTACTTGAACATTGGGGACAATGTTCATCTTAAGTGTAAGGGGAGGGTAAAAAGATGATACCTTACATATGCACTTTCGCTTGAGTTTGTTTTATTTGATAGTAGATGAGTAATAAAACTATGAGAAATACTTGTTAGTGTAATTTTAGCGCCAAATTTAAAATTTTTTACAACATTTAGGAGTGAAACTTTAGCCGTAGCAAGCGTCTCATGGATAGGAGATTGTATGACTAGCACATAACCGTATATTCAGAAAAATTTTCCACCCAAAAATGTGAGGTTCGCCTTTAGATTTGATAGGAAAAGCATTCATTATTAGTGCTTATGAGTGTACCGGTAGCATTTAGATTCTAGAACTTGCGTTAGTGATGCATCCCGAGACCGCTAGTGAGACTACATTCGTGTGGTAGGATTTACTACATGATAAGAGGCATTAGGATCACCCTTGTGTTAAACCCGTATTATAATTACTTGACCATTTAAGTCATATTACTTGGCTAGTTAAGTCAACTAATTTTTCCCACACCCTTTGCGTTGTACTCATTTTTAGTACACGAAACCCCTAGTACACCCCTCCGAGCCTATCTTTTCGTTTCTAACTTTAAGCACTTTACTTAAAGGAAGAATTTGTTACACCCCACTTAAATGTACACCCAAATCGCCTTAGCCTTCCGTGTATGCGCTCATCTTTAGTGCATTATTGTTATTTGTTAAACCCTAAGTTAACTTTCTAATTGATTACATGGTTGCTAAGTCGAGTCATATCCTTGTACATATTGTTTTGGGACGATTGGGACTCATGGGTAAGTACTTATTTTATGGAGTAATGGGGAAGAACATAATATTATTACCCCCATACGTGCGTTAATCTTAAAAGTGCTCCAAGTGTTTTGATTTTCTTAAATCGAGTCATTAGAATAGTTTAATGTAAAGTATGTAAAGATTCAAGTGTAAGGGGAGTGCTCAAACCCCTATGATGTATTATTTTGGATGGTAGGGTAAGAGTGTATGCAAAAAAAAAAAAAAAAAAAAAAAAAAAAAAAAAAAAAAAATCGAAAAAAGTTAAGAAAAAGAAAAAAAAAATAGAAAAAAAAAAAAAAAAAAAAACATACGGACTACCATCCCGTTTTTTTTTTATGTTCATTTTATGTTTTTGTTATTTTTCATTTATTAGCTTAAGTCGAGTCTAGTCTTGGCTTAGCAACGCCATCTTGTACATGTAATTTACTAAGATTGTTAACTCGCCACCAGTAAAATTCCCTTTATCCAACAAAACCGTGTAATTCATATCCCTACACCTAACGATATAACCCTCTTTAAAAGACCTCTTTGATAGTTTATCCTAGGTGCTTACGCCATGTGGTGGAGGTTTGATCCTTTCCCAAGCCTATGGTAATCTATTTTGCTATGACAGGTAGTGAGAGATATCTTCCATTTCCATAATGTTATATTACTTTATTACACCCGAGAGATGTGAGTATCTAAACACTATTTGTGAGGTGCTTGTGTATGACCTCCGTGCTTGTCTATTGGTCTTTAGTGGAACAATTATTTGTTGTAATTACTTTTATATTAGTGTTAAATGACCCCTAACTTGTCTTTTGAGTAGAATAAAAGCTCATTTGCTTGAGGACAAGCAAATCTCAAGTGTAAGGGTATATGATGAGGCGAAAAATGATCCGTTTTTAGGGGGTCATTTAAGCCCGAATCCGAATTTATTTGATCAAATATTGCCCTAAATCGTTCCTTTTGTGATTTTAGGTGTTTGGAGAGTGAATTCTGGAAAAGAGGCTATTTTGGACGTTTTTGGAGCATAAAGTGAAGAAAACGACAAAGTACCAAAAATCCAAGCTGGAAATACAAGGTGACGGCGTCAAGGGTTTGCTCTTGACGGCGTCAGACATGAAGAATAATTTACCGTAGCTGGTGACGGCGTCAGATGGAGTTATGACGGCGTCAAAGTGACCAAGATTAATTTACCGTGGGTGGTGACGGCGTCACATAGGCCGTCACGATTGGATCTAGGGCGTCCGAGGAAGTGTATGGCGGCGAGTTGACGGCGTCAGATTTAACTCTTGACGCCGTCAGGACGATTTTCCTATATATAGTTTTCTAGTTTTTTCATTAAAAAGAGAGAAGTTTTGGTGAAACCCTAAAGACGATTTTGGTGCCTCTTTTACAGGTTTCTCAAGGGTTCCAAACCCTTGAGACCTTGCATTGTAATTGAGATAAGTATACTCTTAATTCAATCAATATGTCTATGTGTTGGTTGTTTATCTTTTGTTCTTATCTTAATTCTACTATGCTAGGCTAGATTTCCTTTGTGTTTGCTTAGATCTAATGAAACCTAGATGTTGATTATGTGTTGATTACTTGTCTATTCTTGTTCTTGGATGAATGATATTATATGTTAGGCTTAAGAAAACTGGCAGATCTCCAAATGGTAACGTGCTTGAACGTCTTAAGAAACATGAACCGAGGCGTACTAGGTCTTTATTGGTTGTATTTAATGCATGGGCCACTGTTTACAATCCCTATAGTTGTGCTGGGTCATGGTGTAGGAGGAGATAAGAGCTCATAGAGTTGGGGAGTTATGTATGCCACTCCACGAATGGTATTAAGGAATACAACCCGTCATTCATACAAGTGTAACAAGTAATTAACATGTAAAAGATATCTAGGGAGTAATGAAGTCTAAGTAAACACAATTTCTCCAATTACTGCTCACAACCTTAGTTTAATTAGTTTAATTTCATTTTTTATTATTTTATTTTGATTGCATCTTAGCTTTGGGTTAGTTGATTAGCAACTAATTCCGCCCACTCTTTCAAAACCCGAGATTTTAATTGCTTTCATAAAATATAAAAACACAAAAATAATCATCTTTCATCTCTAGAACTTTTAATTAGGTTTTCTAATCCTAGCGACACTATTCCTAAGCTGAACGATCAATCCCCCGGTACTTGTCACTATACTATACTACAACGATCAGGTACACTGCCTGGTGGGGGTTGTAAGCCTCGCGAGATCCCTCGAGAGGTAAAGCAAGGTGCGATTCCCACGCATCATCATCCTCCATTAAGATTTTATGAGTACAAAAGTTCGGGCTTATGCCCTTAATGTCGGAGAGTTTCCAAGCAATTGCTTGTTTGTTTGACTTAAGAACCTTTAGGAGTGCAGCCTTTTCCTCATCTTTTAAGTCTTTGGCAATAATGACGGGTAATTTATTATCACCCTCCAGAAATGCATATTCTAGATGAGGAGGCAAGTCCTTGAGCTCAACCTCGGGGAAGTCTTTAGTTATTTCAACATTTTTGACTTCCGCTTTATGAAGTATTTGTGGAGACGGAGAGGGTGAAGGATCGTCATTTAACAATCTTTCAAGGAGAAGAATGTCCCCCTCCGGGTCAAGATAGTTTTCATCAACTCCATCGGGAATTGAGCTATCTTGAGCAAGAAAAGCCTCGAGCTCTTCCAAAAGGAAGTCACTTCCCTCAAACGGAGTGAGGGAAGGGGAAGAGTCGGAAATGATCGGGTCAGTAGAAAGACTGCCACTGGATGAGAAACCGAGGACCTCTTGAGAATACTCCTCAGACGCAACATCGATGACATCAATTCGGTTAACCGTTTCAGCGTCATAGTTGGAGGAGTATCTTGAAGTCTGATCAAGATTGAATGTGATGGCTTCGCCACCAACACGTAGAGTGATTTCTTCTTCGAATACATTGATTAAAGCACGACCCGTTCTTAAGAATCCTCTTCCGAGAATGAGAGGGACTCGTGGGTCAGCATCGAAATCAACAATCACGAAATCTGCCGGAAAATGGAACTTTCCTACTTTCACGAAGATATCTTCGGCAATGCCGAGAGGACGGGATATAGTACGGTCTGCAAGCTCGAGTGTCATGCAGGTCGGAGTGAGAGTAGGTAGAGAAAGTCTTTTCCAGACTGAGTAAGGCATCAGGTTAATGCTTGCGCCAAGATCGGCCAAGGCAAAGCATTCAACCATCCCCGGGAAAATACATGGAATGAGAAATTTCCCGGGATCTCCAAGCTTTTCGGGAAGCTTTTTCAAGAGCACTGCTGAGCAATGCTCATTAAGAGAAGTTTTTGCCATCTCACAGAGTTTTTCTTTGTTGCTTATCAGATTTTTGATTGTCGAAGCAAACTTAGGCATGAGAAGAAGAGCGTCCGCGAAGCTAATATCGAAGTGTAATTCTTGGAAAATTTGATAAAATTTTTCCATCTGATGATTAGCTCTTTCGCGGTTCTTTTGATCATACACACGTGAAGGATATGGAATTGAAGGCTTAGGATCATTCTTTGGAATTTCATCAGGACTCACAGGAGGATCAAATACAACTTTCGGCTTACGAGCCGGGACCGGGACAACTTGAGGGTGGACGTTGTTGATACCTCCGTTATTAGTAGGAAGTACCTTGTCCGTAGTGACCTCAGGTTCACGTTCCGCTACCTTAGGAGGAGAAGAAGAGGTAGAAGGAATCGAGGATCAAATACAACTTTGACATCGCCCCTCGGGTTAGCGATCGTGTTGCTCGGTAATGTACCCGGGCCCGAGGGTCGATCATTTAAAGACTTCTGAAGTTCAGAGATAGTCTTGATCAATAACCGATTTGTTTCCTCTTGTGCTTTCATGAATTGTTTAATCTCAGCATCGGAGGAAGAAGGGGGTGGAACAACGTTTTGATTTTGAACAGGGGGATTTTGAACACGGTTGTTTTGAAAATTCCCTTGATTTTGATTGTTGTTACCCTGAAAAGTGTTTCTCTGATTGAAATTACCCTGATTATAATTCCCTTGATTCTGGTTTCTTTGAAAATTTCCTTGAAAACCTTGGTTTTGATTGCCGTTTTGAAAATTGTTTTGATTAAACTGGCCTTGATTTTGGTTCGGGTTTTGGAAATTTGAGTTTTGACCTTGGTTAAAATTCTGATTCGCGTTACGGTTTTGATTTTGGTTAAAACCGGGAGGTCCGAGAAAATTGTTGGAACGATAGCTTAAGAGATTACGGTCCCCTTGCGGTTGGTAAGAATTACCCCCCGTGTTATAGGAACCATTAGCAGCATAAACGTTCTCTTGAGGAAATTCAGCAGTAGCTGGACACTCGGAATACAGATGTGGGCCCCCACAAGTTTCACAACTTCGGGCCACGGCTTTCACTTGTTGATTTTGAACCTGATGTTGTATCGTTTGGTTCATTCTCAACACAGCCGTAGAAATATCATCCATCTTTTTGGTAAGAGCAATTATTTCAGGAGATGATGATGAGGGAGTAACTGAATTACATAACGCATCCCTCTCCGCAGAGGAATCCCAAAAGTTATGATGGGCAGTCATGTTCTCGATTAAGTCATAGCACTCCTCGGGACGCCTTTTCATAAAGGTCCCACCAGCAGCAGCATTGAGAATGTCTCGGTGCCTCAATGTCAGACCATTATAGAAGGTATCTATGATGGTAACTTGTAACATATTGTGGTTAGGGCACCGATCAATGGCTAGCTTATAACGTTCCCAAGCCTCAAAAAGAGACTCATCGGGACGTTGCCGGAAGTTGCTGATATCATTTCGTAACTTGGTAACCATGGAAGGTGGAAAATATTTTGCTAGAAACTTGGTGACCATGTCATCAAAGGTACGAATAGAATTCCTTGGAAGTCGGTCAAACCATGCAGTGGCATGATGAGTGAGAGAATAGGGGAAGAGGTACAGCCGAAGGGCATCATCGGTGACACCATGCTGTTTCATGCTTTGGGTGACCGTAAGATATTTGTCAAGATGCTTGTTAGCATCGTCACCCGGTAATCCGTGAAATTGACACGAATTCTGGACTTATTGGATCATGTGGTGCTTGAGGCCAAAGTCCGTGGCCCCAATAGTGATTGGTGCAATAGGCCCACCCCGCCCTTGCATGGTAGGCTGGCACAGCTCCTCCATCGTTCGGAGATCGGGAGCTGGCTCATCAGGGGGTGGTAATGGTGGTGGTGGCCCAGCGGCCATTTCGGTTTCTGTGTTAGAACGTAGCTCGGGTACGTCTTTCTGTTTTTTATTCTTTGCTTGAGACCGAGTGCGCATGCACTAAAAACAATTTTTCAACACAAGTTCGAGGCAAAACTACAGTGAACTTAAACCAATAATCACAAGTGAGCAGCTTCTTTGAAAAAGGTACACTACTCACAGGGATACAAAGGCAAGTTTTAATCTTAAGTTTGGGAACTTATTATGGGTTTATTAATTGATTTTTGAAAAACTGCTTTAGGCTTATGGGTGTGTGTGCAGAAAACTTGGGAAATATTTTTGGAACTGATTTGTTAACCGAAATCGTCCCTTTAAGATTACTCGCAGGCTGGCGGGAGGAAGTAAATAGGTTTCCTCTTCAGTTCGCAATTTAATGTCAGAACTTACCTTAAACCAACTGTTTCAGGTTGTAATCTTAAAGAACACGAAGTAATTTAACTTCACAGTTTGTTTTTGATTGTTTTTAATTTTTTTGGTGTTTTTCAACACTTCAGGAGAAGTGTTAATGAACGTTTTTCTGATATGATTATGTTTTTACAAAAACTTTTTACAGGGAGGGGTTTTGAAAACCACTAAACTTAAAACGATTTTATAAAACACGCAACAACCTCCCCGGCAGCGGCGCCAAATTTTGATTGGTCCTGAACCGTCAGATTATTATTGACCAAGGTCAACAAGTCAAAGACAGCCTAGAATCAATACTCCGGTGATAGTATCGTGTATTCCCGGGTCGTTAAAGTCCCGACGAGATTGCAATGGTGCTTTTGAGAATCGTTTATGAGTGAGTGGGACTGAGGACAGTAGCCCAGATGATATGGAATTGATTTTGCTACTGTTATTTTGGTATTGGCAAACAGATATAATATTCACAATAATCAGATACCAGATATATGCACAAATTCGCAATTAAGATCAAGTATCGGACTGGAAAAGTGGGTTTTTGGTTTTTAACAAACTACAGGGGGTGCTTTTGACACTTTTCAAAACTTAAAATTAAAAATGGAAAAGAAATTATAAAAGTGATTAAAATAATATTAAACTATTATTTAATTAATTAAACTATTTAAAATCTAAATTAAAATCTAATTTAAATAAACTAAAAATGACAAATGATTTAAATTAAACTAAAAATTATCCAAAATATTTTCTAAACCTAAATTAGAACTTGAAGAAAGTATAAAAAATTAAAAATAATATTTTTGTCTTTTTGAGGTTTTGTTATTAATTAAAAACTATTTAACTTAATTAAACTAATTAAACTACTTTTAATTTATATTAATACTAAATTAACTTAGAAAATTAAGATAAAATTTATAAAATTACTTAACCATCACAGGAATCCTATAAAATTATAAAAACTCTAAAAATTATATTTTAAGATTAAACTACTAATTATTTACCTTTTAATTAACTTAAATCTATTTTAAACAAATAAAATAAGAAGAATAGAAAATGAACAGTAGAATTTCAAAATTTATTTTCTAAAAACTTATTATACTATATTAGAACTAGGAAAATTATAAAAACTAGATTTAACCTTATTAAAACCAATTAAACTATTTAATACTTGATATTAATTAATAATAAAGAAAATTAAAATTAAATCTAATTAACAATAAATGACAAAATAAAAATCTGAAAAAATTATCAAAATTACTTTACTATATAAGGTATTTAATAAAAATATAAAAACACTAGTGACTTAATTAAAATATAAAAATGAAAATTAAAATTAACTAGAATTAAATAGAAACTATCACTTAATTTAAAACTATTTTTTTTGGATTTTTCTTTGTCAGAACTATTTTATACCTTAAAATAACAAACTTTTGTAAAGACACTTTCCAAGTTAGCTTATAAATAAGCTATAACACCCCCTTGTCTTAAACAGTTGACTTTGGTTGACTGTTTGGTCAATCTGGGTCAAATGGCCTTGGGTGGGGTCCACAGTGTTAAAACTTGATACAAATAAACTAAATAAGCTTACATAAGCCAGAAACAACAAGAAATCAACACAAATAAGCTATTTAAATGGAAATAAGCACTTTGCACTTTGCACTTATGGGTCAGAACTGGGACAAACTTGGTGAGCACTTTCAGGTGGGGTCCACTAGGCTAAGGGTCAAACAACTGGTCAAAGGTGAGACTCTGGTAGGAGGGGGGATGTAAAAACCTATCTATGGGGTCTGGGGTCCACTGAGGTGGTCACAAAACACCACCAAAGTGGTGGTGGTGACTGGGTGTCTGGGTGAGCAGGGCACAACCTTGCCCTGCAGCTTACTTTGAAGGTCTGTGGGACCCACTTAAACTTCTAAACAAATTAAGCAAAAATTTAAGCTGATAGATTAGCTGATAGACTTTAACCACACAAAATTTCAAGACTTAATATCCATTACACAGTTTTCAATTAAAGTTGGAAATTTGGTAAAAATCTGAAAAGGCAACTTTTGACTTTTGACAAGAACACTCAAACTTTGACTTTGATGAGATTCCAATGACTCCTATTGATCAAATGTGATGTATTAAGATACACTTGAACTTAATCACTCTATATTAACTACTTAATAAGCTAATGATGTGGTTTTGAACACTTAAAACTCTTACAGTTAACTGTGAGAGAGTGATTTTTGAGTTTTTGACTTTGAACCAAAATGACAACTGGTTTAAGACTTTGAAACCAACAAATAGGACTATTGAATGTTTTCCATGCTTTTGTTATCTTCTGAGAACCTCAACAACACACCCAACCAAGCTGATCCAAACACCCCTATTGTTTGACTGTTTTGAACTTTTCAAGACAAATGGTCACTTAGGGGGTACAAACTTAATTCCAAACTACAAATTATGATTATTGTAACTGGTTTTAAGTACTTGAGATTCAGATTATCATATTACTCATACAAACTTAACACCTAAACTAATGAGACAGTTAAACTTATAACTTTAAGTAACTAACTATTTTAACCAACAAGCTGCAAATTTTAAGCTAAAAGTTATCTAAACAAGACTTAAATAACACAAACAAACAGGGATTAACAAATATAAGCAGACAATCAATCAAAAGCTAAACTAGGAGTTTTAATTAAGAATTTAAATAAGCAAATCCTTACTAGGTTACCCTCAGCATGAACAGAGGGTTTTCCTATGATGCCTATCTTTAGATAGGCTATATCCAGCTCCAATCTTGCTCACCATTCCATCTTCAAACCTGAAAACTCAAATCAAACCAAACAGTTGACCATAGTTGACTTTTTTACTTTTTTTTGATTATTTTCTATTGATTCTGGATTTTAGGGTCTCTACAAGCTTGATTAAGCTTTAGGGAGCTTATGTGAGCCTAAATTCAATCCATAATCCCATACACCATCAACTCTTAAACAATTCGAATTCTTAGAAAAATGAGTAAACTGCAAATATGAAAACTAAACTTGAACCTTGAAATTTTATTAATTAAAAAGATTCATAATACAAAGCTAACACTAGTACAATGCTTGAATTAGGAAATTTAACACTAATTGGCTTGGAAATTTAAATTCGACACACTTTAACTAAAATTAAAAAACTACTCCTTTCTTCTTGCATCTCTTCCTTTTATAGCTGCACATTAGGGTTCCCCTGAGCACTCTGAGCAAATCCCATCATTTATCTTGGCCATTGGATCACTATTGTACAATCTCAGCCTTTGAATCATTTTCGCGCCAAAATAAAAGTGGGGCAATTTGGACTGTTTCAAGCAATTGGGGGGGGGGGTGGTGCATTAAATGTGATGTGAGGGTAGGTGCAGAGAGGTGTGGGAGGGTGATGATGGCTTGGGGCAAGTGGTGGTGGTGGTTTTGCAGGTTACGGGGTGGTTTGGGGGGGGAAGAGGGTAGTTTGGTGGTTTTGTTGACCGAGGTCAAACATGGGGTCGGGTCAAAGATTGGGTGGACTGGGCTTGGATGGGCTTGGGGGTTTATTTTTGGGTGGGCTTAGTTTTGGTTTTGGTTTTATTTTATTTTGGATCCGGTTGGTTTAATTTCACAAGGACCATTTGTGTAATTTTGGGAAAGTTGAGGGTTTGGTTTTGGCATTTTCTAAATTTGTTTCTAAGGGTGTATAATGCCATATGATGAATAGTATAAGGTCCTTTGGTGATTTTTCAATTTATTTTTCACCAGGGACTGAAACCGTCAAACTTTCAAACTTCAGGGACCATTTGTGTAAATATCACCAAACTTTCCACCAAGGACCAATCCTGTCATAAAAGGTTAGTGCAAGGACAAAATTTGTTTTTCTCAAAGTTTTCCATATCCCAGGGACTATTTTTGACAATTTACAAAGTTCAGGGACTAAACTTGACATTCTGTGAAACTTTTCACCAAAGGACTAATTATGTAACTTTTTGATTTATAAGGGCCTTTGGTGACTTTTTCAAGTTTTTAGAATGACCAGGGACTAGATTTGACAACTTTTGAAAGTTGGGGGACTGAAACTGCCAATTATGCAAACTTTATGTGTTTTTCATCTGTTTTTGGTATTTTTGCATTTGAAACATGTAAAACACTTTCCTGGGATATTTTCACTATTTTGATTCATTATTGAGTGTTTTTGGATGTTTTGGCAGTTCAGAATTGGTAAAAATGATGAGTATTTACACACTCATCAAGTATAATGACAAGTACCGGGGGATTGATCGTTCAGCTAGGAATAGTGTCGCTAGGATTAGAAAACCTAAAGACTAGGTCTAGAGATGAGGGATGATTCTTTTTATATTTTTATATTTTTATGAAAGCAATTAAAAATCTTGGTTTTAAAGGAGTTGGGCGGAATTAGTTGCTAGTCAACTAACCCAATACTAAGATGCAATCAAAATAAAATACTAGAAATGAAAATAAACTATATTAACTAGAGTTGTGAGCAATATGTGGGAGAATTGTGTTTACTTAGATTTCATTACTCCCTAGATATCTTTTACACGTTAATTACTTGTTATAGTTGCGTGGATAACGGATTGTATTCCTTAATATCATTCATGGGGTGGCGTACTTACTTCCCCGATCCTATGAGCGCCTACTTCACTCCTATGTCGAGCCGGCTAAGAAGCTCCTAACATGGGATCATTAGAATTTACTCATGCATTAAATACAACCAATAAAACCTAATACACATCGGTTCATGTTTCCTAAGACGTTTAAGCATGTTACACAATGGAGATCTGCCAGTTTTCTTAAGCCTAACATTGAAATCATTCATCCAATACAACCATAAACAAGTAATCAACACATAATTAACATCTAGGTTTCATTAGATCCAAGCAAACACAAGATAGATCTAGCCTAGCATGTTAAAATCAAGACAAGCACAAGATATAGTCAACCAACACATAGAAATATTGATTGAATTAAGAGAAGACTTATCTCAATAGAACATGGAAGGATTCTGATGAGGCGAAAAATGATCCGTTTTTAGGGGGTCATTTAAGCCCGAATCCGACTTTATTTGATCAAATATTGCCCTAAATCGTTCCTTTTGTGATTTTAGGTGTTTGGAGAGTGAATTCTGGAAAAGAGGCTATTTTGGACGTTTTTGGAGCATAAAGTGAAGAAAACGACAAAGTACCAAAAATCCAAGCTGAAGATACAAGGTGACGGCGTCAAGACCAAAAGCTTGACGGCGTCAGACATGAAGAATTAAATATCGAAGGTGGTGACGGCGTCAGATGTAGAGGTGACGGCGTCAAAGTGGCCAAGAATAAAATACCGAAGGTGGTGACGGCGTCACATAGGCCGTCACAAGTGGATCTAGGGCGTCCGAGGAAGTTTATGGCGGCGATGTGACGGCGTCAGAATTAACTCTTGACGCCGTCAGAACAATTTTCCTATATATAGTTTTCTAGTTTTTTCATTAAAAAGGAGAGAAGTTTTGGTGAAACCCTAAAGACGATTTTGGTGCCTCTTTCACAGGTTTTTCAAGGGTTCCAAACCCTTGAGACCTTGCATTGTAATTGAGATAAGTATACTCTTAATTCAATCAATATGTCTATGTGTTGGTTGTTTATCTTTTGTTCTTATCTTAATTCTACTATGCTAGGCTAGATCTCTCTTGTGTTTGCTTAGATCTAATGAAACCTAGATGTTGATTATGTGTTGATTACTTGTCTATTCTTGTTTTGAATGAATGATTTATATGTTAGGCTTAAGAAAACTGGCAGATCTCCAAATGGTAACATGCTTGAACGTCTTAAGAAACATGAACCGAGGCGTACTAGGTCTTTATTGGTTGTATTTAATGCATGAGCCACTGTTTACAATCCCTATAGTTGTGCTGGGTCATGGTGTAGGAGGAGATAAGAGCTCATAGAGTTGGGGAGTTATGTATGCCACTCCACGAATGGTATTAAGGAATACAACCCGTCATTCATACAAGTGTAACAAGTAATTAACATGTAAAAGATATCTAGGGAGTAGTGAAGTCTAAGTAAACACAATTTCTCCAACCACTGCTCACAACTTTAGTTTAATTTAGTTTAATTTCATTTTCATTAGTTTAAATTAATTATATAATAGTTTTGGGTTAGTTGAATAGCAACTAATTCCGCCCACTCTTCCAAAACCCGAGATTTTATTTGCTTTAATAAAAATATAAAAATACAAAAATAATCATCTTTCACCTCTAGAACTATTAATTAGGTTTTCTAATCCTAGCGACACTATTCCTAAGCTGAACGATCAATCCCCCGGTACTTGTCACTATACTATACTACAACGATCAGGTACACTGCCTGGTGGGGGTTGTAAGCCTCGCGAGATCCCTCGAGAGGTAAAGCAAGGTGCGATTCCCACGCATCAAGTTTTTGGCGCCGCAGCCTGGGGAATAGTTATTGTCTAGGTTAGGATTTCTTTTTATTAGGTCTACTTGCTAGATTCCTTTCTAGTAAGATTTTTATTTTTATTTTTAGGTCTTCTTTAGTCTATCTTGTTTCTTCGTGCCTTTGTTCGTAACTCTTTACCATCCGACATCATGGAAGGTGGTAACATCTTTGAACCCATCATCCCACCACAACAAAACCCACCATTAGAACCCCTTAGGCCCCGAACCTTAGGAGAGTATTCCCGACCTAGCCACCAAGGCTACCGAAACACCATTGAGCTCACCGGAGCCAATGTGACCCCCTTGCGATCCGACACCATCCGGTTGGTGCAAAGCGGATGTGCATTCCATGGACTTCGTTCCGAAGATCCAAACCAACACCTTAAGGACTTCCTCAAAATCGTAGATTCCATAGACCTAGGTGTTGAAACTAGAGAGACAACCCGATTACGCCTATTCCCATTCTCTCTACGAGATCAAGCTAGTCAATGGCTTGAACGTTTACCCGCGGGATCCATCACCACATGGGACAATCTCGCCAACCGCTTCCTCACCCAATTCTTTCCGCCGGAAAAAACTGCAATGCTTAGAAGGGACATTTTGATGTTTGAGCAACAGCGGGGTGAACCTTTTTACGAGGCTTGGGCCCGTTTTAAGGATCTCCTCCACAAGATCCCTCATCATGGAATAAACCTTTGGTTATTAGTTCAAATTTTTTACGACCATGTTGACTATCACACTAAGCGTACCATCGACAGAGCCGCGGGAGGCAAATTGCGTGATAAGAATGCCGAGGAGTCATGGGCAATTATAGAAGAGCTCGCTGTCGATAATAATGAGATTTGGGAATTTAAACATACGGTAGAAGCGGCCATCAATGCAGTTTCGGCATCTGGAGGGACCACCGAAATCCCTGATGAACTCTTATGCAAACTTGAGGCAAAAGTTGACTATTTTGAGGAAAGGCAAAGGAGACCCTTAAGTCCTAGACAAGCCACTGTCAATTCTGTCTCAAGATCAACTTCGGCACCATTATCTGAATCACCTTCTAGAGAACATGCCGAAACTTTTCAGAGATACACCCCACCTTGCTCCCCTTCCAAGGAACTTAGCTCGGAATTTGAGGCTAGGATGAGAGAATATATGGCGACTCATTCTGATCGGCTTGCTAGATTCGAAGAAGCAGTTTATAAGCAAAAAGAGGAGATGCAGGAGAAAATGAATGAGATGTTGAGTCTATTGGAGGAGTATGCCAATCAGAAAACCCCCGAACGAATACTGCTAAGGAAAGAAAGCACCACTCCCACCACCCAATTTGTTAACTCCATCACCATTGTCCATAATGATGACGAGAAGGTAAAAACTCCTGCTAAACAAACCTTAGAAAAACCGCCTGAGTCCCAACCTTTGAGTTACTACCTGAAACACGACATAAACAAAAACACCATAACAAATTGAATTAAGGATGATAGGCGTAACCAATCCTCCGAACAGGTTCCCGAAAAAGAGAAAGAAGAGGAAGATGAGTATGACACGCTTATTGGAGGATCAGTGGTCGAGAGGTTACTGGTACAGAAAGTGGCCACCAAGCAGGTAGCATGTGGGAATTTTGAATTACCAACGAGCATCGGGGACTTGAAACATCTTAGTGCTTTCGCCGACCAAGGATCGGAAGTAAATCTTATGCCCCTGACTATCTACATCCAACTGACGTCGAAGATGCCAATACCCACTCGTGTTAGGATGTCTCTTGTTGGGCACTCGTACATATACCCCCTAGGAATAGCAGAAGATGTATTAGTCAATGTTGCAGGATTCATGTACCCCGTCGATTTTATGATCATTGATGATAAATGGGATGGATGCATGCCAATAATCCTTGGGGCACCATTCCTCACCACCGCTAGGGCTGTCATTAAGTATGAAGATAGGAAGATTGAGCTTAAATCTGGGAAGAGAAAGATTAGCTTCCACATGACTCCGCGGAGTGGGCATGAGAATTTGAGTTGGAGAATGATTAAAAACAACATTGGCACGACGCCCATTCGTGTTCAGAATAAAATTCTTGCATGGGAGGCAAGAACCAAAAGCTATAAGAAAGCTAAGGATGAAAGAAGAAAAAGCAATGAGGTTCCGATTGAACTCAAACACACTCAACACGAAAGCACTCGTACACCGTTTGAGGAAGGGAACTTAGTACTCTTGAGACACTTAGAAACAACAATACCACCCGATAAACCAAGTCCTTGGTGGTATGGGCCATTCACAATCGAAGGATTGAGCCAGGATGGGGCAGCTAACTTGAGGAGCAAATTAGGTGGGAAGGTGATTGCGAGTATCGATAGACTGAGGCACTACCACCATAACAGTAATGATCGCAATTATATGGGGTACATCATTTCAAATGATGAGATCACGTAGTAACCCACGACTTTGAGTCTAGCTACAAGACTCGTAAATAAAGAAAAGCGCTTCTTGGGAGGCAATCCATGTTTTGTGTGATTTTTATTTGTTTGATTGTTATTTGCTTCCGTATGCATGTTTTATTTTTATTGTTGGTTGATCATGTTTCTCTACTAAAAAGTGGAAATACTTTATTATGTTGTTTAGCCTAGTCTTAACTTCAACCTAGAGGTATTTTTGCAAAAGATAAGTGTAAGGGGAAACCCCAAATATGTTTTTAAGAAACAAACCGATCATGATTATCCACAATATTAAATGAACATGCATATTCGTATTTGTTAGAGTCAAATGCTTGTATCGAGTCATAATGAAGTTTTGCAGGATTTTCCAGGAAGTAGGACAAAGTTTTTCCAGAAATTTTCCGGAAACTTAACATAAGAATTTCTGCAGGTCCATTCTGACGGCGTCAGGGTTTGCTCTTGATGGCGTCAGGAGTCAAAAATCTGGAAATTTTACCGGTTTTGTTTTTCTAACGGAGTCTTATAGTTTTTGTGAATTATTAAGTTTTATAATCTCCAGGAAATCTTCAAACTTCATTCCACAAGCATTATATCTTACTTTGTTTTCTAGGATTTAGTAACTTATATAGGATACCGCCGATTTTACGCGAGGTTGCCTTGTCTACTTTTGTCAGGATTTACAGGTTATTTGTGACAAGAAGATGATTTATATTCTGGAAGGGAAGCTTTGATTGTTCGTTTTCTTGGAAGAAGATTTAACCTGGTCAACTAAAATCCATACCGAGCGAATCAGGGGAGTATTTGATTTCATTCTCTTTACTTTTTAACTTTTACATTCTTTACTTGAACATTGGGGACAATGTTCATCTTAAGTGTAAGGGGAGGGTAAAAAGATGATACCTTACATATGCACTTTCGCTTGAGTTTGTTTTGTTTGATAGTAGATGAGTAATAAAACTACGAGAAATACTTGTTAGTGTAATTTTAGCGCCAAATTTAAAATTTTTTACAACATTTAGGAGTGAAACTTTAGCCATAGCAAGCGTCTCATGGATAGGAGATTGTATGACTAGCACATAACCGTATATTCAGAAAAATTTTCCACCCAAAAATGTAAGGTTCGCCTTTAGATTGGATAGGAAAAGCATTCATTATTAGTGCTTATGAGTGTACCGGTAGCATTTAGATTCTAGAACTTGCGTTAGTGATGCATCCCGAGACCGCTAGTGAGACTACATTCGTGTGGTAGGATTTACTACATGATAAGAGGCATTAGGATCACCCTTGTGTTAAACCCGTATTATAATTACTTGACCATTTAAGTCATATTACTTGGCTAGTTAAGTCAACTAATTTTTCCCACACCCTTAGCGTTGTACTCATTTTTAGTACACGATACCCCTAGTACACCCCTCCGAGCCTATCTTTTCGTTTCTAACTTTAAGCATTTTACTTAAAGGAAGAATTTGTTACACCCCACTTAAATGTACAACCAAATCGCCTTAGCCTTCCGTGTATGCGCTCATTTTTAGTGCATTATTGTTATTTGTTAAACCCTAAGTTAACTTTCTAATTGATTACATGGTTGCTAAGTCGAGTCATATCCTTGTACATATTGTTTTGGGACGATTGGGACTCATGGGTAAGTACGTATTTTATGGAGTAATGGGGAAGAACATCATATATTACCCCCATATGTACGTTAATCTTAAAAGTGCTCCAAGTGTTTTGATTTTCTTAATTCGAGTCATTAGATTAGTTAAATGTAAAGTATGTAAAGATTCAAGTGTAAGGGGAACGTTTATACCCCTATGATGTATTATTTTGGATGGTAGGGTAAGAGTGTATGCAAAAAAAAAAAAAAAAAAAAAAAAAAAGAAAAAAAAAATCGAAAAAAAATAGAAAAATCAAGAAAAAGAAAAAAAAAATAGAAAAAGAAAAAGAGAAAAAAACATACGGACTACCATCCCGTTTCATTCTATGTTCATTTTATGTTTTTTGCTATTTTTCATTTATTAGCTTAAGTCGAGTCTAGTCTTGGCTTAGCAACGCCATATTGTACATGTAATTTACTAAGATTGTTAACTCGCCACCAGTAAAATTTCCTTTATCCAACAAAACCGTGTAATTCATATCCCTACACCTAACGTTATAACCCTTTAAAAGACCTCTTTGATAGTTTATCCTAGGTGCTTACGCCATGTGGTGGAGGTTTGATCCTTACCAAGCCTATGGTAATCTATTTTGCTATGACAGGTAGTGAGAGATATCTTCCATTTCCATAATGTTATATTACTTTATTACACCCGAGAGATGTGAGTATCTAAACACTATTTGTGAGGTGCTTGTGTATGACCTCCATGCTTGTCTATTGGTCTTTAGTGGAACGATTATTTGTTGTAATTACTTTTATATTAGTGTTAAATGACCCCTAACTTGTCTTTTGAGTAGAATAAAAGCTCATTTGCTTGAGGACAAGCAAATCTCAAGTGTAAGGGTATATGATGAGGCAAAAAATGATCCGTTTTTAGGGGGTCATTTAAGCCCGAATCCGACTTTATTTGATCAAATATTGCCCTAAATCGTTCCTTTTGTGATTTTAGGTGTTTGGAGAGTGAATTCTGGAAAAGAGACTATTTTGGACGTTTTTGGAGCATAAAGTGAAGAAAACGACAAAGTACCAAAAATCCAAGCTGAAGATACAAGGTGACGGCGTCAAGACCAAAAGCTTGACGGCGTCAGACATGAAGAATTAAATATCGAAGGTGGTGACGGCGTCAGATGTAGACGTGACGGCGTCAAAGTGGCCAAGAATAAAATACCGAAGGTGGTGACGGCGTCACATAGGCCGTCACAAGTGGATCTAGGGCGTCCGAGGAAGTTTATGGCGGCGATGTGACGGCGTCAGAATTAACTCTTGACGCCATCAGAACAATTTTCCTATATATAGTTTTCTAGTTTTTTTATTAAAAAGGAGAGAAGTTTTGGTGAAACCCTAAAGACGATTTTGGTGCCTCTTTCACAGGTTTTTCAAGGGTTCCAAACCCTTGAGACCTTGCATTGTAATTGAGATAAGTATACTCTTAATTCAATCAATATGTCTATGTGTTGGTTGTTTATCTTTTGTTCTTATCTTAATTCTACTATGCTAGGCTAGATCTCTCTTGTGTTTGCTTAGATCTAATGAAACCTAGATGTTGATTATGTGTTGATTACTTGTCTATTCTTGTTTTGAATGAATGATTTATATGTTAGGCTTAAGAAAACTGGCAGATCTCCAAATGGTAACATGCTTGAACGTCTTAAGAAACATGAACCGAGGCGTACTAGGTCTTTATTGGTTGTATTTAATGCATGAGCCACTGTTTACAATCCCTATAGTTGTGCTGGGTCATGGTGTAGGAGGAGATAAGAGCTCATAGAGTTGGGGAGTTATGTATGCCACTCCACGAATGGTATTAAGGAATACAACCCGTCATTCATACAAGTGTAACAAGTAATTAACATGTAAAAGATATCTAGGGAGTAGTGAAGTCTAAGTAAACACAATTTCTCCAACCACTGCTCACAACTTTAGTTTAATTTAGTTTAATTTCATTTTCATTAGTTTAAATTAATTATATAATAGTTTTTGGTTAGTTGAATAGCAACTAATTCCGCCCACTCTTCCAAAACCCGAGATTTTATTTGCTTTAATAAAAATATAAAAATACAAAAATAATCATCTTTCACCTCTAGAACTATTAATTAGGTTTTCTAATCCTAGCGACACTATTCCTAAGCTGAACGATCAATCCCCCGGTACTTGTCACTATACTATACTACAACGATCAGGTACACTGCCTGGTGGGGGTTGTAAGCCTCGCGAGATCCCTCGAGAGGTAAAGCAAGGTGCGATTCCCACGCATCAGATTCAAGGGTGAAAACCCTTGAAAGTACTGTAAAATATGAGCTAGGGTTTACAAAGTTCGGCCCTAGTTTCTCCACACAAGTTCCTCTCCTTTTATGAATGAAAAATAGAAAACTATATATAGAGTTTGATAGGTGACGGCGTCAAGAACAAATGTCTGACGCCGTCATCTCGCCGCCAAATAGTTTCTCGGACTGCCTAGATCTGGGTCTGACGCCGTCATGTAATATCCTTATGCAGGCCGTCACAAAATTTAGTCTTGACGCCCTTGTTGTGACGCCGTCAGGTTTGCATTGGGTCGTCACCACTTTTACTCTTGACACCGTCAGGGTCTTCCTCTTGACGCCGTCAGGTACTGTTCTCAGCATGAAAAATTAAGTCTTTGGAGTTTTCTTCACTTTTATGCTCCAAAAACGTCCGAATTGCTTTCTTTTCTAGATTTCACTCCCAAAGTACCTAAAATCACAAAAGGAACGATTTAGGGTAATATTTGATCAAATAAATTCCAATTCCGGCTTAAATGACCCCTTAAAAGCGGTTCATCTTTCGCCTCATCATATACCCTTACACTTGAGATTTGCTTGTCCTCAAGCAAATGCGCTTTTATTCTAGTCAAAATACAAGTTAAGGGTCATTTAACACTAATATAAAAGTAATTACAACAAATAATCGTTCCACTAAAGACCAAAGACAAACACGGAGGTCATACACTATCACCTCACAAATAGTGTTTAGATACTCACATCTCTCGGGTGTAATAAAGTAATATCACAATATGGAAATGGAAAACATCTCTCACTACCTGTCATGGCAAAATAGATTTCCATAGGCTTGGGAAAGGATCAAACCTCCACCACATGGCGTAAGCACCTAGGATAAACTATCAAAGAGGTCTTTTAAAGGGTTGTAACGTTAGGTGTAAGGATATGTAATATACGGTTTTGTTGGATATAGGCAGTCTTTACTGGTGGCGAGTTCACAATCTTGGTTAATTACATGTACAACATGGCGTTGCTAAGCCAAGACTAGACTCAACTTAAGCTACTAAATGAAAAATAACAAGAACATAAAATGAACATAGAATGAAACGGGATGATAGTCCGTATGTTTTTTTCTCTTTTCTTTTTTCTATTTTTTCTTTTCTTTTTCTTGTTCTTTCGATTTTTTTTTTTTTTTTTTTTTTTTTTTTTTTTTTTTTTTGCATACACTCTTACCCTACCATCCAAAATAATACATCATAGGGAATGAAAATTCTCCTTACACTTGAATCTTTACATACTTTACAATAAGCTAATCTAATGACTCGAATTAAGAAAATCAAAACACTTGGAGTACTTTTAAGATTAACGCACATACGGGGGTAATATATGATGTTCTTCCCCATTACTCCATAAAATAAGTACTTTACCTATGAGTCCCAATCGTCCCAAAACAATATGTACAAGGATATGACTCGACTTAGCAACCATGTAATCAATTAGATAATTAACTTAGGGTTTAACAAATAACAATAATGCACTAAAGATGAGTGCATACACGGAAGGCTAAGGCGATTTGGGTGTACATTTAAGTGGGGTGTAACAAATTCTTCCTTTAAGTAAAATGCTTAAAGTTAGAAACGAAAAGATAGGCTCGGAGGGGTGTACTAGGGGTTTCGTGTACTAAAAATGAGTACAATGCTAAGGTGTGGGAAAAATTAATTGACTTAACTAGCCAAGTAATATGACTTAAATGGTCAAGTAATTATGATACGGGTTTAACACAAGGGTGATCCTAATGCCTCTTATCATGTAGTAAATCCTACTACACGAATGTAGTCTCACTAGCGGTCTCGGGATGCATCACTAACGCAAGTTCTAGAATCTAAATGCTACCGGTACACTCATAAGCACTAATAGTAAATGCTTTTCCTATCAAATCTAAAGGCGAACCTCACATATTTGGGTGGAAAATTTTTCTGAATGATACGGTTTTGTGCTAGTCATACGACTCCTGTCCATGAGATGCTTGCTATGGCTAAAGTTTCACTCCTAAATGTTGTAAAAAATTTTAAATTTTGCGCTAAAATTGCACTAACAAGTATTTCTCATAGTTTTATTACACATCTACTATTAAACAAACAAACTCAAGCGAAAGTGTATTTGTAAGGTATCATCATTTTACCCTCCCCTTACACTTAGGATGAACATTGTCCCCAATGTTCAAGTAAAGAATGTAAAAGTGAAATAAGTAAAACGAATGAAATCAAATACTCCCCTGATTCGCTCGGTATGGATTATAAGGTGGCCAGGTTAGATCTTCCTCCAAGAAAATGAACAATCAAAGCTTCCCTTCCAGAATAATAATCATCTTCTTGTCATACATAACCTGTAAATCCTGAGAAAACAGACAAGGCAACCTCACATAAAATCGGCGGCAATCTACATATGCTACTAAATCCTAGAAAACAAAATAAGAAATAATGCTTGTGGAATGATGTTTGCAGATTTCCTGGAGATTATAAAACTAATAATTCAACAAAAACTTTAAGACTCCGTTAGAAAAACAAAACTGGTAAAATTTCCAGAATTTTACACGTGACGCCGTTAAGAGTAAACTCGTGACGCCGTCAGAAGTGACCTGCAGAAATTCTTATGTTAAGTTTCCGGAAAATTTCTGGAAAATCTTTGTCCTACTTCCTGGAAAATCCTGCAAAACTTTATTATGACTCGATACAAGCATTTGACTCTAACAAATACGAATATACATGTTCACTTAATATTGTGGAGAATCATGATCGGTTTTGTTTCTTAAAAACATATTTGGGGTTTCCCCTTACACTTATCTTTTGCAAAAATACCTTTGGATGAAGTTAAGACTAGGCCAAACAACAAAATAAAGTATTTTCACTTTTTAGTTTTGAAACATGATTTACCAACAATAAAAATAAAGCGTGCATACGGAAGCAAATAACAAACAAATAAAATAAAAATCACACAAAACATGGGTTGCCTCTCAAGAAGCGCTTTTCTTTATTTACGAGTCTTGTAGCTAGACTCAAGGTCATGGGTTACTACATGACCTCATCGTTGGTTCCACTCTATAGGTCGTCTTCTAAACCAGTTTTGTACTCCGGACCTAATTGCAAGCATTCTTTGTAGAAACCAAGCATCCTGTTCTTCACATACTCTACTCCTCTACGTCTATCCTCATCATTCCTATAGTAAGCTGCTTGTTTGTGTTCTTTTTCTATATTAGAAAGGAGGCGGTATTGCTCAATCTTATAGGGCATTTGGTAGGCAATTGATGAGGCGAAAAATAAACCACTTTTAGGGGGTCATTTTAGCCCGGAATTTAACTTTTTTGATCAAATATTACCCTAAATCGTTCATTTTGTGATTTTAGGTACTTTGGGAGTGAAATCTGGAAAAGGAAGTAATTCGGACGTTTTTGGAGCATAAAAGTGAAGAAAACGCCAAAGACTTAATTTTCCAAGCTGAGAACAGTACCTGACGGCGTCAAGAGGAAAATCATGACGGCGTCAAGAGTAAAAGTGGTGACGACCCAGTGCAAACCTGACGGCGTCAAGAGTTAATTTTGTGACGGCCTGCATAAGGTGTATACATGACGGCGTCAGATCCAGATCTAGGGAGTCCGAGGAACTATTTGGCGGCGAGATGACGGCGTCAGACATTTGTTCTTGACGCCGTCACGTTCTAAACTCTATATACAGTTTTCTATTTTTCATTCATTAGAGAGGAACTTGTGTGGAGAAACCCTAGGGCCGAACTTTGTAAACCCTAGCACATATTTTACAGTATTTTCAAGGGTTTTCACCCCTTGAATCCTTTCATGTGCTATTAAGATAAGTCTTTTCTTTAATTCAATCAATATGTCTATGTGTTGGTTGTCTATATCTTGTGCTTTTCTTGATTTCAACATGCTAGGCTAGATCTATCTTGTATTTGCTTGGATCTAATGAAACCTAGATGTTAATTATGTGTTGATTACTTATTTATGGTTGTATTGGATGAATGATTTCAATGTTAGGCTTAAGAAAACTGGCAGATCTCCATTGTGTAACATGCTTGAACGTCTTAGGAAACATGAACCGATGTGTACTAGGTTTTATTGGTTGTATTTAATGCATGAGTAAATTCTAATGATCCCATGTTAGGAGCTTCTTAGCCGGCTCGACATAGGAGTGAAGTAGGCACTCATAGGATTGGGGAAGTAAGTACGCCACCCCATGAATGGTATTAAGAAATACAATCCGTCATCCACGCAACTATAACAAGTAATTAACGTGTAAAAGATATCTAGGGAGTAGTGAAATCTAAGTAAACACATTTCTCCCACATATTGCTCACAACTTTAGTATAATTTAGTTTATTTTCATTTCTAGTATTTTATTTTGATTGCATCTTTAGTATTGGGTTAGTTGACTAGCAACTAATTCTGCCCAAATCCTTCAAACCCGAGATTTTAATTTGCTTTCTAAAAAATATAAAAATACAAAAAGAATCATCCCTCATCTCTAGACCTAGTCTTTAGGTTTTCTAATCCTAGCGACACTATTCCTAGCTGAACGATCAATCCCCCGGTACTTGTTATTATACTATACTACATCGATCACGTACACTGCCTGGTGGGGGTTGTAAGCTTCTGATGAGGCGAAAAATGAACCACTTTTAGGGGGTCATTTAAGCCCGGAATTGAATTTATTTGATCAAATATTGCCCTAAATCGTTCCTTTTGTGATTTTAGGTACTTTGGGAGTGAAATCTGGAAAAGGAAGCAATTCAGACGTTTTTGGAGCATAAAAGTGAAGAAAACACCAAAGACTTAATTTTCCAAGCTGGGAACAGTGTGTGACGGCGTCAAGAGGAACAAGTTGACGGCGTCAAGAGTAAAGATCATGACGACCCAGTACAGAAATGAAGGCGTCATAAGGAAGAGCGTCAAGAGTTAAATGTGTGACGGCCTGGAAAAATGGAATACATGACGGCGTCAGATGTAGATCAAGGCAGTCCGAGGATTATTTTGGCGGCGAGATGACGGCGTCACAAGGTTGTTCTTGACGCCGTCAGCCTCTATTATATATATATAGTTTTCTAATTTTCATTCACTAAGAGGAACAAGTTTGAAGAAACCCTAAGGCCGAACCATATACGTATTTTACAGCATTTTCAAGGGTTTTCAGCCCTTGAACCCTTACATGTGCTATTGAGATAAGTATTCTTTTAATTTAATCAATATGTCTATGTGTTGGTTGTCTATATCTTGTGCTTATCTTCATTCCACCATGCTAGGATAGATTTATCTTGTGTTTGCTTAGATCTAATGAAACCTAGATGTTGATTATGTGTTGATTACTTGTTTATGGTTGTATTGGATGAATGATTTCAATGTTAGGCTTAAGAAAACTGGCAGATCTCCAAATGGTAACATGCTTAAACGTCTTAGGAAACATGAACCGATGTGTACTAGGTTTTATTGGTTGTATTTAATGCATGAGTAAATTTTAATGATCCCATGTCAGGAGCTTCTTAGCCGGCTCGACATAGGAGTGAAGTAGGCACTCATAGGATTGGGGAGTTAAGTACGCCACCCTATGAATGGTATTAAGGAATACAATCCGTCATCCACACAACTATAACAAGTAATTAACGTGTAAAGGATATTAAGGGAGTAGTGAAATCTAAGTAAACACATTTCTCCACTTATTGCTCACAACCTTAGTTTAATTTAGTTTTATTTTCATTTTTTGTATTTTATTTTGATTGCATCTTTAGTATTGGGTTAGTTGACTAGGAACTAATTTCGCCCAAATCCTTCAAACCTGAGATATTTACTTGCTTTCTAAAAAAATATAAAAAATACAAAAAGAATCATCTCTCATCTCTAGAACTAGTATTTAGGTTTTCTAATCCTAGCGACACTATTCCTAGCTGAACGATCAATCCCCCGGTACTTGTCACTATACTATACTACAACGATCAGGTACACTGCCTGGTGGGGGTTGTAAGCTTCTCGAGATCCCTCGAGAGGTAAAGCCTGGTGCAATCCCTACGCTACCAGCTTCTCAAGATCCCTTGAGAGGTAAAGCCTGGTGCAATCCCTACGCACCAAGTTTTTGGCGCCGCAGCCCGGGAAATAGTTATTGTCTAGGTTAGAATCTCTTTTGTTAGGTCTACTTGCTAGATTCCTTTCTAGTGAGATTTTTTTTTTTTTTTTTTTTTTTTTTTTTTTTTTTTTTTTTTTTTTAAGGATCTCTTTAGTCTATCTTATTTCTTCGTGTTTTTGTTTGTACTAGTTTGGTATTTATGGAATTAGAGAGTCACCGTTTAGAAGTTAGCAAGAGGCTTATAGCGCATAAAAGAAGAAAGAGAGAAGTTAACACATTTAAGGAATTCATTAAGCCTCTCCAAATGAAAATTGAGTTTACGGACTTCGCTCCAACCCCGGATGAATTGAGTTACCATAGGTTCCTTTTACAACACCCTTGCCCCTCAAAGTATAGAAAGACACCATGGATTAGGTGGCACAACTTCAAGAACATAAAAATCCCTTGCATGATCGGGTACATGTCTAGAGAGCATACATACATTGACTTAAAAGCACCCATGAATATTATGTCTTGGCTCTATTACAACTGGATAATAAAGGTTAAGCCCTAGAAAAGACCCTTACAATTCTAATAGGCTGTGTAATTTCGTCAGGAGAGTTAAAGGGGTACACATCTTTATAGGAAATTTTACTTAGCAATGCGACTTTGTAATCCTAGAAGATGTTAGAGGCATTATAGATCCACACCTAGAAGAAATAGTTCTAGGACAACCTTTTGTTGAGAAGACTAAGATGTATTACGACCATGAGAAGGGGATAGCTCAGTTTACTGATGGGATAGAGAAGGTCACTTTTATGATGCCTCACATGAATGAAGAATTAAAGGGCATCAAGAATCTACAAATTGATGAGATTCGACCCTATGAGGTTAAGGAAGATGGAATTACTGATGACGCCTATTATGAGAAAAGGCGAACATACTATTCGAGTTGCATGAATCTAGGCCCGGAATACAAGCGTGATGAGAATTGGGTTACATGTTTTGAGTTGGCACAAAAGTGGGAAAGGAAAACGTAACCCATGACCTTGAGTCGAGCTACAAGACTCGTAAATAAAGAAAAACGCTTCTTGGGAGGCAACCCATGTTTTGTGTGATTTTTATTTTGTTTGATTGTTATTTGCTTCCATATGCATGCTTTATTTTTATTGTTGGTAGATCATGTTTCAAAACTAAATAGTGGAAATGCTTTATTTTGATGTTTGGCCTAGTCTTAACTTCACCCAAAGGTATTTTTGCAAAAGATAAGTGTAAGGGGAAACCCCAAATACGTTTTTAAGAAACAAACCGATTATGATTCTCCACAATATTAAATCAACATGTATATTCGTATTTGTTAGAGTCAAATGCTTGTATCGAGTCATAATGAAGTTTTGCAGGATTTTCCAGGAAGTAGAACCAAGTTTTTCCAGAAATTTTCCGGAAACTTAACATAAGAATTTCTGCAGGTCACTTCTGACGGCGTCATGAGTTTACTCTTGACGGCGTCACGTGTAAAAATCTGGAAATTTTACCAGTTTTGTTTTTCTAACGTAGTCTTAAAGTTTTTGTTGAATTATTAGTTTTATGGTGAAATCGGTTTTTCGTAAAATTTTGTCGTTTGAAAGACATTTGCGTTTGAAATTTTAGGTTGGAATAAAGAAACGGGTTAAAATGACCAAAATGCCCCCTAACCGAATTTAAAAAGAAAAAAGGGAGGGATTGGGTGGTGGACACTTGTCACATGGTGAGTGGCTTTCTAGCCTTTGTAGACTTTGTATTTTTAGTCCTCTTTGTAGGGGATCGCACCTCGTTGTTCAAGTGGAAGATCAAGTTTGGTAACAAACTTGATTCACTTTTATTCTTGTCACCCAATTAATTTACCATAACAATGTTCTATATGATAAACAAATTAAATAGTCACGAAGAAGAAGAGATGGATATGAAAATGAAAAATAAGAGTGCGTTCTTATTGTTGATGGATGCGAAGGTCAGTCATGGGCGGATTACGTTTCCATTATGGATTCGGGTAAAAGGCGGATGATTTCTTATAATGGCAAAAAAATAATCGAGATAAGGAACTGCTTAACTCCACCATATGAAACAATTGAAGGCATGCTCTTGATTCAAAAAAATGTGCTTCTCAGGGTAGGTCAGTGTTATGCCCCTTTTATTGAAATTGCCTCTGGGTTGGTCATGAAGGAGGTAACTTTGCTCTTATGGGAGAGGAAGAATATAATCTCTCAGATGATATTAGTCTTCTCAAGACTGATATGCTGGATGATGACTTGAAGAGGACGATGCATATAATGAAGCTATGAAGGAGACGTTAAAGGAGCTCAGGCGCCAGATGGAAATGCCCATATGTGTAGTATGAATCATGCATGTTCCTGTCACGGTATCGTATTTTGGATGTGTAAAGGTTGATGATATGTTTATGTTTAAGAGTTACTTTCTGTAATGTTTCTAAACTATTTTCTGCATATTGTTTTGTTATTGGTGAGTCGATGTTGTGATTAGGGGTGTTCATCGGTTCGGTTATCGGGTTATTCGGTTTATTCGGTTAATTTTTTTCTGGGTCAAACCGATAACCGAACCGAACCGAATTCAAATTTGATTCACCCTAACCGAATAACCGAATAACCGAAAACAGAACCCCTATAACCAAAAACCGAACTGAATAACCCGAATTACGTGATTTTAAATTTTTTTTCATTTAATTATATATATTTTTAAAACAAAATTTTTTTTCAAGCTTAAATAATTTTATATTTATACTAAAAAAGACTTTTAGTGATTATTTTTATATATAAATACATAAAAAAATATATATATTTATATGTTTTCGATTTTCATTGCCAAACCCATATCCAAACCGATAACCGAATATTTAGTTCGGTTCGGTTCGGTTTTGATCAATTCGGTTCGGTTACAAATTCGGTTCGGTTATTTTTGGTTTGGTTCGGTTTCGGTTATTTTCGGTTTACTTACTTAAATATAAATAAGGTGTTACGTTTAAGAAATTCTTTTTGTTGTTTTAGGTCTTTTATAAAGCGATTCGTATAACATGCGCCCGTTTGGCCCACCCCATTTAGCCCATGCCCGTTTAACCCGTGCCCATTTAGCCCATATCCCGTTTGACTCCTAGCCCGTGCGCGCCCGGCCCGCCCGTTTTCACATGTAAATTGATGATAACTTATAACAAATAATGTAGGAATACTATCATTTCTTAAGCACTTTAATTCAAAATATTAACTCATATTGATACATAATGAAAAACTCATGCATACTTATTAGTTGTACTTATATCACAATTTTTACGGTTAAATTACATGTTCATATAGTGTCACAAACCACTAACTTCCCCTTAGGTTAGAAATACCTTACTAACTTAGCTTAGGCCCTCACTAGCACCCTAGGATTAGAAATGCCTTACTAACTTAACTTAGGCCCTTATTAGAGCACACTAGGATTAGAAATGCCTATAGGATTTTCCCGAGTTAAATTTTTGCTTTAATATATCATTATAACCTAACTAACCCTTAGACAAGCTCACGTATCCACCTATGCCAACCACTACTATGGTTAATTGATGTGAACATCCCAGTATGTTAAGTCAAGGTAATAAACATATTTTTCACTAAGAAAACTAGTACTATAATACCCTATACTTGCTAGAAAACCCTAAATGCACCTACGTGTTTCCAATTAGTTTTAAAACCCTAACTGCCTATCTGAACTTACATGCAAAGTGCTTAGGACTTAAATATAAGTTAAAATAGATACCTTAGGATATATTAGAACCCTTAGGATATAGTACAACCCCTAGAAACTTAGGTACAAGTCATATAAGCACAAAACCTTAATTAGGTCATAACTTCCCAAAACTAGGTTAAAACTTTACCATAAGCTACCATCACTTAGTATAAGCTACTAATAGTTACTAAACATCATTAGGACCTTAATTAAGATACTAAAACATAGATCAAACCCTAAACACTTATAAAACAAAAATAGACTAAAACTTGACCTAAACACCTAAACCATGTTACTTAAACACCTTAATATGAACAAGCAACCAACCTAGCACCTTAATATAACTAAGCTAGCACCCTAGCACCTCTAAGAACTCAAGAAAGTAGGTGATGCACCTCCTTGGCTCGAACCGCCTTTCATGGCTTCTCACCACCACAACCGGCCTATGGCAGCCCCCTAGCTACTCCCTAGCTCCTTCTTGTCACCTCCTAGACCTGCCACCATCCCCCATAGCTCTGCTTGCTCATCCCTCCCCATCCGTGACACCTAAACCCCCGTTTCTACCCAAACCGCCTCTACGCACCCTATAAATACCCCTCATCTCCTCTCATTCTTCCTTACACCTCTCCTTTCCCTCTCTACCTCTCATTTCTGTAATACTAAGTAGTTAGAAGCAGTAGGAATCGAGCAAGGAAGCTTTGGTCGTGTTGTGTTGTGGTTTGGAGTCGTACGAGGCATAAGAAACCCTAGAACCTTAGTTCAGCCCTCCCCTAACCTAGGTAACATTTAATTTATGTCTAGATAGTCTTACAATAGGTTTAGATACTTAGTATATGTCTTAGATAGCTAGTAGATTGCCATGCATGCATGTTTGCCCTCGTAACCCTAGTTTTAGGTCGAATTACATACTTGTGTGATATATAGCTTATTTACTTGATATAAATTGCATTATGTGGCTTATTTGAACTTATATGAGTTAGATATAAGCTTAGAAACTAGATTGACATGCTAGAATTAGAATTATATACACTTAGGACTAGTTTTGCAAAATATTACATACATAGGGGTATATATTGTAAATTCCTTAAACTATAAAGTCTAGGGACTGTTTTTGACATTTCCTAAAAGATATTAGTGTAAGGACTAAATTTGCAATATATTAAACCTTAAAATAAACTAATAAAACAAATATAAAACTAAAAGGACTAAAACTGCAAATAAGATAAATATAAGGGTAAATAGAGTAAATAATAGAAATTAGTATAATCTAGGAACTATATGTGTTATTTCTTTAAAATATGATAGTTTAGGGACTAAATATGCATTAGTTAGAAAGTTATATGCCTATTTGTTATAAGTTTATAAGTTTATTGTAGAAAACGTAAATATATATATATATATATATATATATATATATATATATATATATATATATATATATATATATATATACATATATACACACACACACACACACACACACACACACACATATATATATAAATATATATATATATATATATATATATATATATATATATATATATATATATATATATATATATATATATATATATATATATATAAAGGGTAAAAATGAACTATTTTCATAAAATATAAAAACTTATTTAAGTTAGAAGCATAACACAATACTAGGGAGCTTCATGCGAGGAGTACTATGTGGATATTTCGTTTTGACGAGTTTGTTGGGTTTACGAATTAAAGTGCCCTGACTCCTCGAACGATTATTGCATATACTTCTGAGATATGATGGCCTGAACGGTGTTATGTTATAACTAAACCCTAATAACAACATAACTCATTAATAGGGAACTTTGTGTGAGGAGTATTAACTTCTGAATTATGATGGCCCGAACGGTATTATGCTGATCACATAATACAATAGTAGGGAGCTTCATGTGAGGAGTCATATACTTCTGAATTACAATGGCCCGAACGGTGTTATGTTATATATAAAAACCTAAATAGTAACTAGTTAAGAAAACTTAGACTAAGACTTGACATACGCACACCCGCACTACCCTAGGATACGTGAGTAAGTTGTCTAAACCCCTACTTAAATTAGCTAGAGACTCAGGTGAGTTTTCATAGGCTCACACCCTTTTAAATGCTTTCTAAATGTTTCACAAACCCTGTGAGGGGGATACATGCTCTAAAACCAAATACAAGTCTTTGCTCTGGTTATTGCACGAGTAAACTAACAGCCATCATTACATAACCAAAATTCAGGAATCTAATCGTTTGGGACGTTTTACCCAAGCGAACACGAATATAGTTTATAGATCTATTGGAGTTTGACAACTCCCGTTGGTATTAACACCCCACTAGGTGGTACCAATAAGTACTATATTTGAACCCACTGAAGGTTTAACTTTGGCAAGTTATCCTTCCCATCCCCTCATGGTTTGGTCTGCAGACCCATGACCCGGATCGTTAACGTGTGGTTCATGAGCTTAGTGCAATACACCTTCTTTCTAACACTAACCATTTTCCACACATAGAGTTTAAGCTGAACTCTGTGGAATTTGTATTTACACTTTAACTTTTTAAACCTATGACTCTCACTCAACATACGTGTTGACTTTTAAGCATGTTATCTTAGGTATTTAGGCACTATAGGAACCCTGGCACGGAGAACCACTGGACATGAGGATGTCCAGAATAGTTATCATTCATCAATTTTGTGTCATAAAACGTATCTTAGGGACATATCTTTTGGTAAAAGTATATCTTTTACTGTAAAAACTCTGATGAATAAATGAATGATAACAACCTTTTTCAAAAACGTTTCTTTTCGAGTCGTTTTCTATTATCTTGTCTTTGTTTCCATGAGTAATGCCCCAAACACTTTATCCGTTGCGATCAGTGAAAAATGGGGGTGTTACATATAGTAAGCAAAAATTATAAAATAAATTTGATTTATGTGTAAACTCATGTGATCAAAGAACCTTTGACCCAATAACATTATAAGGAGACACGCTCAAGAATCCAATACAAGATCGATGTCACGGTTATATTTACAATTTCAGCTAACTATTTTTTTTACTTTCGCACATGTTGATCCTCTAACTTTTTAAAATATACATAAGATTTTCTGTTTTTATACGATAATACTATATAATAAAATTTTTCTGGAAAAACCCCGTGCGTGCACGGGTATTATAACTAGTGTAGTATATGAGAACTTACGGTTTTCTCCTTGTCCTCTTGCTCATGGGAATCCAATTAGCGTCTTTAAGTGCTTCGTCTGCAGCACACAATGCATGTCTTGTAAACCTTGCAATTGATTTACCATGCTGCGAAAAAAGACCGCAATTCAAAGATTGATTATATTAAGTATCAAAACACTAAGGGTGTGTTTGTTTCATTAAGATGTTTTGAGTCTGAATCTGACTACCACATCTTACTGGTAAGAGATGGCTATAAAGTCTGAATCTGAATGAAATAATGTTGTTTGTTTTTGTTAATTGTCTGAATGACTTTAATTGCCTATTTTTAGATATATTATTAATATGTACGGTGAAGTTTGAATATATCTTTCAAAATGAATCTCGCGTTTTATACTCCCAAGTCCCAACATACACTAAAATAAACTTTCCAGCCCAAAATTTATCTATGGTTTCTATATGTCATGAGAGAGCCCAAAATGTAGTTATAAGCCTTGACCCAATATCAACCCTAAACCTTTTACTTTACCCTATTATAAAAACTTAACAACCCTAATCTCACTCGCACATAAACACGCCTACACACTCTTAAATCAAACTCAGCAACCATGAAAATTCACCTTTTTATTTCTTTCTTAAACCGAACAAAAAATCTACTTGTAATCTCTTGTTATTTGAACATAAACACAACCAAAAGGTCTCGGATAAGATCTTGTAATGAGGTCTCGAGTAACGTTTTTGTATCTAGGAGTAACGGGTATATTATTGGTCTCGTTATTTGTAACCTCGTAAGTCATAACATTATGAATTACTTTTCAGAATTCTTGGAGATCGATGATCGGTTTATATATATCTTTAAAGATCTATTTCTTGAAATGATAAAACCCGATATCTTTATTTATTTTTGTTCTTTCCACCTTTTGTTTCACTTTGTGGAGTTGGATATACAAGGTTAAGAGACAATCAGACATTAACACAACCTCTGACCGCGTAAGACGTGAAAGGTCTTATCGCGTCTGACTCGACATGAAAAAACAAACAACCAAAACCTCTGACCGCATCTGACTGGTAAGACGTCAGAGGCGGTCAAACGTTTTTTTGTAAAAACAAACAAGCCCTAAGTTTATACGTATATTTTGTAGATTCTCTCATTTTCCCTTATTATTTGTCTCAACTACAACTGCTGATGGTCACTCATGTATTAACCCATATTAAGCTCCAAAGCTGCATTATAGATTATGACATATTATAGCTTGTAACATGCATATTTTCCAGTAACTGCCAAATAAGTCGATTGACCCATGAAATTTTATTGGACGAACGGCATACTGGACAAAAACCAACCAAACAGGTGGCAAACCCCTATTTATCTATATCGTTTGTGTTTATAGATTATTTTCTATCCCAAAGTATTGAATGTTGATTAGAGGTGGCAAAACGGGCGGACAGGGCGGGCACGAGCTACGGGCTAAACGGGCTACGGGCTAAACGGACTATGTGCTAAACGGGCGCGGGCCAAACGGGCGCATGTTATACGAATCGTCTTAAAAAAGACCTAAAACAACAACAAAAAAATCCTCAAACGTAACACCTCGTTTATATTTAAGTAACTAAATATATTATATCCATAAGTTTTTCATTAAAAACAATTTAATGCAAGAGAAAAACATGTGCCCATTTTGCCTATTTAATTTCTAAATGGGCAATATATGCCCATTTCAAAAAAAAGAGGGGCCCAAATATATCCAAATCTTTTAAAAATTTGTCCATTTAACCAATTTTTTTTATTTTGGGCACAAATTACCACCTCTAATGTTGATTTATGTATTCATTTCGTCTGACTGTGTAGTTTTAGCAATTTTAGTCAAACCATTCCACATAACTGATATTGGAGGTAATAATGACCCTCTCTTCTCGTTCATATTCTAATAGTCTCATAATCCAAAATAGTATCCCAATTTGGAGTTTTGACGTATACTAAACTCCACTTACCGAACTCATTATTAGACATAAAACCTTTGAATTATTCTTATGACATTGACAATTTTTAACCTAAACTTGATATTATACATTTACTTTAAGTCACTACTTGTTTCAGTATTAATGTAAAACTTGCAACCGAGAGCAAAGTGGCTTGCATTTTATGCCATGATTATTTAGACATGGCTATTTATTCTTAGACATAAAACCTTTGAATTATGCTTATGACATTGACAATTTTTAACCTAAACTTGATATTATACATTTACTTTAACTCACTACTTGTTTCAGTATTAATGTAAAACTTGCAACCGAGAGCAAAGTGGCTTGCATTTTATGCCATGATTATTTAGTCATGGCAATTTATCTTGAAAATCTTGAAAGCATTTCACGATTATTGTCATGATTATTTAGTACGTATCTTGAAAATTTCTCACGATTATTTAGTCATGGCAATTTATCATGAAAAGAATCATGAAGTATAATTAGTTTATTAATAAGCTACGGTACCCTTGGCGGTTTGCCTTGGTGCCATGGAACCAACCTACTCTATGACGTCAGACGCATACCAGACATCGTGCCATCAGCTCTCGCATTGTATCCACCGGTACATGCGGTGAGTATTTCTTTTATTGTGTTGTATTTGTGTTTTTGGGTTATGTGTGAGCCTATGACATCACTTTTATTCATGAACATCACTTTTGTTAGAAATATGAGTGTTTAGTGCTAAATTGCAGATTATGATGTTATGAAAAAAAAAAAAAAGAAAAAAAAAAAAAAAAAAATGTGTAAACACTTTTACCATGACATCAGCCCACGACACCATAGCGTAACTTGTGCTTTAAGCTATTTATGAAAAATTAGTAAGTCTATTCGTAAATACTTTATTAAAAAGGGGTGTTTGGTTGGAAAATGGTTAACCCACTTAAACCCGTTAAGTTAAATAATAATAAAAAATAAAAAAAAAAAAAAAAAAAAAAAACTTCTTTTTTTTTTCTTTTTTTTTTTTACTAACCGTTTATTAAACCACCATATAGTTTTTTTTGAAGTCGGTTAAATATTTGCATGTCGGTTATCAGGTTGGGCAAGGACTTATCTGAAATAGTCTGTATAAATATTGTCGACCTCCTCTCTTCCCAACACATAGTAGGAAAACCCTAAAAATTAAGAAGAAAAAAGATGGTGGATTGTGAATTTTTTGCGGAGCAAGAGTGGAGACATTATTTGATGCAAAGAGATCGCCCCTACGTACCATACGATTTCGAAGCTGGTGGAAAAAACTTCGGAGCTAATGAAAAAATATACGAGTATACGCCTATGGGAGACCATGAATGTGGCTGATCCATCAGCTTTTTCAATCAGCTAGGGATGAACAAGAAAGAAAACAAGAATCTTTAAAAAAGAAGGAGAAGAAAAAGAAGAGAATTAACAAGATTACAAGGGACAAGAATCGGATCGAGAAGAGGAAGAAAAGCAACAAGATAAGGAAAGCAGCAGCAGCATATGATATTTAGTTTCGTATGTTTTTTTTGTTCTCATACTGTAACTACTATGTTTTTGCACATGCTAATTTACTTAGATTTTTGGTTGACATATCTTGTCTAGCTTTTGCTTATGTTTCTTTTACCTATGTGTTGACATTGTCTGTCAACCTGTTAATGATTTTTGGCTTAAGAAAAAAATAATAAAAAAATAAAATAAAATAAAGTAAAAATCTTTGAGCTTTTCTTTGTGAAACTTGACTCGCGGCACAAAGTTCGGTTTTTATCCTCTTTTAGGATACGGCAATACTGCCGTTCCAACTTTCATATTTGACTCATGTGATTCAGTTATTTAGTTATGTTGAAAAGGGATAAGCTGCAATGGTTTAATCTTCTCCTTATTCGTGATATGTTTTATGTGGTTGCCATCTGGTCTGTATTCAGATATAAGCCCATCAAATAGTCCAGTTGTATTCAGGTTTGGCCCATTTAGCATAAGTATGAAGAGCTTCTTAGAAGGTTTGGCTCATTTAGCGTCATTAGGGTGCATAGCTTAAGCCCATCAAATAGTCCAGTTGTATTCAGGTTGGGCAGTTTGGCCCATGTCTAATCTATTATAAATAAGCTAAGTTACCTCTGTCCTTGTCTTCAGCTAATGTTCAATATTCATGACCAGCCTAGGAGCGGTACGTTTATAAATACCGCTCACCAACCTTCAATATACCAAACCAAAAACAGTTAACAAAATATGCAATATCCCATTAGCAAATACAAAGATGCACGACACATGTATGCAACAAACCTAAAAGTTATGAAAGGCTAGTCGCAATCATAAAAAAGAAAGAATCACCACCTCTGGTCGGCCTGATAGCAGGTATGTAACAATGATCGGTGGTATTGAAAATAGTTCGTTCAACATGGCCAGTACCTGTCCAAAAAAGATGAAAAGCTATTAGGATGACTTTAGTTTGTAGACCCAATAACACTCGCTAAAGGCAAAAAAAGTAAACAATCCAAACACTCATTAACTAAATGAAAATAAACCAATGCAACGATAAACACCCTCTTAACCAAAAATTAAACTTTACAACAATGATGCATCCACAAATCATCAAAATTAATCAGTTATATACATGATTCTAAATCATGATGCTAATTTGTCTACCATAAAAGCATTTAAATCAGTGTGTTACCAAAGGATATGCCAACAATGATGTAAAAAGGTTAAGCATAATATAAGTACTCTTATGCTTATTTTTACGTAAGTCATAAGCATATAGTGATCCTCCATATGCAAAGTTTATTTTGTAAGATTGTTACTCATTCAAATTTACATAAACAGAGATAACGGGTTCTAAATTAGCGCTGAAAATTAGAAAAACCTTTTATCTTATTGAAAGTGAATCAACAACCCCTTGTAGGGGTGTTTGGGTCAAGCTTGACTTTCTGACTCAAACTTGGTTTAGGCTACATTTTGGATTTGATTTAGCTGTAACTTGATAATATAAGTAGGTTAGGGGAATATCTCAGTAGTTTTATATAGTTTGATATAATTTGCACTATTATCTTGAATTTGGAAATTCATAATAGCTTAGGTATGATTTTAGGGATAGATTTAGTTTAGGAGCATTCTAGGTGATCATACATGCTTAAAATAGTTTAGTTTAGATAGGTTAAAATCTGGAATTAGGACTTTAAAAGTAATGATCTCATTTAATCCCATTTTTACCCATTTGCATAGTCAAATTCCCCCTCCATCAGCCTAGTTTTAAATTAGTAGATTAGATGCGAATTGATTGTTATTGTTACTTTAATATAGTTCTTCTTACATGGCCTTTGGGTTCTGAATTCTTAGTTTGTAAGTTAAAACCTTTTCTAACCCACTCTCACCCAAAACCACCTCTGCCTAAACTTAGGAAAATTGAGTTAGCATAGGTTTTTCAATCCATTTTTCTAGCTTAATCTTTTATCCAAAATTCCTTTAAAGTGTTTTTCTTCTATATTTGGTTGCTTATCTTTGTTCATTAACAGCTTTTTTTTACCTTAGGTAGATCATATAAGTGCTTTAAATTCTAGCTTAAAAGTTCCGCCTAGGTGTTTTTTTTAGTCTGCTGTTGCACCATAGGTGTTCCAACCAAAAAGTTCTAATACAAAAGTCCTATAAGAATAAACTCATATAGATAATTAGCCAAAAAAAATTTCGGTTTTTGAAAATGAAAGGAGATGCACGTACATGAATAGATCAATGCTTCCACAAAGCCAATCCCTCTTGGAAAATGTTCTACCAATTCAGTGAATATGAAGGCATGTCCTGTAGCCAATTCAGGGCACATGGTGACCAACTTCATCGTTAAATCTGCAAGCGTACATGTAATATGCATCGCACCTTTAAACTCCCTGTATAGCAGAAAACAGAGAGACAGAACACGTTTAAGTAAGTATTCTAGTAAAAAATCTACATATTCTGAACTTCAAAAACCTAGATAAGATACGATAGTGATAATCCTAGACTGGCCATCATTATCTATTTCCCAATAATGATCTTTGAAACATAATAGATACAAACCTCACCTGAATTGCAGCAACAACTGAATCAGTAGCATAATGGCCATATATATACAGGGGTGTTTGTGTTTAGCTTATTTAGTGGGGTTATGTGTATTTGGAAATAGCTAATAAGACCTTTTTTTTTTTGGCTTATGAGATTATCAAGTTGAGGAAATGATTTTGTCATAAGCTGATCTTGATAAGTTCATAAGCTGAAAAAGTGGCCTTTTGATACTTTTCAAATATACATAAGCTCATAAGCCCGGTATACACACTAAAACAAACACCCTCTTAAATAAAAAAGTGAACTGAATTTGTAATGGAACCAAATTTTCCAAAAACATAACGTCACATGTTGTATCAGAGATTTTGTGATAGCGCGCAATCGTCTCCCACGCAATTAAATAATGTGCAATTGTTTTTACTGGTTATCCATTTTTTTAAAACATAATATACGACCGAAATTAGCAAAAGGCTAAAAAATAGTACCATGATCAGAAGAACGTCGACCGTATCTGTTGGCACACCATAGCACGGCTTCCCAACTCATTCCCAAACACCCTTTATAATGGACTAACCTGCAAGGTGGTTACAATGTTAATAAAAAATGAACTCGTATAAGCGCCTAGGTTTCCAAAACAACTTATTATAGGTCACTACAGCTTTGATAAGGAAACATGAGAATGGGAAAAAGAAAACTACATACAGGTTAACGTGACCCCGAGCGGCCCAACATGACTTCAAGATACCTGATCTTTCGTTGAACATGAACCCCGATTTTACATCATCGTATCCTGGATAGCAGCGCTGCAGCGGCCAACGCATAACGAAGATGTGGAGGTCCTGTGACATTAGGAAATGGAAGAATGTACATTACTAACAATAAGGGGTGTTTGCTTAAGCTTATATGTGGCTTTTGACCTTATTTGTGTTTAGGCTTATATTTCATAAGCCTCAATTTTGTGGCTTATTTTGAGATCTATGGGCTTATATAAGTATGGTTTAGATAAGCTCTTAATTGCAACACTTACCCCTTAACAGTGGACCTTTTCATAATATTTTTATGACGTGCTCCATTTTACCTGCTATAGAAATTACTTTCATATAATGGTACAAAATCCGAGGGATGTAATAGATTACAAAAAAGTTGAAAGCAAGTTATATATTCGGTGCTCACCTGGCCCATGCCCAAGATCTCAACTTTCTTGGCAACATTAATTCATTGCCAACATTAATTAGGCTTTGGTCAATCTGATCAGTGGCAACACTGCTGCGTCCCTTTGAGCATGAAGTTTTACGGCAGGTACATCGAGTCTAAATGGTCACAATATAGAGCATCTCAGTAGCAATAATGTTCAGTAAATTTACTACTCATTAATATGAGAAACATTGGAGGTTGACAGCAAAAGAGTCAACTCTTAATTTATGGATACCTTAATGAAGAATTATCGGCATTAAAAATGGCTTTGCATTTTGGGACCAGTTATAGGAATGCAAGTATCCACAGCTTCCGACAGCTTCAGAACAGCTCTCTTTCCAATTTCATCATTATTTCCTTGTAAAGCTGATAAGGCAGGACCTCGTACAATTCGAACTTCATAACCTGGAAACTTGTAGCTCTACTTGCGTCCTCTCTCTAAACACAAAAGCAAAAAAATAAAAATACTTAGAAAATACAGTCAAGAACATAAGATTAAACAAACAATCCGTTACAATTTTCACCCGGACATTTCATCGAACAAAAGAAACCAAAACTATCATCACAATTTTCACCCAGACATTTCATCAAACATTTGGAGTGCAACCGATACAACACCATATTAGTATAAACCTTTAAACTTTTCAATACCCTTAATCTAAGAATCGTACGCAAAAAAAAAACCCCGCAACGTCAAACATAAACCCACAAAACCTATCAACTAACACACGGTTTTAGCCAAATCTTGAAAAAACTAACCAAATTAGAAAAACATACCTTCTGAATTTACCACAAATCGGAATAGCCCCCGTATTATCCTCAATAACCGCACCACCACCACATAACCAACCGCCCATGGTTTTTGATTATATGATTTGAGCGTGTGGGGCGTTGTGTAGATTTTGTGGAAGGTTCTAGTTCTAGGGTTCTCATGTCATGTATAAATGTTGGGTTTGGTTCATGTATAAAAGCTGGGTTGGGTTACCATGTCCGGACCACAAAGAGCAGGCCAGATAGCCCAAGAAAAATGGCGGGAAAAAGGAGGTGCAAAACGGCGACGTTTCGCATATGGTTTAATAATATGTATAATTAAAAATCAACATTGGCGACATTTTATGTCCCGGATTTCCCGCCAAAATCACCCAGGCTCCTTGAGCCCATGTTTACTGGCCCAAGTTTGGTCCAATGTTGCTTTGGCACCGCCTACATCCCCATATACCAAGGCCGTTAGATATCGATAGAACATGCTCGACACCACACAAACACTATCCTAATCTCACACACATACACACACAGTCAAATCAGATAATCTAATGGCGTATGAGGAAGATCTGTTACAGTCAAATCACACTAACCATTCGTACATAAATTTTTTGTATCTTACTCGATTGGTGTCATCCGTACCATATGAGGAAGTTTCAAGTTTTTTGTGTAACAGATTTTATTGATAAAAGATTCAAGATGTGTGTTTGTTGTACATGTACCAGAAACAAATAGAAGGTAGATGTAAGTTGTTTTTTTTTTTTTTTTTTTTTTTTTTTTTTTTTTTTTTTTTTTTTTTTTTAACTTTTCTTTGATTACATAGGTTAGTTGTAAGCTTTGATTATTTGACAAATTCAACTCTTATGAAGTTTTAATTTTAGGAGTTGTTTATGCTAAATTGCTTATTTAAGAAATATGAACCTTCGATATGTAATTACAAACACCCAATGAAAGAACGTTTATGAAGGAAATTGCTTGCACACCATGTGTTTGATGAAATGCTTAAATGAAAAATGCATTTATAATTTATTTATCTAGGGTGTAATTTTTTTAGTTTTGTTGGAAGATGGAGAATGAAGAAGATGGTGTGAAGAACAGACGAAGATCATATGCCTTTATGCCAAGATCTCGGCCGACAATCAACTCCCAACTACAGGTAACTAACATTTAACATATTTTTTTCCTTTTGAATTTTTAAAAGTTTAAGGGATTAACCAAATAGGTCACTAAAGTTTAAGTATTTTGAATTCTAAGCCATACTTGCGAGTTGTGAGTTGTGCTTTCACAACTTAAAAACGTTATCTCGATGTGTAGGGATTTCCTGTTCCTTCACCAGTAAGAAACATCTACAGCTTTGGTAATGAATCTGTGTAATATACATTATGCACTTCTGTTTTGTGCTTTTACAGCTTGAGGTTTAAATTATTAGTTAGTAGCATTAATCGATAAATAATTTTAACTAACTAACCAACTCTACTCCAACAGTTCAAGTGGTGTGTTGGATCGATGTACTCTGATCAAACTACTTTGTAGCTTGTAAAGGTTTAATAATATTAAATAAACTTAACACTATTAATATTGAAACACTGTTTAACCTTGTAAAGTATGCGGAATCTACTAACACAAAGCTTAAGAAGAACTTTTATATTAACCAAACTTTGAACCTGCTTTGTTACACAGATTCACTAACAATCCCTAACTATTTTATCGACTTTGAACAACTCTAAAACTTATATCGACTAATACCCCTTAAGGCTCTTTATATAGATAACCTTAAGTCGGTTTACAACATATAACTTGAACGATAAGTCATTATCCCTAACTAATTCTAGAATATTCGTTCAATATTACACATTAATCCTTTAACTAATATTGCACATAAGTCTTTGTTTCCTTCGAAGTACTTTAAGCATTCTTCAGTAAACAGCAGTACTTTGACTTTTATCTTCAGCAGTACTTTGACTTTATTCTTCATGCAGCAGTACTTTGACATACAGAAGTACTTTGATATTTTATATCCCAACATGGTGTTTACTAAAGAAGGCATCACAAGTTATATACTTGCATTTTGCATTGAAGGAACCTGCAATAGTTGAGGAAATTCATGAGAAGCAAGAATAGGTATTCTCCAGTATCCGTCAGTTACGATGTTCTCTATGTGAATAAATCTAAATGGATTATCGCGCGATAATTACATACCTTATATGAAACTGCTTCTAAAGGGCTTTTTACTTAGATACCGAACAACGGTTTTCAAATTTTCCTTATTTATCTATTGATTTTTTTGAACACTATGATCACCAAAGGTTAACGATTGGCTTCAACACATAGGGTTAGGAGACCAGACGACAGTTGTGCATGATAAAGATGAACCTGATAATGGAGCTATTCATGTGCATAATGAGGACAGCGGTAGAAAGAGGTCACCTTCCTGAGGAGAACAGCAAATATCTTATAAAAAAGTCATCTTCCTGAAAAGTCACCTTGCTGTTGCTGCATAAATAATTGGCAGAAGGTAAGTTTATATAAAAACAAGATATTTTTCATTTTAGTAAGTGACCCTATCTAAAATTTTGTGTGCTTCACGTTTGGGCAGTTTTAAAACCTGGATTTTTGGCTTTATTAGAAGATCCTTATGATTCCAAGCTCTTAGATATCATTGTTTTCGATATGTTGCCACCTTCAAATGTAGAGTAAGAGAATCGAGTAGTTTTGACAGAAGAAGTAAAGGAAAGGAACCCTCTGCGTTATGCATTCAAGGTCTTAATTTCTTTGTCATTTTTAACTTCATTTGTTTGAACAACCTACATAAATAGTTCTTCTAAATCAGATAGTAGTTGCCGTTAAAGCCTCTAAAAAATGGTCGTAACATGTAAACTATATGTACACCGCTCTATATATATTGTACAATGATATTAGATCAATACTCTAAAGTCCAACAGTTAAACACTCCCGTACAGGTACAAGTATTCGTAAAGCAACTTATGTGTATTCATTTATTGCTCCTTAAAAGTTAAAGGCATTCTGTCTATGGCGTCAAAAACCTTACGCAACCTTTCCGGTGTATATGATGTAGTTTCATGAACTTTTTGGTTTTGAAATTTAGCTGTTTATGTATATAATTTTTTTTGGCCAATTAACATCATCGGCAGGATAGTTAAGAGTTACAAAAAAAAAAACAACGCTTTGGTATCGTTATGATGAGAATTCAGAAGTGTCTATCTATTGACTTATATCAACCTTTTATTTGTAGGTACTGAAATTTCTAAGAAGGTTGGTGGTCTCAGTGATTCAGCAATTACGACTTTCCAATCGAAGAATATGTAAGCATTATTTCTTCTTCGACTGGTCATGATCTATTTCAATTTGTTCGTAGATTGATTATACTGTATATTTTTAGTTTTTCTTCTATGCTCTGCCTTTGACTCTTGAATCCATTATTTCAATTGGTGTTCGCAGGTAATAAACGTGGAAGTAACTATAACATTTTCTTGCGACAAAAACATGCGAATTTATGCGTTAGTAAGTTCCTGAACCGCTGCCACAACCACAGCTTACCTTAAATATTTATCCAAAACCTTGCTGACTTTGAAATTTTGAAAAAAAAAAAAAAAAAAAAAAGAAAAAAAAAAAGTAAACGGTTTTACAACTGACAGAAAGTCAAACAGCTCAACATAATTTTACACTTAAGAATACGTTTACACGTTTCAATTTCTAATGATTAATGGATATAATCATATAATTTCAGAAGACAGCGCCTAATGATAGCACCTCTAGCTCGCCTGTTAGATCCAGTTGGCGACATTGCGCAGACGCTTTAAATGATTAGGTCACTTATCTCCGACGATGACCCAAGGATTTATAAATATTCATATATCTAGAAAAAAGGGGGGGGGGGGGGGAAGGAACCCGTGGATAGGTATATAATGTTTAGTACTATTTGCTTATATGCGTAAATGTCTGATATTGAGCCTGATTTACACCTTTTATGACCATTCGTATGTTTCGGTGTGAAATTTTCATATATGTATTCCGACTTCAAATTGGGATCCCGAGAGTGTGATTGTAGCCACGGCGGCTCTTTGGTACTCCTACTCTATTCGTAAATCTGACCCTAAAAATGACTCTCTTTGGTGCAAGTAACATTGGCGTTTAGATATTTTTATGTATCATTAATATAATATGATAACGGTTATATAGGGTTTTTTAATATTGTGTTTATGTGTATGGTCTATTCAATTTATGTAGTAAGGTAATGAAAATGTGATTCTTTTTTGTTGAACTGAGATATTAGTAATATTGAGTTTTGCAATTTAAACATAAAGTTTATTTAAAACTGTTATTTCTATAGCTAACTAAAGTATGAAGGAATAATATTGTTATTCTAATGATATTGCACGCAACAGGATTGAAGAAATATATGAAGAGGATCAACGCTCCTAACCATTGGGTGCTTGATAAAACTACTGGTGTTTTTGTAAGTATATATTATACTATAAAAACGCATTACTATAAAATGAATTTTCAAATGTTTTGGTTTATTTTTTCTAATGTGTGGTCTTTTATTTGTTGTGTGTTTTAGGCTCCTAAGCCATCAGCTGGACCACATAAGGCTAGGGAGTGTTTGCCTTTGGTTCTTATACTGTCGAGTAGGTTGGAGTATGCATTGGATCTGCTTATTCTACATAAAAACGTGCGTTTTGTTGCTGATGTTTCTGCACAAAGGGGTCCGTTTTGCCGCTGATTTTTCTGCACAAAAGGATGCATTTGGTTGCTGATTTTTCTGCCCAAAAAGTTACATTTGGTTGCTGATTTTTCTGCACAAAAGGGTGCGTTTTGTTTGCTTATTTTTCTGCATAAAAGGGGTGTTTGGTGCTGCATATTATCAGCCATCAGGGGCGTTTCGTTCAGCTTATTTTCAACCCATCAAGGGCGTTTGGTTTGCATATTTTCTGCCCCGAAAGGGTGTTTGGTAGTACAAATTGTGTCGTTTGGAATTTACCTATTTGGTTTGGTTCATTTAGTGAGCCGAGAGAATATATGAGGTTTTAACCCATTGATCCATTTGTAAGGCTTTAACACATTGTTCCATTTTTAATGCTATATGTCTATGATAGAAATTTTTTTTGCCCAAAATTGGTACCGATGGCTAAATTGTTGTTGCACATATTTAGTTGGTTTTATCAGTTGCTCATTAAAACTGTTTATGTGCTAAAAAGAATGCAGATAGATAACCTCGCCAGGCCGCAACGCGGCCGACGCAGCCTTACATGTTGATTACAAAGTATCGGTGCATAGTGACTGGAGTTTATAGCGAAAAATAGTTATAATTGCGATATTATGGTTAAATATTCCGGTACTTTTCCACAATTTATCTTGACGTCATCTTGGCTAGAAGCTTGTTCAATAATGATATCAACATTAACCGGGTCGCCTCGTTTTCTATTTCTACAAAAACACACAATAACAAATTACGTTTTGGTCAACTTATGATTTAACCATTTAACTTTTTTAAACCATGGGTTTATGGGTTATGGGTCTCATCCGTCTTCAACTGTGTATGAGAGAGGTTGAAACGTAGATAGCCTTACCCTTACCTAAGGTAGAGAGGTTACTTCCGGTTCTACCATATGTAGAAAAGGACCTTCGACATTACAAGGGGTGAGGATCGAACCCTTGACCTCTATCTCTAGAGGTAAGGATGTTAAACACTTGATCCAAGCCTTGCTCCATTAACTTTTTTAAACCAAGATTTAATCCTTAACTTATTTGACTTGTTGGAACTTGGAATCAGCATTTATATAATTTTTTTTACTTGTTACTTGTTACTTGTTTACAATATTTTGTATAGTTGTTAACATCTCGATCCTGATTTTAGGATCTTACGATTCTCTAAAGTAAAAATGATCCAGATCCTATGTAGAATCTTAACAAGCTTAAGATTTTATAAGATCTCGATTTTAACTATATGATCTTAAGTTATAATCCGATCTGATCATAGTTTTCTCAAACCGCAAACTAATAAACTACAAATATATGGATTTATCTTTTTATATAATTTAGAAAACAATATGTGATTCTTTTTTAAAATTTCATATTTATTATTTAAGACAACATTTCCATGAAACATTCATATAATTTTGTGTTTATGATATATAATTATTTGTAGATTTGAATAATATTTCAAAGATTATTAGAAAATGACATTATAGTAGCCTCTTAGGATCCCGATCTGATCTTACGATCACGATCTTACAAAGAGGAAAACGATTTTAGGTAGAATCTCGATCTTAAAAACCTTGGTATTTTGTTTTTCCATTTCCTTTATTAATACTCCTTTTAAATATATATAGAGTATTAAAATAAAATAACAATTTATTAAATCATACGTGTATTTTTTTGTTTTTTCTATTACATTAAAAACGAATATATATATATATATATATATATATATATATATATATATATATATATATATATATATATATATATATATATATATATATATATATATATATATATATATATATATATATATATAGTGAGACTTTTTTGCGAGAATTGAGAGAATCACCAAAAACATACATGTACGCCTTCAATAATTGTATTTTGCACATATGTTCTAAAAACAACATATGTGTTTTAAAAAAAACATAGTTGTTCAAAAGAATTTGATAAGAAATTAGAAATACAACATTTTTCTTTGAAGGTGTGCATGTATGTTCTTATAAGGCGTGCAACGAAAATATTGCGGCCTTGTGTAAGGTTTTTGTGAAAAAAGATGATGAGTTCATGATGATATTGAAGAACATAGGTGGATACTTACGATTATTGATGATTTGCATTTATTTTTATTTTATTTTAAAAGGCGTGCATGTATGTTTTTTGTGGTTCTCTCAGTTCTCGCAGATAAAATGATTCTCGTAAGAAAGTCCCCTTATATATATATATATATATATATATATATATATATATATATATATATATATATATATATATATATATGTTTTATTTTCAGAACCCTGTTAAGTGCGGGAACTTCGAGAACTCCTCTAGACCAATGAGATTTTTTTAAATATTAAAGAATATTATTTAATCTAAAGGGTATTATAGTGAAAGACAATTTTTATATTTTTAAGATTATTTTAATTAAATCCCGTTTTAAATATCCCAATTTTTTTTCTAGCATGCATGTTTCTAGAAAGTCAAGGTGCATATATGTTTCTTTTAAATTATGTAAATTTATATGTGTTTTTATTGTATAATAGTTTAAACTTCATATTAGTTTTACTTAAAAATGTAATTGCACATATGTTTATGCCATATATTCGATAAACTTCTTAAATAAAAACTAAAAACATAAATTATAATTGTAACATTTAGATTTTTTACAACCAAGAACATAATATAATACACAAATTTTTATATCAAATGAAATACAAATCAAATGTATCATTTTAAATATACATATGCACGCCTTCTAAGAACATATGTGCACAAAACATATGTATTTGAAGTTTCTCATCATATTCTTTCGAACATGTGTGCACGTCTTCCAAGAATATACATGCACGCCTTCCAACAGTTTCTCTTCAAATTCGCTTAAACATGTGTGCACGACTGCACGTCATCAAAGAATATACATACACGCCTTTCAAGAACATATATATACTTCCAGTTTCTCATCAAATTCGTTAACACATATGTGCACGTCTTCAAAGAACATACATGCACGCCTTTCAAGAACATATATGTACTTTCAGTTTCTCATCAAATTCGTTAAAACGTATGTGCACGTCTTCAAAGAACATACATGCTCGCCTTCCAATAACATATATGTACTTTCTGTTTCTCATCAAATTCGTTAAAACATATGTGCACGCTTTTAAAGAAAATATTGTCACGCCTGAAAAAAATAATAGTCAACGTTAAATAATTTTAAAATAAAACTCAAGATAACATAACACACATGCTCAAGCTTAAACTAGCAAAAACAAATAGACCAATTTATAAAACAAATGTGTTTTTTTTTTCTTTTTTTTAAGAAACATTGAAAATTATTAAGATGCTTTTTTTTTAAGTTCCACCTAAACAAAATAAATGCCACCGAAACATTGAAATTATTAAGTTGTCTTTCTTTAAGTTCTATCTGAACAAAATAGATGCCATCATATTTGTATTATAGTATAATAACCACAGGCAAACAACAAACAAAACATAGAACATACCAAATTTTCATCATCATTATTCATTTATACCATGTATTAGTCGTTTATGTAAGAGCTTACCGATCACAACTAAAGTCATTTTACATTTAAAACACACAACAATTCAAAAATAAAGTATTCAATCATATTTCACATTCAGTGACCCCAAACCTTAAACTCCATGAAACTACAACTATATAAATCTTTAACTATCTAACTATTACAAAACCATGAAAGTTCTTATTACAAGATCTTAAACACAAGCTCTTTTAGTGGAGTGTTTAGCATCATGCCATTTCTAACAAGAATAAAAAGTCTTTTTTTTCATCTTAAAAAACTAATAAGATCATAGTCAAACACTAATGATAATGCGAAAAGCTAATGAGCACATCAAATACACTTACCAAACCACCCCTTAAAAGTACTAATTTTAACAGCAACACACATTGTAACACCCCCAAAATTTGATACAGCGGAAGACTTCTCAAGCTTTCGGTGTGCTACTAGGATTGGTATACATCACAAGAATAAAGAACAAGATAAACGTAATTCATTTCATAAAACAAGTCAAACTTCAAGTTAATAAGTTTACATCATTTCAAATTACCAAAAGTACGGCCCAAAAGAAAGTAAAAGATAGGTCCCAACTTTATATCAGAGTTCCAATCGATCCTTCAACCATGCCTCGATTGCCAAGCCTCTCCGAGTACCAATCCAAAACCATCAACTAATCACCTGAGAAAACATGCTAACGTCAGCGAATGCTAGTGAGTTTATAGGTTTGGACACAAAAATATACCAGTGGACCATCATATAAAACACTTGCTAACCTGGACTAAGTCATGCGTCATACCACATACAATCCCCTATAGGTGCACACTGTAGTCTAATCACATTATCACAAACAATGGCGACGTGCTAAAATGAGGCTCGCCCTATGGTGACATGCTACTCAAGTGCTCACCCAATCTATAAATAAATGCTCGCACAAGTTGCGACATGCTCAACACACACTTAGCTAGGGAATCAACATAGCAAGTTTTAAACCAAAACATAGTAAGAAGGGTCCACATAAAACAGTTTTGCATGTTTCTGGCCCCCAATGCTCAAAATGATATAATAGCAGTAAAAGCGGGGCTATAAACTCACCTCAAGTCCAGCAAACAGCAAAAGAATCAACAAAAGCAAATGAATATCGACTATCTGGCAACGGTGACTACTGACTCGGCACTACCTAATAATATCAACATGCTTCAGAAAATTCTCAAATAAATATTTCCCAAAACCTGAACGTATTCCATTTTCATTTCCAAAAACTCTTTCTCGTATCCGTTTTAATGTTTGGTATCGTCGTGTGTGTATGGTGTCGATTCAACAAGACTCAAGTGAACTCACGCTTCCATTCCACCAAGCAAAACCACAACAATATACGTGACAAGCTCTTATAGCCTACTAAGTCATCAAATTAAATTGCCGAAGCTTATTGAACTAGTCACCTCAATAACTTTACAATGTATTCATCTCACTTATTCCTCCAAAACTATATCACCACCTAAGGGGTCGTAGGATATGTTATCCATTATTAAATCTTTCCGACATACTTAACGAGCTCTCATTAGGTTCATTAATTACGTAAGATAGATATATTAATGTCACATATCCGTGACTCGCAATAATACACAATGTTTAGAATTTAGGCAAATCCTAGTTTTCGCATGCACTCGAATATTTAATAGCATTTCCCTTTTTGTCGGAAAACAATTCCTTCTTTATATAATAAGGTTTCAGTTAAATATTAATTTAATTCGTAAATTAACATTTATCATTAACGTTATTATTCCTTTTTATAACTTATTCAATATATATATATATATATATATATATATATATATATATATATATATATATATATATATATATATATATATATATATATATATATATATATATCAAATAAGATCAATCTTAAAGTTGTAAAAATAAGATCTAACTAAAATCTGACTAGTGACACTCTCGTTAAAATAAAATAAATTTTTTTATTGATTACAACTAAAATTGTTAAAGTTCTGATAGTTTTCTTTTTTAAATTGACGAAACCAAGGTGATACACTTTTATTCGACATGTAATGTATCAAGTTAAGGTGATACACTTTGATTCGATATGAAAATTTATAGTTGTGTATCACTAATTAAAACTCATGTATCAGTTGGTTATTAGTTGCTAAAATGTTAATTCGTATTAATACTTTATTTTCCGTGTATTATTGCTAATATGGTTATTTATAAAATGGTTTTAATGGTTGATTAGACTATATCTTATTTTTACAACTTTAAGTTTGATCTTACATTAACCTTCCCCTATATATATATATATATATATATATATATATATATATATATATATATATATATATATATATATATATATATATATATATATATATATATATATATATATATACACACCTTGCTATTTTCTCTTGATTTATTTAAGCAACCACCAAACTATTACAAATTGAAAACTAAATCTTTTATCAACATATCATGATGATGTAACCATCCATTCGAAAACTTAATTTCATTATTCTATTCTTAGCGTGTCTTAACCGTTAAGATACACCTTATCTTCTAGATCGAGTCGTCCGATTATTGTTGTGATGTTCTCCGTGTTTATCTGCTTATGTTGGTTGCTCATTCACTACGAGGTGAGTACATAGCCCCACCTTTTACTCGTTTAATTTTTTACAAACTCCGTGGGGGAGATACATGCTACTTACTTTTATTATGATCACAACTGCTTGAAAACTATATTCTAAACTGAATGTATTATTGACACTAAGTATTACTATTGCCATGAAGTCCCCACATCATGAATCATTAATCACTAGGAGTTGTGAGCGCGAATATTGTGAATAGATCTATTGTGATTGAACTCCCCCGTCCGAGTAGGATGCACTATATTTGACGTCTTTAGGTGCTTGGCAAGGCACCTACCGGGGCAAATTTACATACATATTTCTGAAGGCGTCGATGTCATGAGCTTAGTGTAATAATACGTTTTATGGGCGTATAACAACGTAGCCCATCGTTTTCTTAAATTGAATTATATTGTGATCAACTTCTAATTCTATAAACTCTATTTATTCACTCAACCTTTGTGTTGACTTTTTAGCATGTTTTATCTCAGGACTCTTTTAGCTGGCATGTGAAGGCGTACGGATATTTTTGAAGACAATGCATCATTATCATTCGATAAATCTTTTAATCTTTCAAGTTTTATAAACTTGTGGGACCTCTTTGTAAACTCTGATATTTTATTTAATCGAATGATAAATTATTTCAAAACATCTCATTTAGAGTCGTTTTCTATATCTTGTACTTTGAACTAATAGGTAATACCCTAGTGACACAATCTTCCGCTGCGATAGTTTTGTGGGTGTTACAGTACACACACACACACACACACACACACACACACACACACACACACACACACACACACATATATATATATATATATATATATATATATATATATATATATATATATATATATATATATATATATATATATATATATATATATATATATATATATATATATATATATATATATATATATATATATATATATATATATATATATAAGTTTGTGTCAAATTTAATTGTTTTGCCGAGCTATTATTTATTCGAGTCCACGAGTCCGAGTCATCACTCTCGGACCATCATAATAACCAAATAACGTCTAAATGTTCTACTATAATCAAAGTCCATGTTACGACGTTTGTCGAAGTCAACCGTTGACTAGAAAGTCAAGGTAACTTCCACGTCTCGCAAAGCTCACAAGTTATCATAACTAAATCCCACATTAAGTAACCAAGACCACAATGTTTCAATATCTGCCACTCAAACTTCAACCCATCGCGGCCGTCTACGGCTCGCGTCTAGTCCTATCTCCGTCAACTAATAATTGTTACAAACACAATCATAACCACGTCTACAACAACTATCCAACTACAACCATATTTGGCTGAGACCTCTTGGCCTAACTCATTTCCTTCTCGGCAACACCCAACCACAACAACAACAACTAAAGCACAACCAAAAACCAAATACCAATGTCAACATGTTTTGGCCGAGACCCTAGTAGTCTCGACTTGGTTCCATGGCAGTCCGTGACAACCCACAACATCAACTACGAAATAACAACAACCAACAACTTCAACAATCCCTTGCCGAGACCATAATATAAGGGTCTCGGCCTAACCTCTCACGTCGCCTAAGTAAACCAAACAGACTCTATATGGTCAAAACCTTCCTCGACAACCTCCACAATATAACCAGAAAATCAAAACTAAGTCTGGAATCCAAATCCTAGCTCATGGCTCAAACCAAGCGATTCCAAGATATAACCAATTCCAAAACACGAATAAAAATTAAAACAACAACATCAAGAACATCACCAATACCGTGAGTTTGAGCTCACGGTTTATACGACTCGACACACACACATGACTCGGATACCAAACCTAGATCTTTTCACGTTTTTATTAATAAAAATCATTTTTCCCACAAGCTTTATCACAAGAAACCCAAAAGCCATTGAAATGTACACCATGGCTCACGGATTTACTCGCATCGAAACACACACGCGTGTGTTTCGGTGTTACTCACCTTTCTGACCTCAAAAGTACACGAATCTACAAAAAGGAACAAAGATGGTGGCAGTTTGATGCTCAAATGGTATGAATGCGTGGTGTAAATGATGGTTTGGAGACGCGTGAATCACATCAAAATGAAGAGGAATCAAAATGAAGAGGAATAGATGGGGATTAATTTGGAGGTGGTGGTGTAGCTGAATGACCGGCGGTGGTGGCGTTTGAAGTTCAAGCCACCAAGTCATTCTATCCAAGCGACATACCAGTAGGACCAAAAGTAATTTTCCTACCAGGAGCAGCACCAACAGATATTCATGAATACTTTGTTCATGGACTAGTAGACACGATTTACACAGACGAAACAAGTATATGAGAATTTCAGCAATTTCCATCAGAAATACAAGGCATCATCAAGGCGTACAATACTCATTTCGCCAAAGGCAGATCATTGTATTTCAAGTTACACTCAAGTTATCCAATTTTTGACAGACAAGTGAGATTTCAACAGACAAGTGAGATTTCGATCTCAACTTAAGAACTCGGAGGTTTTTTCTCTTCAAAACACACACTTTATTTCATGAGGTTCAACCTCTATTTATACAAGAGGAGGTAGGTGTAAAGGATACAACCTACGTCATTGCTTACCTAATACTAATAATTTACCTAACGCACTATCGTGCATTATTGTAGGTGGCCGACATGCCTTACATTATTACTAAAATACAAACTACATCACACCACACTAAGGAAATCTCACTTGTCTGTTGAAACGAAGATTCGTTTCTGAATAGCAGATTACCTATCCCACTAACTAATCAATCACTAAAAGAAATCCACCAACGATTAAATTAACCGTCCATTATCATCCACTATCGTTCAATTCATTCAAATTGAAATTCAATTCAACGAAACATGTCAAAAGCAAAAGCAAACTCACTATTCATCCACTAATTCATGTTTCCATCCAAAATGTTTTATTTTCATTTTTAGGTACACTCATCCGCGTCAATTCTGGTATCAGAGCAGGTAGACGATTCAAAGACAACTCAAGAAATCATTTGTAAAGTCAAGAAGCAATAAGATGATACAAAAGAACAAATCAAGCACGAACCATGTCAAAGACAATAATTAAGAAGGTTAACCACACCTCTTAAATTACAAGCAGTCATCAAGAAGGTATAATTATTCAAACTTTAAAAAATTTAAAGTTTAAGAATACATAGATTAAAATATGTTAGATTTACCAACTATAGATAAAGAAGATATATCTATTATTGAAGAAAAAGAAGATGAATCAGGATTTATGTTAGATACTATGATTAATAGAACAGCTATAAGAAGATCTAAATTTACTTTATCAGAAAAGCATAATTTTGATTATTCATTATCATTTAGAGAATTTTTCTCAAGAAAAAATATAATATATTTTGGAAAAATTATTGGAGAAGAACCAGTTCCTATTGAACAAACACAAGGAAATATTGTTATTCCTATAATTAATAAACAACAAATAAACAAAAGAATAAAACAAATGAATGAAAAAGATAGATGTAAAATAGCATATATTCATATATCAACTATACAAGTAATATTAAAAAGTACTTTTATGGATTGTAACACACCTATTGAATTAGAATTAAGAGATGATAGAATAATAAACAGAGAAGAAAGTATTATTGCTAAAGGAAAAGGAAATTTATCCGAAGGAAAAATAAAATTTGATGTTAATATACAAACAGGAATTAGTCTAAAAGATAAAGATATAAATAAAAGTATTACTGTAAGATATGAATTATTAAGAAGATCATTTATGTACAAAGCAAATATTTTCTAATCCTTGTAAATTATTATCAATAAAACGTCGATAAATTGATTTATTCATAATCACTAGAATAATCACTAGTATCTGTATATGCATATATTTCAATATCTGAATCAATATCTGAATCTTCTATGGGTTCGTATCCAAGATTATATGCTATTTTTAATACTTCTGTTCCTTTCTTTTCTCCTTTTTTAGGACATTTATTGGCATAATGACCTTCTTCGTGACATAGCCAACATCTGCAATCTTTCTTATTAGAAGGACAATATTTTGAATTATCTTGCTTTTTATATTTTTGACGATGTTGTTTTCGATTTCTAAAATAATTTTGTCTTGAATTCTTTTTATAAAAATTTCTATACTTTGGATTATATATCTTTTTCTTCCATACTTTTTTCCATTTTTTATATGGTTTTTGTGAACATCCATAATCACCTATTTTGTCGGATTGTTTTTCACAACAAAGTTCAATTCGAGCTTCCTTTTTAGCTATTTCTTGTAAACATTGTTTTCTAACCCATGCTTTTACAGTAGTGATTCGAGCTCCTAGGGTATCTTCTATAATTTTAGTATTATCTTGTAGTATTGTTGCGTATGAATTTTTTAGCTCTGTTGCTATAGACTCAGGGAGTTTATTAAAAAACATTTCTAAGGCTGATTATTGTCTTGTAGTGTCTAACTTATAATATTGATCTGAAAATTCACATATGAATGAATCTAAATAGCACATGTCACATATCTTAAGATTAATTATTCTCCAATATGCATGTTCTCTAAATGCTTCATTTCATTCTTCTTTTCCTAAAATTCTTCCTGTGAATTCTTGTACTATACATGCCACAATGTTTTTAAAAGTTATCATTGCGTCTGTTGTTGCTATTCTTGATAATTCTAATTCATTTATAGATTCCAAAAATCTATAAACATTTCCTGATGTTTTATGTATTATGAAATTGAGTAAATCTCTTGGTTGTAATTCTAGTAATTCTTCAGTTAATTGTATTTGAGTACTTAACCTATTACTCCAATCTTGAATCTTATCATCTATCTCTGTTTCACAGTCGATGTTTAAAATTTCGTCATTCATTCTAACTATCGGTATTTTGGGTATATATTGAGGGGGTATACGTTCCCATTTACCTTTCTTATTGATTCGCCTCAAACAGTCAGATAATTATTGATCAACCACTTGTGAATGGCCAACCGTAATAGTCAAACAGCTGAGGCAAATGCTTCCGTGAAATACAGTGTTTTCCCGGGTCGTAATGTCCCAACGAGGTGTGCGATGTTTTATTATAAACGAATCTGTGATCGAGTGATTATGAACAGGAAAGGTATAAAAGTGTGTGTGTGTGTTTTAAACTAGGGTTTTATAACTTAAAATAACTTAGAAAAACTAATTTAACGATTACGTGAAACCTAGATATCTAAAACGTTAAAACGTACACCAAATTAAAATCAGACGCGACTGCGTACTGAGAAAAAGGTGAGTTTTAAGGAAAAATAAACTACAAGGGTTAAAATTGAAAATTCTATAAAGTTAAACTTAAAATAAAATTAAATTAAAAAGAAAACTATTTTTTAGATTATTATATTATTTATTATTAATTATTTAAATAAATAATATTTAACCATTTAATTAAAATCAAACTAAAAATGATAATTATTACAAATTAAACTAAAAACTTATAAAAATAATTTTTAAACTTAAAAATGAACTTGAAGAAAGTATAAAAAATAAAAATAAATGTTTTTGTCTTTTTATAGATTTCTTATTAATTAAAAACTATTTATATTATTTATACTAATTAAATTATTTTAAATTACAAATAATACTAAATCAACTTAGAAAATTATGAAAAAATTTATAAATCTAATTAACCATCACAGGAATCCTAGAAAATTATAAAAACTTTATTTTATATATTTTTAATCTAGTTTACTAATTATTAAATAATTACCAATTAAACGAATTAAATTATTAAAACTATTAAATTAACAGTAAAAATTCTAGAAAAATTACTAAAATTATATTATGACTTATAGAAGCTAGGAAAAATATAAAATATAGGTGTTACTATATAAAAACTAATTATGCTAATTAAAACTTATTTATTGATTAATTATTAATAAAACTATTTTTAATTCTAATTAATACTAAAAGACAAAATTAAAATCTGAGAAAATTATTATAATTACTTTAACTTAAGAGGAAATTAATAAAAATATAAAAACACAACTTTCTTAATTAAAATCTAAAAACGAAAATTAAAATTAAATTAAATTAAATAGAAACTATCACTTACTATTATATTGTTTTTTCTTGAATTTTCTTTTACAAAACTACATTATACATAAAAATAGATAACTTTTGTGAAAACAAATATTTTACAACTTAAAAATAAGCTAGATATAAGCTAACAACTCTAACAGTTGACTTATGTTGACTGAAAAGGTAAATAAGCTCAAATGAGCTTATGTGGGACCCACTTAGGTTAATTCTGGTTCTAATAAGGTAGTTGGACTTGTCAAAACTCAATTTGGTTAAATAAGCTCAGTAGATAAGCTAGTAAGCCACAATAAGCTAATCCAAAACCTAAATTCAACACAGAATGGGGACAGAGTTAAGGGCTTATTCTAGGTGGGGTCCACAGGGATTTAGGTCAAACAAAAGGTCAATCTAGAGAGTCTGGTAGGAGGGGGGTTGAGGGAACCTTACTAGAGGGTCTGGGGCCCACTGAGGTGGTCACAAAACACCACCAAAGGTGGTGTTGTGACTGAGGTCTGATGGAGCAGGGCACTCCCTTGCCCTGCAAGTATGTTTGGAGATCTGTGGGGCCCACCCTAAAAATGCTAAAAATATAACAAGGTGGGGAAACAAAAGTTGAGCTAGTAGTCTATTACCACAACAATTTTCAGATTCTAGATCCTATTACATAAATCTATAAAAATCTCACAAGATTTGAGAAAATCTGAAATGTTCAAATTTGACTTTTGAGAAAAAGCTTGCAGTTTGACTATTGTGAGATTCTAGCACTTCTAATAAGCTGAATAAGTTATTATAAGCTATATGGAACCTATTATAAGTTAAAGCTACAACTAATAAGGTGAATTGAGGATTTGTGGATCACAAATCTTACACAGTTAACTGTGTAAGATCATTCCAAGTAATTTTGACTTTTTAATGTATAGACTACTAATTTTATGATCTAACTAAGCTAATATTACCTAAGGAAACATGTTCTAACCAGTTTTAACAACAGAAGCAACAAGGGTTTAGCAGACAGTCCTAAACCAAACACCCCATTAACTAACTGTTTTGATGATTATCAAAGCTAATGGTTATATAAGATTATGAAACCACTTTTTATTTATCTATTAAGGTTAAATAAACTTAAATAAGCATATAAGAACAGATTACAAACTATATTTAATAAAAAGCAAAAAATTACAATTGTGACTTACAATTGAGTCTAAGCTGAGAATCATGGAACCAGAAACAAATAACCAACCTATTACCTCCCACAAGGTTCTAAACCAGAATCAATCCAAATCACACCCTGCTCAGCTTCTATCTTTCTTCAAATAATATTTTTTTTATTTTCTTTATATTTTCTTTGATATTTTTCTTATTTTTGCTTAATTAACTTAAACTGAAATTTAAAACTTCTAAAAGCTTAAATAAGCTTTGTCAGAGCTTTTATGAGCTTATGAACTTCTTTAACAACAACTAACAATAACAATTAACTTTTTGAGATTTTTGAGATTCTTGAAAATGGCATAAACTGAAATAGCACATGAAACTTGAAATTATCTTTAATTAAGGATTAAGGTACATGGAATTAACTGAATACAAGTGTTTTTAATTGAAATTACAACTGAATGAACAAACTATACTACCTACGACTACTTTATTCTAAAATTACACTAATACTTCATCTCCTCAGCTTTTTCTTCCATTTGTAGAGACTTCTGAGGTTAGTGGGACCCACTTTTACCTTTCCCACCACATCAGAGCCGTTGATAGGGTCTAATCAATCCAGGCCGTTTAAAAAGCTTTTTGGCGCCAAAAGTCGTGGGGGGTACTGTGGATTACTTGGAGCGGATTTTAGGGCTTTAAATGGTTGTTGGCGTGTTATGGAGGTGGAGGTGTGAGGTGGAAAGGTGGGTGATGAGGTGGAAGGTGGTTTTGGTAGCAGCGGTGGTGGTGGTATGGTTTGGGAGGGAAGGCGGTATAAGGGGTGTTTGACCTGAGCGTTGACTGGGTTTAATATTTAAACGGGGTGGTGGACTGGGCTGGCAAAGTTGGGCTTGGGGTTTTAATAAAAGGGTAGGGTGGGCTAATGGTATGGATTGGGTAGTGGTTTTGGGTAATAATATAAAGATAGGGTCCGGTTTGGTTTTAGGTAAATCACAAGGACCAAAAATGTAATTTAGGAAATGTTGAGGGTCTGAAATGGTATTTTCCCAAAGTAGTTCAAAGGACCATAATTGCCATAAATAAATAGTGCAAGGACATTTTTGATGTTTTTCATATTTTAAATAACCGAGGACTATTTTTGCCAAACTTGCAAAGTTGAGGGACTAATCATGTAAATTCACCAAACTTATCACCAAGGACCATTCCTGCAAAAGATTATTAGTACAAGGACCAAAATTGAATTTCTCAAAGTTTTTACATCCCAGGGACCATTTCTGTCAATTTCCAAAGTACAGGGACTAAACTTGTAATTTTGTGAAACTTTGCACCAAAGGACTAAATATGTAACTTTATGATTAAAAAGGACCTTTGATGACTTTTTCAAGTTTTTAGAATAACCAGGGACTAGTTTTGACAATTTATGAAACCTGAGGGACTGAAACTGCCAATTATGCAAACTTTGTACGTTTTTCATCTGTTTTTGCATATTTTGCATTTGAAACATATAAAACACACCTTTAAGATATTTTAAGTATTTTGATACATATTTGAGTGTTTTTGTATGTTTTGGCAGTTCAGATTGGTATAAAATGATGAGTATTTAGACACTCATCAATCCCCCACACTAAACTATTGCTAGTCCCTAGCAATCTTTTGAGAAAAACTTAATGGATTTGAAAAACTCTTTACCAAAAGCCATCACTTCTGGAGTAGCCAGGTGTAAGAACTGTGGCACACCTGATAACCGTGTGATTTTGAGCAAACCACCAGCTGTCAACGGATTTGATTAGTCTTTACCGAAAGCCGTTTGCTTCTGGACTAGCCAACTCTTGATGGAATAGTCAACATCTTGGTGAGCTGATTACCAATTATGGATTTTCCACTGCCTTTACCACAAGCCATAATCTTGCGGGCTAGCCAACTCATTAGCTTTTGAGGATAATGGGGAGTTGAGGAACCATACAATTTTTGGCAAATTGCAAGCCATAAACGGGTTTGAGTTATCTTTACCAAGAACCGTTTGCTCCTAGATTAGCCAATCCTGTTGTGGGTTAGACATGGAGGATTGATACCATTTATTGCGTTCTAAGTGAGAAAAAATTTTAAAATTTTAGCTAAAATGGGGGTTCTTGATGGAACATGTGTTTAAATTCGTTAGAATAACGAATCTCCCCCCACACTTAGAACTGAATATTGTCCTCAATATTCAAAGTACCGGGTGTTAAACCAACACTTAGAACGTAAGAAGAAAAATATTCCATAGCCTTTATTTAAAATGTATATACATACAATTATTTTTTAAGATAAAACTTCTTAAATAGAAGCTATCACTATATTTACATTTTTTTAAAGGATATATATATATACAACATGTGGGGTATCTCCCCCACACTAGGGTGGTACACAGGTGAAAACCTATATACATGCTAATGTTTTTGATTACCAAGTCACTAACTTGACTCGACCCCGAATTCATTTGTCCATGGGGAAGCAAGTGGAAGAGACAATCTCATCGGACTTTCATTCAAGATGTTTGGATAAACATTTGAAGCACGTGAAAGTTCCACACCGATTAGACATAATGACATCCGGCTCATAATTTATAAATGAGAATGCCGGGGTCAAAGATAATGTCCTCACTCCCGAAAGAGTGAAGAACTGGATAGGGAACAGAATATATGAAGAAAAGAAAGAAAGTCATGATGAAAATCATGATTAACTCTTCTTCCTCAATAGGAGAATTCATTGTTTCATGAATCTCCTCGTTTAAGCTCGTTTGATCAAAACATATTATGGGTATGTCTAGATCAAAATAGAAACTATCATACTCCGTAGGAGATATGATATGAGTGAGTTCACAGGAGAACTCCTCAAAGGTGAATGATTCGTATTCGGGATTGATTTGAGTGAATTCACTTGGGAACTCCTCAATAGTAAATGATTCATAAACGGGAAGAGAATTATAAGAATGAGAAGTGGTGATACCACTTATCTTCTCTTCCGTTTGATCAAAATGAAACGTTTGCAAATCCGGAATAGAATCATTAATCAAAATCTCACTATCCTTGACGGGGATAGGAGATGAAATAGGCTTTTCATTAAAAGCCTTGATTCTAGAAATGAGAAGATTAGCATTTAATAAAGTAAGACGAAGAGCTTTGTCTTGGATTATTTCTTCATCATTCTCTTCTTCTGAGTTGACAAGCTCAGAAGGTAATTCCCCCACATAACTTATGTCTCCACAAGATAAAGAATAGTTCTCATCAGAATCAGAGAACATCTCAATATGATCATTTGGAAAGACAAGAGGGGGAGGGATATCACACATATGTTCAAGAATTCCCTGTGACTCACTTGGGATTGGGACAAGGATTTCAACACTAGACTTTATGAATTCGTCCGATTCCTTTGCAGGAATAGTGTCAAGATGCTCGTCCCCCATGCTCAGAGAGTGAGTGGGAACCTCGGGTGTGATAACATCATACTTAGGGAGATGAGGAGGACTAGCAGTAATGGAGTCTACAAGTTCCATTATTTCTACTGCTGGTGATTCAGTTATATTCTTTTCTCCCTGTATATGCATGGAAAGAGTCTCAACTGATAAACATGATGAGGTATCATCACTTTCATCATCCTCATCGAGAAGAGCAGCATTTTGAAATTTGGTACGTGTTATAGCTGCTTGTTCTAAGACTAGTAATTCTTCCATGCTTCTTTCGTCTCTAGCAGCACGTTTTTCAGCAAGTAATTCCGTGATAGATTTATCACGAGAATATGGAATGAGTGGAAACTGTGGGGGTGTGAATGTGTCAAAACCGTATGTATTAGAGCTAGAACAATGTTCAGGTTTATAATACGGTTGACATTGGAAATCATCATGAGGACCCCCACAATGTACACAAGAAAAACTTGGTGCATCGTGAGACGACATATTAGCTAACTCCTCTCTAATGTTTTTAAGTTTTTCAAGAACCTCTAGACAAGGGTCTTGCTGGTTTTGAGGAGTTGCTTGGTTTATTTGGTATTGTGGAGGTAGGTCTTGAAACGAATAATCGTAATTGTTACAAGGAAATGGATTCCTTGTTTGACAATCAGAGCTAAAATGTGGACCTCCACAGTACTCACAACAGTTAAACTGTTGAGTCTGGCTTGGTGTATTTTGATACGAAGCATCATTGATATTTGGATAATATGATTCTTGCTCGTATGAATGTGATGGGTAGTTGGAAAATTTTGAGGAGTCGTTGAATAAGTTTTGATTAGGATCATAAGCAATTGAATTACTCGATCCACAAAACAAACAACTCCCGTCTCGAATATCATTACCACATTGTTCACATGTACACCAACGACATGGAAAACCGAAAAGCGGCTCACCACAACCGTCACAAGGAACAAAATATGGAGGTGGGACAAGTGGTGTGCTCTGAGAGCTAGGAATTTCCACCACTTCCGTTATGGTCTCGGGTTTTTGTTTTTGATAATTGTGAAGATTAGGCAAATCGTTCTTTTCAGTAATTGCCCTAAGCTCTGTACGTTTGCTTGACAAACTTTTAACCGTAAACCGTGAAAGATCAGGATTGATTCTTGAAGGTTTAGGAGCATTTGTGAGCTCAGGTTTTTGGACAACCGTGGTTTGGACGTATTTAGCACCTCCATCGTCAGAGGAAAGTACAAGGTCCTTTGTCACTTCGGTTGCATGATCTCTTTCCCTCACCGGAGAAGGAATAGGAATCGAAGGTCCATCATAATCAACATAACATCTCGACATTTTTGACAAGGCCATAAGTTTTTCAACTTCAATTTTACAGGCCCTTTGTTTAATGAAATCGTCATCAAGAGATGCCATTAGAATTAATTATGGGACAAGTGGAAGAATGTAGAATCAAAGGGTTTTGGGGATGAGAAATGAAGAATCAAATAGGTAGGGGTATAAAGGTGAATATTTTTGTGTTTTGTTTTAAAAAAAATATGGATAAAAGATGGTAAATATACAATGGATGTATATCCAGAATCACTAATACGCAAAATCGTTTAGAATAAGCGCACAACCTCCCCGGCAGCGGCGCCAAATTTTTATTCGCCTCAAACAGTCAGATAATTATTGATCAACCACTTGTGAATGGCCAACCGTAATAGTCAAACAGCTGAGGCAAATGCTTCCGTGAAATACAGTGTTTTCCCGGGTCGTAATGTCCCAACGAGGTGTGCGATGTTTTATTATAAACGAATCTGTGATCGAGTGATTATGAACAGGAAAGGTATAAAAGTGTGTGTGTGTGTGTGTTATAAACTAGGGTTTTATAACTTAAAATAACTTAGGAAAACTAATTTAACGATTACGTGAAACCTAGATATCTAAAACGTTAAAACGTACACCAAATTAAAATCAGACGCGACTGCGTACTGAGAAAAAGGTGAGTTTTAAGGAAAAATAAACTACAAGGGTTAAAATTGAAAATTCTATAAACTTAAACTTAAAATAAAATTAAATTAAAAAGAAAACTATTTTTTAGATTATTATATTATTTATTATTAATTATTTAAATAAATAATATTTAACTATTTAATTAAAATCAAACTAAAAATGATAACTATTACAAATTAAACTAAAAACTTATAAAAATAATTTCTAAACTTAAAAATGAACTTGAAGAAAGTATAAAAAATAAAAATAAATGTTTTTGTCTTTTTATAGATTTCTTATTAATTAAAAACTATTTATATTATTTATACTAATTAAATTATTTTAAATTACAAATAATACTAAATCAACTTAGAAAATTATGAAAAAAATTTATAAATCTAATTAACCATCACAGGAATCCTAAAAAATTATAAAAACTTTATTTTATATATTTTTAATCTAGTTTACTAATTATTAAATAATTACCAATTAAACTAATTAAATTATAAAAACTATTAAATGAACAGTAAAAATACTAGAAAAATTACTAAAATTATATTATGACTTATAGAAGCTAGGAAAAATATAAAATATAGGTGTTACTATATAAAAACTAATTATGCTAATTAAAACTTATTTATTGATTAATTATTAATAAAACTATTTTTAATTCTAATTAATACTAAAAGACAAAATTAAAATCCGAGAAAATGATTATAATTACTTTAACTTAAGAGGAAATTAATAAAAATATAAAAACACAACTTTCTCAATTAAAATCTAAAAATGAAAATGAAAATTAAATTAAATTAAATAGAAACTATCACTTACTATTATATTGTTTTTTTCTTGAATTTTCTTTTACAAAACTATATTATACATAAAAATAGATAACTTTTGTGAAAACAAATATTTTACAACTTAAAAATAAGCTAGATATAAGCTAACAACTCTAACAGTTGACTTATGTTGACTGAAAAGGTAAATAAGCTCAAATGAGCTTATGTGGGACCCACTTAGGTTAATTCTGGTTCTAATAAGGTAGTTGGACTTGTCAAAACTCAATTTGGTTAAATAAGCTCAGTAGATAAGCTAGTAAGCCACAATAAGCTAATCCAAAACCTAAATTCAACACAGAATGGGGACAGAGTTAAGGGCTTATTCTAGGTGGGGTCCACAGGGATTTAGGTCAAACAAAAGGTCAATCTAGAGAGTCTGGTAGGAGGGGGTTGAGGGAACCTTACTAGAGGGTCTGGGGCCCACTGAGGTGGTCACAAAACACCACCAAAGGTGGTGTTGTGACTGAGGTCTGATGGAGCAGGGCACTCCCTTGCCCTGCAAGTATGTTTGGAGATCTGTGGGGCCCACCCTAAAAATGCTAAAAATATAACAAGGTGGGGAAACAAAAGTTGAGCTAGTAGTCTATTACCACAACAATTTTCAGATTCTAGATCCTATTACATAAATCTATAAAAATCTCACAAGATTTGAGAAAATCTGAAATGTTCAAATTTGACTTTTGAGAAAAAGCTTGCAGTTTGACTATTGTGAGATTCTAGCACTTCTAATAAGCTGAATAAGTTATTATAAGCTATATGGAACCTATTATAAGTTAAAGCTACAACTAATAAGGTGAATTGAGGATTTGTGGATCACAAATCTTACACAGTTAACTGTGTAAGATCATTCCAAGTAATTTTGACTTTTTAATGTATAGACTACTAATTTTATGATCTAACTAAGCTAATATTGTCACACCCCCAAAATCGGGTCCAGCGGAAGCATACGTGTAGCTGGGGTGTAACTCAATCGGTAACACAACACAAGTACAAAAATAGTTTTCACTTTAATTATTTAGAATAAAATCGTTTAATCAAAATGTTGAATTTACATCGTTAAAAATAGTGCGGAAGTAGGCCCTTAAAAGTAGTTTAAAATGGTCCCCATATAAATAATCAGAGTCTTCTATGACCATGCCATGCCCTGCCAAAACCTCCAGTAGTGTGCCATAGGTTAAAACCTGAAAATACATGCTAAAGTGTCAACACGAGGTTGGTGAGTTCATAGAGTTTGTTTAACAAGTAAAGTTTATAGAAAATGATCACACAGCAAAGGCATCGTAAATCCACTCAGTTGCAAATCCCGCCATAAGAGACTTGCAACCTGTGTGTTTACAACCCACTGCTAAATAGTTTAGGTCTAGTAGTCAAGCACCCGTGGTCAATAATAAGTCAAGGCCGCTCCGAACAAGGGAGACTTTATAATGTTGCTCCGAACATGGGAGACTTGAAGTCACTCCGCCACCTAGGCAAAGAATTATTAGTCACTCCACCGACTTGGTGAAGAATTATTAGTCACTCCACCATGGCGAGAATTATTAAAGATGCTCTGAACAGGAGAGACTTAGCACGCTCCACCAATAAGGCGAGACTTTAGATCAAGAACGCTCCACCAAAAAGGTGAGACTTTGCACGCTCCACCAAAAATGGCGAGACTTTAGGTCATAGTACGTACGGTACATTAGGGTCAAAAGTTTAAGTCAAGTTCAAAAGTCAAGTCAAGTTCAATAGTTCAAAACAAGTTATAAGGTCAAATGAGTTCATAATAGTTCAAGGTTCAAAACAATGTTCAAAGAGTCAAGTAGTAATTCATGTAAAAACGAGCATGTATTCTCCCCCAAAAAGTTAACAAAAGAATTTAAAAGAGTAGGGGCTATGACTCACCTGGTACGATAGTTACGAAGACAAAAGTGGTTACACAGAAATGAGGTTCGATCTCTAACCGCGACCTATAATGAACGAATGATACGATCTACTTAAATTATGAGGGGATGCGATGAATGTACATGCACATGAAGCCTATACCACTCGTAGTTTGAAAATAAGCGTTGGCGTTGATTTATAGTGTTTCCATAACTTAAGAGAATATGTGCTATTAGAAGTTGTCAAATATATATATAGTTCGCCTAGTTTCAAAAGTGTATATCTTGGTCGTTTTAAGCTCGTTTTCTATGTTCTTTACATCCACGGATTCGTTTTAGTATATACTAATATATTTTTGATAACTCGGCTCCTCTAGGTTACGTTTAACGTCTCTATTTGCCCGTCGAAAACTGTCAAACAGCATGCAGTTTTTCAGAAAATAGTTTTCGTCATTAAATTTACAAAAATCATATCTCCTTCGTTATAAACTCGTTTTAGTTCGTTCTTTCGCCAAAAGTTTCGTTTTTAAAAGTATTTTCTAAATATTTGGTCAAAAATTACCCATCATCTACTGATTTTCCCACGTTTTAAAAATAGCAACAGTAGGTATATCTATTGTTTCAAAAATCATTTTCCTAGTTTCAAACTTGTTTCAACTTCAACCAAATCACTTTCAATCACCACAAATCTAGTCTAATCTTACCATACACCTTCTTAGGGTGTCATGGGTTCCTAAACATCATAAATCAAGTGGATCTAACAAGGATCTAACAATAATCTATTTCTAGAGTTCAAAAGTTAGATATATATATAAATGAGTGGTATATACTAACATATGCATGTAGATCTTGAATGGAAATCATATGATCATAAAAATAACATGAAGAAAATATGAACAAGAGTTTGACAACTTACAAAGAAAGATTATAGAGCTTGGATGAGTAAAACCTAAGAAACCTTGAGTTTTTATTACAAAACTCAAACAAGGACAACAAAAGGAACTAGATTAACACTTGATCTTGGAAAAATTATGGTTTCTTCTTGGTTGTTGTTCTTGGCCGATTATGGTAGAGAGGAGGAAGGGATGAGAACAAATTTTTCTAGTTGTTTAGATGTGTAAATGAAGAAATGTGGTGAAATGTGATCAAGTAAGCTATAAATATTAATGAAATGGGACAAGATCCACATTTTTGGGGCTAGGGTGGCATGAATTAGGGGAGGAAGGTGGGAGGTTGTTGGCTATTAAATGATCTTGTCCAAAGAGTGCAAGTATTAGTTAGTTTTGGTTATGTATTGGGTGTTATCGGGTACCGAGTTAACTAAAAATAAATTGTAACGAGATAAAATAAAATATAATGAAGTTGTAAAAATTGTAAAATAATATTCCTGATGAGAATCGAAAGTTAAAATAATGATCGGGTTGTAATATCGCAAACCGACGGAGTTATAAGCTTCGACCGGAAAACGTAACAGTTGATTTGAAAACACCGGGTAAATTAATAATATAATTTTTATATTATTATTATGAGTATAAAAATATGTTAGGACCATAGTTGAGACTATCGGATCAATTATTTAAAATAATAGCTCATAAGATAACGTTTATTAGGTTGATAACCGTACGTATACAGAAATGACGCAACTCACGTATAAATGACAATTTTTCTCCGAAGGTGAATAGTGTTTTATAAATTGTAAAATTTTTGAACGCTTCTCAGAATCACAAACTGACTCCGAAAAAGATGAATAGTAAAATGATGAATAGTGATCGATGAATAGTAACCAATGAATAGTAAACGTGAAAGTTCGGGAAAAAAACCAGAATTTACGAGTTGTGACAGTCTCTACCTCTTAAGGGAACTTCGTCCCGAAGTTCAGTTAACGTTGGTCTCCGAAGTGTTATAAAGGTGAAGATTCATGAGACGAAATGACCAGTTGACGTGCTTTCAGGCGGCGGTTGACGAGGTGAGGAAAAATATAAGCGTTCTGACAACGAGGGTACACACACACATGAATGAAACATTTGGAAATTGAGTAGAGGATTCAATCCAGACAGAATTTTATTATAACCATTCTCAGTGTTGCAAAATTCACTTCTGAGTCAGACATAGGTGGTCAGCCTATATCTCACTATCCCGGGTTGAATATAGATGACCAGTCTATCTTCCACCGAGGTTCCATGAATTTTGAAATACTCAGCTTAGTTATACTAATACTATGTCCTTCACAAATACCAAGACGTTCAGAAAGACTAAGGCAGGTGACCAAACTCGAGGTCAAATAATGAAACTATGCAAGGAAAAACATAACGTGGTGACATATATGATACGTGAACATGCTTATATGAAAGACAATGATAGAAATCAATTAGAATAAATGAACGTAATACACCAGATAATGAGACACAAATCTCATCACCTAAGTCAGCAACAAACCACAAGTGAGGCATCAGCTTGGCAGGCAGGCACGTGACGGTCATAGGGTTAAGTTTTTAGTAAAAGTAGCTATAGTCTAGGTTTTAAAAACACTTAGTTCGCTATAGCCAAAGCTCTGATACCAATCTGTCACACCCCCAAAATCGGGTCCAGCGGAAGCATACGTATAGCTGGGGTGTAACTCAATCGGTAACACAACACAAGTACAAAAATAGTTTTCACTTTAATTATTTAGAATAAAATCGTTTAATCAAAATGTTGAATTTACATCGTTAAAAATAGTGTGGAAGTAGGCCCTTAAAAGTAGTTTAAAATGGTCCCCATATAAATAATCAGAGTCTTCTATGACCATGCCATGCCCTGCCAAAACCTCCAGTAGTGTGCCATAGGTTAAAACCTGAAAATACATGCTAAAGTGTCAACACAAGGTTGGTGAGTTCATAGAGTTTGTTTAACAAGTAAAGTTTATAGAAAATGATCACACAGCAAAGGCATCGTAAATCCACTCAGTTGCAAATCCCGCCATAAGAGACTTGCAACCTGTGTGTTTACAAACCACTGCTAAATAGTTTAGGTCAAGTAGTCAAGCACCCGTGGTCAATAATAAGTCAAGGCCGCTCCGAACAAGGGAGACTTTATAATGTTGCTCCGAACATGGGAGACTTGAAGTCACTCCGCCACCTAGGCAAAGAATTATTAGTCACTCCGCCGACTTGGCGGAGAATTATTAGTCACTCCACCATGGCGAGAATTATTAAGGATGCTCTGAACAGGAGAGACTTTATAGTGTTGCTCCGAACAAAGGAGACTTAGCACGCTCCACCAATAAGGTGAGACTTTAGGGTTAAGAACACTCCACCAATAAGGTGAGACTTTAGGTCATAATACGTACAGTACATTAAGTTCGAAAGTTCAAGTCAAGTTCAATAGTTCAAAACAAATTATAAGGTCAAATGAGTTCAAAGAGTCAAGTAGTAATTTATGTAAAAACGAGCATGTATTCTCCCCCAAAAAGTTAACAAAACAATTTAAAAGAGTAGGGGCTATGACTCACCTGGTACGATAGTTACGAAGATAAAAGTGGTTACACAGAAATGAGGTTCGATCTCTAACCGCGACCTATAATGAACGAATGATACGATCTACTTAAATTATGAGGGGATGCGATGAATGTACATGCACATGAAGCCTATACCACTCGTAGTTTGAAAATAAGCGTTGGCGTTGATTTATAGTGTTTCCATAACTTAAGAGAATATGTGCTATTAGAAGTTGTCAAATATATATATAGTTCGCCTAGTTTCAAAAGTGTATATCTTGGTCGTTTTAAGCTCGTTTTCTATGTTTTTTACATCCACGGATTCGTTTTAGTATATACTAATATATTTTTGATAACTCGGCTCCTCTAGGTTACGTTTAACGTCTCTATTTGCCCGTCGAAAACTGTCAAACAGCATGCAGTTTTTCAGAAAATAGTTTTCGTCGTTAAATTTACAAAAATCATATCTCCTTCGTTATAAACTCGTTTTAGTTCGTTCTTTCGCCAAAAGTTTCGTTTTTAAAAGTATTTTCTAAATATTTGGTCAAAAATTACCCATCATCTACTGATTTTCCCACATTTTAAAAATAGCAACAGTAGGTATATCTATTGTTTCAAAAATCATTTTCCTAGTTTCAAACTTGTTTCAACTTCAACCAAATCACTTTCAATCACCACAAATCTAGTCTAATCTTACCATACACCTTCTTAGGGTGTCATGGGTTCCTAAACATCATAAATCAAGTGGATCTAACAAGGATCTAACAATAATCTATTTCTAGAGTTCAAAAGTTAGATATATATATAAATGAGTGGTATATACTAACATATGCATGTAGATCTTGAATGGAAATCATATGATCATAAAAATAACATGAAGAAAATATGAACAAGAGTTTGACAACTTACAAAGAAAGATTATAGAGCTTGGATGAGTAAAACCTAAGAAACCTTGAGTTTTTATTACAAAACTCAAACAAGGACAACAAAAGGAACTAGATTAACACTTGATCTTGGAAAAATTATGGTTTCTTCTTGGTTGTTGTTCTTGGCCGATTATGGTAGAGAGGAGGAAGGGATGAGAACAAATTTTTCTAGTTGTTTAGATGTGTAAATGAAGAAATGTGGTGAAATGTGATCAAGTAAGCTATAAATATTAATGAAATGGGACAAGATCCACATTTTTGGGGCTAGGGGGGCATGAATTAGGGGAGGAAGGTGGGAGGTTGTTGGCTATTAAATGATCTTGTCCAAAGAGTGCAAGTATTAGTTAGTTTTGGTTGTGTATTGGGTGTTATCGGGTACCGAGTTAACTAAAAATAAATTGTAACGAGATAAAATAAAATATAATGAAGTTGTAAAAATTGTAAAATAATATTCCTGATGAGAATCGGAAGTTAAAATAATGATCGGGTTGTAATATCGCAAACCGACGGAGTTATAAGCTTCGACCGGTAAACGTAACAGTTGATTTGAAAACACCGGGTAAATTAATAATATAATTTTTATATTATTATTATGAGTATAAAAATATGTTAGGACCATAGTTGGGACTATCGGATCAATTATTTAAAATAATAGCTCATAAGATAACGTTTATTAGGTTGATAACCGTACGTATACAGAAATGACGCAACTCACGTATAAATGACAAATTTTCTCCGGAGGTGAATAGTGTTTTATGAATAGTAAAATTTTTGAACGATTCTCAGAATCACAAACTGACTCCGAAAAAGATGAATAGTAAAATGATGAATAGTGATCGATGAATAGTAACCAATGAATAGTAAACGTGAAAGTTCGGGAAAAAAAACCAGAATTTACGAGTTGTGACAAATATTACCTAAGGAAACATGTTCTAACCAGTTTTAACAACAGAAGCAACAAGGGTTTAGCAGACAGTCCTAAACCAAACACCCCATTAACTAACTGTTTTGATGATTATCAAAGCTAATGGTTATATAAGATTATGAAACCACTTTTTATTTATCTATTAAGGTTAAATAAACTTAAATAAGCATATAAGAACAGATTACAAACTATATTTAATAAAAAGCAAAAAATTACAATTGTGACTTACAATTGAGTCTAAGCTGAGAATCATGGAACCAGAAACAAATAACCAACCTATTACCTCCCACAAGGTTCTAAACCAGAATCAATCCAAATCACACCCTACTCAGCTTCTATCTTTCTTCAAATAATATTTTTTTTATTTTCTTTATATTTTCTTTGATATTTTTCTTATTTTTGCTTAATTAACTTAAACTGAAATTTAAAACTTCTAAAAGCTTAAATAAGCTTTGTCAGAGCTTTTATGAGCTTATGAACTTCTTTAACAACAACTAACAATAACAATTAACTTTTTGAGATTTTTGAGATTCTTGAAAATGGCATAAACTGAAATAGCACATGAAACTTGAAATTATCTTTAATTAAGGATTAAGGTACATGGAATTAACTGAATACAAGTGTTTTTAATTGAAATTACAACTGAATGAACAAACTATACTACCTACGACTACTTTATTCTAAAATTACACTAATACTTCATCTCCTCAGCTTTTTCTTCCATTTGTAGAGACTTCTGAGGTTAGTGGGACCCACTTTTACCTTTCCCACCACATCAGAGCCGTTGATAGGGTCTAATCAATCCAGGCCGTTTAAAAAGCTTTTTGGCGCCAAAAGTCGTGGGGGGTACTGTGGATTACTTGGAGCGGATTTTAGGGCTTTAAATGGTTGTTGGCGTGTTATGGAGGTGGAGGTGTGAGGTGGAAAGGTGGGTGATGAGGTAGAAGGTGGTTTTGGTAGCAGCGGTGGTGGTGGTATGGTTTGGGAGGGAAGGCGGTATAAGGGGTGTTTGACCTGAGCGTTGACCGGGTTTAATATTTAAACGGGGTGGTGGACTGGGCTGGCAAAGTTGGGCTTGGGGTTTTAATAAAAGGGTAGGGTGGGCAAATGGTATGGATTGGGTAGTGGTTTTGGGTAATAATATAAAGATAGGGTCCGGTTTGGTTTTAGGTAAATCACAAGGACCAAAAATGTAATTTAGGCAATGTTGAGGGTCTGAAATGGTATTTTCCCAAAGTAGTTCAAAGGACCATAATTGCCATAAATAAATAGTGCAAGGACATTTTTGATGTGTTTCATATTTTAAATAACCGAGGACTATTTTTGCCAAACTTGCAAAGTTGAGGGACTAATCATGTAAATTCACCAAACTTATCACCAAGGACCATTCCTGCAAAAGATTATTAGTACAAGGACCAAAATTGAATTTCTCAAAGTTTTTACATCCCAGGGACCATTTCTGTCAATTTCCAAAGTACAGGGACTAAACTTGTAATTTTGTGAAACTTTGCACCAAAGGACTAAATATGTAACTTTATGATTAAAAAGGACCTTTGATGACTTTTTCAAGTTTTTAGAATAACCAGGGACTAGTTTTGACAATTTATGAAACCTGAGGGACTGAAACTGCCAATTATGCAAACTTTGTACGTTTTTCATCTGTTTTTGCATATTTTGCATTTGAAACATATAAAACACACCTTTAAGATATTTTAAGTATTTTGATACATATTTGAGTGTTTTTGTATGTTTTGGCAGTTCAGATTGGTATAAAATGATGAGTATTTAGACACTCATCACTTATTTTTAATCATTCCTTGTTGATATAAATATCTTTCTGTAGGTGTCGGAGGGCTATAATTAAACTGTCTTTGAAAATCTTCGTCTATATAGGATTTTTTTCTTTTTTGTGCAAAATTATAATTTGTATAAGAACTTTCTCCTGGATATTTATATTGATTTTCATATGGATTTTCGTCTGAACTGTAGTCTTGTACAATATCAGCATCTTCTTCATTTACTTCGGATGGTATATCTAATGATGCCATTAATTTTGTGAGAGTTTCAATTTGTTCTACGAGATTTTCCATTATGTTATTCGTACTGGTGGTACGATTTTAAGAGTTGATTTTTTCAATAATGTTTCTTTTATTTTTGTAATAGTAATATCTTTATCTTGCTCTTGAGTATTAATTATATTTGATAATTGTTAAACTATACTCCATTTATTTGACTTTGTTCCAAAGTTTCAAATTCTTCTGTTTTTTTATTTAATAATATTTGTATAGTATTTATCTTTTCTTGCATTGTTTTAGATAATTCTGGTAGTTGTCTTAGTATTAAGAAACTTAATGTTTCAATTATATTATTAAGTGTTGAATTTAATATATCTATTTTCTCTCCAATAGATTGTTTTGTATCGTCATTATCTATTATATTAATACTATATGATGTTCCTTCTGGCAAATTTCGAGGTATTTTAAATATCGTTTGTTTAAATGGTATAAATGGTTCGGATGATTTAATATTTTTACTATTTTCGATGTTCATTTTTTGATCAGAAAGAGTTTCAGAAATATAATTCATTATTTTAACAAATTGTTGGACTTTTCTTTTCTTTTAATAATAATTCTTCTGTGTATGCTAATCTTTTTCTTTCATATACTAATGTTCTATTCATTACTTTTAGACTTTCGTAAGGATTTCTCAAACTTATTCTGGTTAGTAAATGATCTATTGTATGTAATATCTCTTCTATATCTTCTTCTAAATCTCTTAATTTTTTCTGTAATATTCTTTTTTGTAATCCTGAATCCATTATGTTAAATGTTATTTTTAATTTTATATTCTTAAACTTAATGATCGTATCATTTCCTTCATCTCTTTTATTTCTTCTTGAGTATTAGAAGATTCTTCACTTGTTACTGAAATTGGTTTTTCAATTGTTGGTATCCATACGGATTGTATTTCAGATGTTGGATGAGTGTACCTGAAAATGAAAATAAAACATTTTGGATGGAAACATGAATTAGTGGATGAATAGTGAGTTTGCTTTTGCTTTTGACATGTTTCGTTGAATTGAATTTCAATTTGAATGAATTGAACGATAGTGGATGATAATGGAGGGTTAATTTAATCGTTGGTGGATTTCTTTTAGTGATTGATTAGTTAGTGGGATAGGTAATCTGCTATTCAGAAACGAATCTTCGTTTCAACAGACAAGTGAGATTTCGATCTCAACTTAAAAACTCGGAGGTTTTTTCTCTTCAAAACACACACTTTATTTCATGAGGTTCAACCCCTATTTATACAAGAGGAGGTAGGTGTAAAGGATACAACCTACGTCATTGCTTACCTAATACTAATAATTTACCTAACGCACTATCGTGCATTATTGTAGGTGGCCGATAGGCCTTACATTATTAGCCTTACATTATTACTAAAATACAAACTACATCACACCACACTAAGGAAAAAGTTGAAAAAGTGAAGATAGTGGGTAAGCAGGTGGCGCATTCACATGTCTTCAATAATGCTTGATTTTTTATCTTTTCTTTTTTGTCTGCTTGTGTCTTCGTCTTCATTCCTGCATTTGTGCGTTTGAACAGTAATCACACATATGTTTTGATACGTAGTATAATCTTTGACATAGTGCAATTTTGAAATCTTCAGGTAGAGCCGAGAGTAGCCCGGTGAATTTTTCAAATGGTTGTTCAAAATCTTCTAAGGTTCTTAATTGTGCGTCGTCAATCACTCCCTTGGAGAAGTTTGAGTAAATCAATATGTTGTTGTTGAAATGGTTGATTTTAATGTCTGACTTCTGCTTCGTTCCTGTTCCTAGCCTTGAGGATGCAAAAAATACTTCGGCAAGAGCATCTACCATATTTTTAGTGGATGGTGTTGCTGGTGGTGAATCATTTTGCTCCTTCTTGTCTGGGTAATGATCAGGATTGCTGACTCCTAATTCTGCTAACGTAATTGATGGCACTAGGAGTTTGTGATTGTTGTTGTCGAAAATTGGATAACTTGAGTGTAACTTGAAATACAATGATCTGCCTTTGGCGAAATGAGTATTGTACGCCTTGATGATGCCTTGTATTTCTGATGGAAATTGCTGAAATTCTCGTATACTTGTTCCGTCTGTGTAAATCGTGTCTACTAGTCCATGAACAAAGTATTCATGAATATCTGTTGGTGCTGCTCCTGGTAGGAAAATTACTTTTGGTCCTACTGGTATGTCGCTTGGATAGAATGACTTGGTGGCTTGAACTTCATTATAGTGTATGACACTATCCCAAAGTCTTTGAAATTTCTTGACCGTCGGTTTCTTCATTTCTTCTCTTTCTTGTTTATTGGAATTTTTCTGATCAGATCGATTGGATTCATTCTATGTGATCCTTCTCGTAGTCTTTCTTGAAATCCTTGATTTAAAGAGATAAATCTCTTCGATCTCTGAACTTCTTCTGTTGTAACTGTCTTGTATGCTTCTTTGAATGCTTGTTGTGCTTCTTCATGTGAAGTGTAACTTTTGTGACTGACACTTTGTCCTATAATGTGTGGACTTGCAAGTGCCCAATCTGTGTAGATGCCTCTGAATGGTCCATTGAAAATAACGTACTATTTCTTTTTTCCAATGCTTGATTTCTGAACTATTTCTTCAACATCTTCTTCTATTTTTATGAATTCGGCTTTGGATGATGATGTTTGGGTTTTTGAAGTGGATAGCTTTGATTTCACTGGAGTGGATGGTTTTGATGGTGAAGGTGTGGATTCTGTGGTTGATTCTGAATTATCATTTTGGGCTAAATATTCCACTGTATTGGCTAGTTTCTCTTCTTCTTGTCTGATAATGGCTAGTTGTTTTTCTAAAGAGATACGTTGTTCTCTTTTTTGTTGTAATTGTTGTCTAGCTGATTTCAGTAATCCTTCCATTCTCTGGTGAGGGTATCTGCAAAAGTGTTATTGTTGCTTTTGATATATTTGATGTATGGATGGAATTGGTGTAACTGTAGTTGCCAACGGATTAGTCGACCTCTACAATAGTCTTCTTGTAATCTGTATCTCCAGAATCCTGTTACATATTTTGAGTCTGTTCTTAACTCAAATCTTGTTTGTAAAAGATCAATTTTCCATTTTTTCAAAGTTTTTAGACACGCGAGTGTCTCTTTTTCATGAGTACTGTAATTTTTCTCAGTTTCCGAAAATGTTCCAGAAATATATTTGCATAATTTAGAATTGTATTTTTCTGTTTTCAAAACAGATTCTAACTGTAATTCTGTCTTAGATAGTCTTTGATCAGATTGAGGAATTTGACTTCCATCAATACTTTGTATTTTTGATAGATTAGATTGAAGGATTGGAATTCCATCAATGTCTAATCCTAGTAACTCTTTCCCATTCTGAATTGCTTTCATACATCCTGCCCATGTATCGTCGGATGCATCTGTTTCAATAATCAAAAAATCTTTTGTTTCCAGGTTATATAATTCCGGTAAACATTGTACATTAGCTTTAATGTTTTGTACAAGTTGGGTGTCGGATGGTGTCCATTCCCAACGGATCTTTTCAGAAATTTCTTTTGTAAAACCCTTCTTTCTTTTGCTAGATTTTTCAAGAATCCTTGCTCTGCTATATAATTCAAACATCCTAAGAATATTTGAATTTGTTTTCTATCTCTTAATTTATCTGGAAAAAGTTTTAATTTTTCTTGTGTATTATTCGTTAAAGAAATAATTCTATTTTTTGCAATTTTTATTCCTAAATATTCCACCTCATTTTGAAGTAATTTCGACTTCTTTTGTGATAAAATTAATCCTTTTTCTTTTATTCTTTGTAAAACAATTGATACTGCTTTTATATGATCTTGTTCATTTCTTTTTGTGAAAACAATAATATCGTCAATGTATGCTAAGAAAATATTTTCTAATCCTTGTAAATTATTATCCATAAAACGTCAATAAATTGATTTATTCATAATCACTAGAATAATCACTTGTATCTGTATATGCATATATTTCAATATCTGAATCTTCTATGGGTTCGTATTTTAGTAATGTAGTTTCCTCATGAAACTACATTAGTGTGGATGATAATGGAGGGTTAATTTAATCGTTGGTGGATTTCTTTTAGTGATTGATTAGTTAGTGGGATAGGTAATCTGCTATTCAGAAACGAATCTTCGTTTCAACAGACAAGTGAAATTTCGATCTCAACTTAAAAACTCGGAGGTTTTTTCTCTTCAAAACACAAGTGAGTATTGTACGCCTTGATGATGCCTTGTATTTCTGATGGAAATTGCTGAAATTCTCGTATACTTGTTCCGTCTGTGTAAATCGTGTCTACTAGTCCATGAACAAAGTATTCATGAATATCTGTTGGTGCTGCTCCTGGTAGGAAAATTACTTTTGGTCCTACTGGTATGTCGCTTGAAAAACCAATTTCAGTAACAAGTGGAGAATCTTCTAATACTCAAGAAGAAATAAAAGAGATGAAAGAAATGATACGATCATTAAGTTTAAGAATATAAAATTAAAAATAACATTTAACATAATGGATTCAGGATTACAAAAAAGAATATTACAGAAAAAATTAAGAGATTTAGAAGAAGATATAGAAGAGATATTACATACAATAGATCATTTACTAACCAGAAATACAAACAGACAAAAAAGAATATTACAGAAAAAAGAATATTACAGAAAAAATTAAGACAAAAAATCTCACTTGTCTGTGGCAGCCGGCGGCGGCTCAAGATGTAGAAGAGAGATACACGAAGAAGATAATATGGAGTGGGGGGGGGGGGGGGGGGGGGTTAGGGTTAGGGTTAGGGTTATTATACCCGAAATTTGCAAGGTGGTCTCTATATTTTCTATATTTATTAAAAGGGTGCCAAATCAAGGACTCACGGTGCAAATTTTTAATAAACTCTCTCGTTATTACTTACTTTCATTCACGAAAAAACTGAATTTAGTCATCTTTTATTTAAACATGATTTAACCGAATCTTTCACCAGTAATGAAATTCTACTATTGATATTCTAAAAAAAGGCAGTCAAAACTCAGTAGGGTGAATATACGGAATCCAAAAGGCAGTATTGCTTGAGATTTAAAATATGTAATAAATCTTCATGGGGTCGAAGGCGGAGGCCTAGGGGTGTAAACGAGCCGAGTCGAGCCGAGTATTTTCATGCTCGAGCTCGGCTCGTTTAAAATCGAGCCGAGTCGAGTATTTTTCGAGTCGATCTCGAGTTGTTCGCGAGTTGTTTTGGCTCGATTACACCCCTATATATATATATATATATATATATATATATATATATATATATATATATATATATATATATATATATATATATATATATATATATATATATTAGGGTGTAAATGTGTAATCGAGTCGAGTCGAGTAGCTCGCGAGTTGTCTCGGCTCGTTTAAAATCGAGTCGAATCGAGTATTTTTCGAGTCAATCTCGAGTTGCTCGCGAGTTGTCTCAGCTCGTTTACACCCTTAGGCGGAGCTCCAAGAATTTTCCCAAATGAGGCCAAGAGTTTAAATCATAAAATTTGAGAGGGTCAAAGCATTGTTTAGTCATAAAATAAAAGGCTTATAAAACATGAAAAACAAAAACAATTTTCCGTTCAGTTTGTGCAAAAATAATTGTGTATTTGGGTACTTCCGATCAAATTTATGTGTATATTTCTGCACCAATCTCATAACAAACTTGCTACTTTAGATAGCCTAATGATAGATACTTGGTGTCATTTGGATATCCTATTGTCAAGTAGAATCCGCATATGACACAAGTACATTACTTCATCAGTCCGAGCTCGACCCAACCAAACTCACACTTGGTTAAGCGTGTCATAAAGTAGCGGATGACCAGAACCAACTGGAGCCACACACATTTGGTACCTCTAGTGTACAAGCTCACAATTGCTAATTAAAACGAAAATATTTGTTGATAGAAATCCAAACAGTTGATCATAATACTGTGTTTATTTGTGTTCCTAAGTTGCCAAAAGTGGCAAATTATCAAATATCCAACTATGTACCTAATGAACAAGCTAACATAATGTGCTAAGTCTTTACAACTAAAACAATCAATCCGAGCTCGAACCCAGCCTAACTCATGGTCGACTCAACGTGTCAAAAAGTAGCCGTTGACTCCATGGGCGGTTTTGGGCTGGCGCACCATCAGCAACCGAGCCGGGCCCAACCCACTAAGGGGCACTAAAAGTTTTTATACCCATTATATGTACTAGTCCCAACCCACTTTTTTTATTTTGTAGAAGTAATACTTTTGTTGCAAGAATGATTTTTGTTCGTATTTTTGGCTTTTCGTACTTTATTATGGTTTATGGATATTATAATATAGGGGCATTTTTTTTTCTGTGCCGACTCTAGTTTTTTTTTTTTTTTTTTTTTTTGACGTTCTCAGCACCCCCTGGTTGACTCAACCCGACTGGACCCAACTCGAACTGCACACATTTGATGTCTCCAAATATTTAGTGATAGAAATGTAAAAACTCGAAAACAAAAGGATCACAATTGTATAAAACATACAGGGGACCCCACATTACTACTAAACAGAATAAACGGTCATGCAATCCCCTCCCCCTATCCAGAACGGCACCACACAAATGGCAGCAATCGGCTTCTTCTCCGGTGGTTTTAATAATCTCTATCCGTGTTCCACACGCGCCATCGTGTCACAGTTATTCTCTTCATTTTGACTCCACATTTATTTTAAAACCGTTAAAGTAGTTATAACTGTTTGTGTCTGTGTGTGTTGTTGTACAGTGTGCGAGCGAAACTGTCGTTGAATGAGGTTGAGAGTCCAGTTGTGGTAAGTATTTTTTGAAAATAAGTAATCGAGATTGAGACTTAAGAATAATATATAATGTTGTGTGGTGATGATTATGATGCAGCTTGGATTTGGGGGAGTTGGAGTGGATTTGTTGGCGACAGTCGATAAGTTTCCTAATCCGGATGATAAGATCCGAAGCACTAACTTGAAGGTGCTTTTATACAATTCTGATCATTTGGTTTTTAAGTTTTCCGAGTGAATTCAACTGTAAGCTGTTAGCAATAGCTGCAAGCTCTGTAATAGCTTGTAGTTATTGCTAACAGTTTACAGTTTATAGCTTACAGCTAGTTTTGACAAACATACCCTATATATTGATTATACTATAACGGTGTCCGCGCAATGCGGCGGCGGGTACCTGTGACTATATTTTGTGTTATTCGGTTATTGAGTTACACATTTAGTTGTTTTTATGCTTGATAAGTAGAGATGATAGAGATGGTTAAGCCAAATAATTTTAGTTTGAACAACCTTCCTAACAAACTTCCTAACTAACTTGCTTCCTAACCAACCTGCCTCCTAACCAATTAATTTTGAAATTCTTCCATAATAAGCAAGTAAAAGTCTGAATTTTAAGCCTTTTTAATTATAGAATAGTCCCAAATGCATTATATAGTAGTATAGATATAGATGTTTGGATAGTTTGTTTTATAAAAAGACGTGTGTAAAAACTAAATGCTTCTTTTATTAGCGTTTCCTATAGGTGGGATTAAAAAAATACAAAAGCTAAATGCTTATTGACAAACATGCATTATATTAACTACTCAAGAGTCCTGGTGCCAAAAGGCTTGTGATTATCATCTCTAAAATGTGAGAGGTCTCAAGTTCAATTCATGTTCGTGCAAACAATTTTGAAATAGCCACCCCGGCCAACCTCCCAAAAAGGGAGGGCTTTACCCGGTTTGAGTATTTGTGGCGGTGGGTTCAAACCCCATGAATTAGTCTGCCAAAAGGTCGGAAAACATGGTTACCCAAAAAAAATATTATATTCTAAACGCTCTTAAACACTCCAAAAAGCTTGTCGCCAGTTGGTGTTTTAAATGGTCAGGACTTAGGAGTGCATTCATGAGAACTTATTAGCTAAAATTGTGTATTTGGATGTATGAAATTTTGTCTATAAATAAACAAATAATGGCTATAGTTTTTTATGCATTCCAAAATGAAGTTCATGGTATCCGAATCAGCTAATTTGTGGTGTAGATTATATCAGCATCTCAAACTTATCTGTAACCACTATGCTTGAAGAATTGACTTGTGATCATGTTTTTGTTCCTGCCCTTTCTCGATGTGATTGAAATTTAAAATTCTTCTGCAGTAGTCGTGGACACTGATTGTTGTCTTCTAGAGTGGTAATTAGTCGTCTTCTTTTAAGTTTTGCCAAGGGTGGCCGATCTTACTTGATCCTTTATGGTTGTACCTTTACTTCAAATCTTGATTTAGACGCTGATTTATCACTTATATAGTATCTGAATTCGGGATTGTTGAAAACTGATAAGGTTGAATATATAGTCAAGTTCAATATTTTGTTCTCCTTTATTAAGATGAAAGAGTTACTTTTCTGGATGTCATAATTTACATAGTTTTTTGTTGATAGGTACAAGGGGGTGGTAATGCAGGAAATGCTCTAACTTGTGTGGCTCGCTTAGGATTAAATGCGAGATTAATATCAAAGGTATGCAATGCAATATGCTCAGGGACGGACCTATATTGGTGCCGGGTGTGGCACGGCCCGATTTTAGGTCACGAAGTGCAAAAAAATTCAAAAATTGTCGATTTTTAGTATGGACAATCTCCGATAATTTAATTTTGCTACTTTCGTTTTTGTTGTGTAACTTTAGTTAACACAAATGGCAAATGTGCGACACCTCTAAAAACTATGCTAGCAAGTTGAGAGTATAATTATGTAACTATTTGAATTATGGTTTATCATTTGGCCAGTATTAAGCGCTAATAAAAACACTCAGGAACCCGAATTAAAAGATGTATATGCTCTTGTATTTACATTATCAGGTTGCCAATGATGCTCAAGGGAGAGGAATATTAGAGGAACTGAAATCTGATGGAGTAGATGTATCTTTTTTTGCGGTAATGAATATGTAAACTGTGTTTGTTCAGATTTTGCAAGTATGGTTTCTCACACTTATCTTCATTCAACTTTTTATTGTTACTGATATGCTGCACAAATTCTTATAGATTTTTAGTATATAGCATCTGCATTTGGGGGTTCCTTTTTTACATACAGTAACTCAAATTTTCCTGCTTGTAGGTTTCTGAAGAAGGAAATTCACCATTTACTTACGTGATTGTAGATGATCAAACGTAAGCAAGCATCATCGTAACCTGGTCCATTTCTTTCTCAATTTCTTACTTTAGTGAAAGATCTTTAGTTTTACTATATAATTTACTAGTTTTATGCTAATGGAAGGGCAATTGTTTATATTTTTTTTCAATTAAAATTTGAACTTGTCTCATTATAGAAGTTAAACCAAATACTAAGCATTTGAAGGAGTCGAGATAACATAGAATTTTTCCTTTCTGCAAAAAAAATTCTGAGCAATCTTCATAACTGTTTCAACAACTTCAGGGAGTTGCATCCAAACCTGCATAACATAAAAATGCGGTTTTAGTTATTAAATAGTTTAGATGCATCCAGGAAAACTCGAACTTGTATTCATACTCCAGGCTCGCCTCCAATGATTCCGGATGACCTCCCCAATTCAAGTGTGTTAGATGCACTGGCCGGAGTGAAGCTTGTGTATTTTGATGTACGGTTGCCTGAAACTGCTCTTGCTGTTGCACATGAGGTAAATATTATGTGATTCATGATCTTCTTAGCTTGGTTTAGCTAATAATCTTCTCCTTATTACAGCAGGCACGGTTATTATATTTTTCTTTAATGTTCATTGGCAAGGCATATTGTAGTGCAAAGTTAGCTATGGCTTTTGAAATATTCACTATAATATATCCCTATTAGTTCGGTCCATCTTAATTACAACCCAAGCATACATACTTCATGAATAAATAATAGTTTCCTTTCAGACAACGTTGCACATTATAATTTTGCTATAGCAGCACCGTGTGATCCACAATCGCTAATGATTTGCTTGAGTTTAGTCGCAACTGGTTATATGCTAATGATTTATCATCCACGTTCAATTTTCCTGTAGGACATTTAATAATTTCAACTTGAATGAGAATCAACCTTCCATGTTCAATTTTACCAGTGCAGGCAAATCGCAAGAAAATACCTATTCTAATTGATGCTGAAAGGCCAAGGGAAGGTCTCGATGATCTTTTAAGTTTGTCAGACTATGTTGTGTGCTCAGCAAAACTTCCACAGGCAAGCAAATTTTTTTGACCCTTACTCTGTAGTCGAAAGGTGAGTTTATTTCTAGTATAATTGTTTGTGATACTAAGCGTAATTTACTTTTCCATATACCTGACAGACATGGACTGGAGCTCCATCCGTTCCGAGCGCACTTGTTTCCATGTTGTTGAAGTTGCCTAAGCTGAAGTTTGTGATTGTAACTTTAGGTGCAGATGGTTGTATAATGCTTGAGAGAAGCGAAGCTGGTGCGTGTCTAGGACTTCTTTGCTTTTTACCAATTTCATATTTTCGGTAATAAACTAGCCTTCAATACTCAGCTTCTGAAATGAATTTCACTTCCAGTGGAAAATCTTCAAGGTGAAGAGCTGGATGTTGATGCTTTAGTGGAGCAATTGAAGCTCAAATCAGACAGTAGCACAGATGCTCCAACATGCATTTCATCGGTATTTCCATTATTTTACATGTCCCTTTGTTATGTTGCAAAACGAATAGCTATAGTGTCTCTTGTAAGTCTTAACCTAATGTCCATGGACCCATGTCCATCTGCATATGCATATTCTGGTGCATCTCATCCACTGCCGCCAAGCTCTTATATAAGGCTTTGATTTAGGCACATTTGAGTAAATTAAGGTATCTAATCTGCTGTATGAATCCCAGAAATAGGATAGGTTTCGGGATCATCAATCAAAGATAGTAACTCATATTACAGGTAAGGTGGGTTGATGTGAAAAAAATTTTGTTAAAAAAAATATATATATATTTTTTTTTGAAAGGCACCATATATAGAAGGAACCAAAAAAGATTACAAGACAAGGCAACCCAATTTCTTAACAAGACAATTAAAAAGCTTGGGCCCCAAAAGAAACACAAGCTAACAAACTAACTATTAGAGCCTAAAAAGAACAAAATGAAACATAAAAGGAAGACTAATGTTACCATGCCTAAATGACCAGCCAAGAAATCAGTAGAAGGACAAAAGAGCACTTTGACTTTCACAATTGCCCCAATATCCAATACTGACTTCCACACACTTTGACTTTCAATACCAAATAGACCTACTGTCACTAACAATTACATACGGATACAATCACAGAACCAAGAACACTGCAGCATTGAGGACATATCCACTGATGTAAACCAAAAACAATGCAGCATTGAGGTTGTATCCACTGATGCAAACTGATACTATCGCTGATCAAATGTAGCACTCACTGTATAAGTCCACTGTAACACACACTGAACCAATCGCTGTAGCAGAACTGATCCGAGCACAATAATAAACACTGTAACAGAGCCAAACTCGTAAAAACTTACTAAATCCGAATATTTTGGGGGTACCTCAACCATTGTTGCCAATCTATCACTTCATATTTCTTAGATCTTCTTGAAATCCATTCATAGCTTTTTTAGTTGAATCTCTTGCACGATCCTATTAATACTTGTAAATTTATTACCAAACACACGAGCGTTTCTTTCTTTCCAAATGAAGTACCCGGTTGACCAAATTACTGCTTGCTACAAAGTAGAAATACGAGCGGGGACATTAACGTTCCCAAATGAAGAGAAAAACTCCTCAATCGAGAAAGCATTAACTGTTCCCAATTTCCACCAAATAAATACCTTTTGCCATACACTCATAGCAAGATCACAATTGACCAAACAATGAGCACATGATTCAACACTGTCACTACAACTTGGACAAAGAACCGAGTCCAAATCGATGCCTCTTTTATCAAGTTCCTCACGGACCGGAAGTCTACCTTTTAGCGCCCTCCAAACGAAGATATTGACTTTTTTAGGTACTAGCTTGTTCCAACGCGTTTCTTGACCACCACTATCAACTTGAAGAATCTTTTCCTCGATCAATCTTGATAATTCTTTGACTTTGAATTCGCCATCATCACTTAACGCCCATCTCCATCTATCCCATCAAATTCCCTTTGAACCCTACCCCTAATACTTCTTACCCACTCCCACTCCCAACACCACAACCCATCAACCCAAGACCCTTTATCCTTCACACTACTCTCTTTATGCCTCTCCAAGTGAAAAAGTCTAGGGAATCTATCTCGGAGCCTCCGGTCGCCCACCCATTTATCATCCCAAAACCCAATGTCCCTCCCATCACCCACCTCCCCAACAAACGAAGAAGAAAACTCTAAGCCCACCTCATCCAACTCTACGCCAATCTTTATAATATCCCCCCACACCCCGCCCCTCACCATCCCCCCGCCCATAATCCTATCGCCCCCCAACCCCCCACAGTTCCCATAAATACTTTTAACAACTGTGGTAGTTCGAAAGCACCTGGTCCTGACGGCTTCAACTTTCACTTTATAAAGCGATATTGGGAGATCATAAAAGGTGATTTACTGAATGCCGTGAGTAATTTTTGGGAAAAGGGAGAAATTAGCAACGGTTGTAACTCTTCCTTTATTTCGTTGATCCCGAAGAGTTCAGACCCAATTGGGTTGAATGATTTCAGGCCAATCAGCCTCATTGGTTGTTATTATAAAATAATTTCAAAGATGTTAGCTGATAGAATTAAGAGGGTAATTGGTAAAGTTATTGGGGAAGTGCAAAACGCATTTATAAAGGGGAGATTTATATTAGACGGCATTCTTGTGGCAAATGAAGTTTTGGATTATGTGAAGAGAAACCGTGGAAAGGGTATGGTTCTGAAGATTGATTTTGAAAAAGCCTATGATAGCGTTAATTGGAATTATATTCAGGAGGTTATGCAGATGGGGTTTGGACACAAATGGTGCAAATGGATTGACGCATGTCTTCGAACATCTTCAATATCAGTGTTGGTGAATGGCTCGCCTACAGAGGAGTTCAAGATGTCAAGAGGTATTAGACAAGGAGACCCCTTATCACCATTCTTATTTTTAATAGCTGCGGAAGGAATTAATGTTGTAGTGAATGAAGCAATTAATAACAGCGTGTTGAAGGGGATCACAGTCGGAAGAGATCAAGTGGTGGTTTCACATTTACAGTATGCAGATGATACAATATTTTTTTGTGAGTGGAGCAGAAACAATGGAAAGAATTTGATGTGGATGTTAAAATGTTTTGAAAAAGCTTCATGTCTTAAGATCAATTTAAGTAAGAGCAAGCTTTATGGATTGGGCGTGCATCAAGCTGAAGTAGAAGAGATGGCACGTATGTTAAAGTGTCGTCCAGGAAATTTGCCTTTCATGTATCTTGGGCTACCTATTGGGGTTAATATGAATAAGGTATGTAGTTGGGGGCCTGTCGTGGAAAAATTTAAAGATAGACTATCATAATGGAAAGCTAAATCGATTTCTTTCGGGGGACGCCTAACGTTGATCCAATCGATTCTTGGTAGCCTCTCATTGTACTATTTTTCCTTGTTCAGTGCGCCGACTAGTGTGATTAATACTCTTGAGAGGGTGAGGAAAAATTTCTTTTGGGGTGGGGGGGAGGGAACTCGTAAAATGGCTTGGATAAAATGGGATAAAGTTTTATGTAAACGGGAATTGGGGGGTTTAAATGTTGGGAGTCTTAAGGCTTCCAATTTGGGTTTGTTAGGCAAATGGTGGTGGCGATTTCGAGAGGAAGGAGAAGCATTGTGGGCTCGAGTGATAAAAAGCTTGTATGGTGAGTCAGGGGGCTTAAATGAAACGAGTGAGGGGGCTAGAGTGAGAATCTTGGGCACTTGGGGGAATATTGTTCGAGTGGGCAGAGAAATAGATAGAACGGGGGTGGAGTTTTCATCTTCATTTGGTAGGAAACTAGGAAACGGCGAAGGTGTTCGGTTTTGGAAGGATAAATGGGTTGGTAACTTCAAATTGTGTGAAAGATTTCCAAGGCTCTTTAGGTTTGAGGGGGATGAAGATGTCTCGGTTAGGAATCATGGTGATTGGTGTAGTGATGGGTGGAGGTGGAAATGGGAGTGGATTGGTGTTCCTAGAGGGAGATCAGTGAATGAATTAGAGGAGTTAATAAGTGTTCTAAGAGATGTAACCCCGGTTTCAGGGAATGTAGACTCTTGGGGATGGTTTCTTGCTTTTGATGGAGTGTTCTCGGTAAAACATATCAGGGAGTTAATAGATGAGAAAATTCTTCGGTCGGTCGCTTATATAGAAGAAACGTCTTGGTGTAATTTTGTGCCTCGGAAAGTAAATGTCTTTATATGGAGATTAAAATGTGGCCGGATCCCAGTAAGGTCTCTTCTTGATCATATTGGGATAGATCTACATTCCACATTATGCCCATATTGCGAGAATGCCGTTGAAACAATTGATCACATTATGATTAGATGTTCTTTTGCTTCTGGTGTTTGGTCGAAGATTTTTATGTGGTGGAATTTAGGTTGTTTTAATGGTTCATCCATATCAGAGATTTTATCCGATGATGGTCCGGTGTCATCAAAACTTAAGGGTGTGTGGCAAGCCGTAAATTGGAGTGCTTTGTATTTGATATGGAAAGCGCGTAATAGCAAGGTTTTTCAGTCAAAAGAGATGGTGGTTGATGATTTATTTTTTGAGATTCAATTGACTTTTTTCTTTTGGATTTCACACAGATTTAAAAAGCTTGGCATTAGATGGGTGGATTGGTGCAAAGGATCGTGTTTTTCGTGAATCCGGGTTCATGTTTCGGCTATTGCTACTTGTGGTGCTCGATGTGGTTGGTTTTTTATTGTATTGCGCATTGATGTTTGTCGGTCTTCTTTCGAGTTCGTGTTCGGGTAGGGGTGGTCCAGGTAGTATGTTTCCATGGCAGATCCAAGATGTTGGGTTTATAATTGGGTCGTTTGTTTGGTTGCGCTTTGGTTGTAACTTTTTTAGTTTTGTGTTTTGCTTCGAAGGCCTATGTCTGTGCCTTATAGGCTAGGGTCAGAGTTGTCTGTATTTCTTGTGCTTTTTTAATTTATCTATTGCCTTTCGAAGAAAAAAAAATACTTTTAACAACCTTGACCCATAACCCCCCACCCTCATTCTTAAACCTCCACCACCACTTTCCTAACAACGCCAAGTTTTTTGCCCTTAATGACCCGATGTTTAGACCCCCCCTCCCCACAAGACGCAATAACCGAATCCCATTTGACCCACGGGAGTTTTTTACCCTCACCCAACCCACCCCAAAAGAAATTTTTTCTGATTCTCTCAAGACTCTTAATTACACTCAAAGGTACACGGAACATCGAGAAATAATACAATGGCAAGCTACCAAGAACCGATTTAACCAATGTTAGACGACCCCCGAACGACATTGTTTTTGCTTTCCAATCGGCCAACCGATTTTTAAACTTTTCCATAACAGGATCCCATGCCCTTACTCTCTTCATGTTTTCCCCGATCGGCAAACCCAAGTACGTAAACGGAAATTGTTTAACCTGTTTCATTTTTAACTAATATAGTTTATGTCACCCGATAGGCAGCTAGAGATTAAAATACCCCCATACGGAATGTGCCACCTCCACTCAAACAAAAATTTTGAGGACTAATATCACACTGTTCACAATTTGTGTGCATCAATTAATGTTGTTAAAATTTAAAATTTGTTATTCTGAATTGTGTATCAGTCTTAAAGATGAAAACAGACAAGTCATTATACTTGTGTAACCATTTCCTTAAAACCCGTCAAATAGTACAATCCAAATTATACTCCATTTACTTCATGGTTCAGGAAGTTACGAGACTGCAGGCGAAGGGAATCGGTACCGTGTGTGGAAAGTTATTAATTGGCACAGCTGAGAAGATACCACAGTCGGAGCTCGTGGACACAACAGGTGCTGGAGACGCATTTATAGGAGCGGTCCTATACGGTACGTATTTATAACCAATTCATTCCATCATAACTGCATTATCAAATATCATTCTGCTTCATAATTTGTCACACTTTTTTATATACTCTCCAGGCAACAATGTATATAACTTGTATGGTCCTACGCCATTGTCAAATGTAAAACTTTACTTCATAAAGTATAAGATTTTAATGTTCTGAAAGGTCAAAAGTAGAATTGAATAATGGAATGAAAGATGTAAAAGATGGGACACAAAGCTATTTAATAAAGTCTCCCAAGTAGCTGGGAAAATTGACTACTCTTGTTGTACATTTTATTTGTAGCCATTTGCACCAACAAGCCTCCAGAACAGATGTTACCTTTTGCAGCTCAAGTGGTAGGTATTCTAAAGTACATTCGAATTTATGGTTTGCCAAATTTACACTTATCATAGTTTATCTAATTTGTTGGGGACAATGCTATTGTTTTTATCTAGGGATAATTGTCTTAAGATTTGTGGTTCTATGTAGGCTACTAATTTTTTGACATTTATATAACAAAACTTTTGAATTTCGACCCGTGTAGGCATTATCCCGGTAATGTAAAAAAACTCAAACTATTCGACAAGTTATTGTTAATCTTGTTAAAAAATGAAAAAGTATGTTTGTTTTATAAAATCAAGTCAATCTGTTTTCTCATCAAGTGTTTTCTGCATAAAAATAATTGCAGGCGGCCATTGCTTGTCGAGATTTAGGAGCTCGTGCTGGTCTTCCACGCCTCACGGATCCTCGTTTAGCACCCTTTTCACATTAAAGACCCCTATAACAACTTCAATGCGGCGGTTAAGCTTTAAAGCTTGGCTTTTCCTAGTAATATTCAGCTCAAATTCTTGTATCGACTCAATTAATTGTTAGTTAACTGTAACAAGAAAAGCAATTTGAATAATTTGACGTTTCGCGGATAGGAAATTGTCTTTAATTAGCTTAATAAAGAGCTGAGTGCTGATCATTACAATACTAACTTCCAGTCTTGCTAACAACTTCTAATGACACAAAACGACCCAAAGTACATCAACAGATTGCCAATCTTCTAAACCCTTAAAACCATCTAAAACCCCCCAGACACGCATCTACAACATGCTATCCGCCATAGTAGGCAGCCTCTTGAAAAAACAAACAGCACTTGAAGGCAACTTGCTCCTAAACCTCGGCGGCCTCAAGAACCACAAGCCCCAAATCGCCACCACCCACCTAATCGGCACAAGATAAAACCCAAAAGCAGCCAAGAAACAAATCACCACAAACAAGAATGAAGCCCTCGGGTCTCGCCAGCTCAGTAAAGCTTGAAACCTCTCCCCTTGAGTCGCCATGTCACCAACCACCGTCTGGATTCTCCCTGCCACACTCCTTAGCCTATCGTACCTTATCCTTACTGTCTCCGCACTCCTGCTTGTTGGGAAGGAGTCGAATTCTTCATCTAGTTCATCAAGGTTAACACCTTCTGCATAAGAGAGGCGGGTGTCCATGTGAGGTGGATACCTGGGGCGTAATCGGTATCTCCATAGTCCACTAACCGCGAACCCACACAGTACTGATGGTACTATAAGCTCCGGCATTAGTACCATTATCATGAAAGTAACCACAAACATGCTTGAGTAAACCGGCATGGTCCAGTTCCGCATAGCTTCAACAACCTTGTTGATAGTCACAAGCCAAGCTAACACATTTGTGAGCCGAAAGAAATTGGCTTTACTCTTCCTCATACTCCACATGTGAGAATCATGATCGAGCATGTACTCAACCACTTCCCGACCCAACGAAGGCTCGGCTCGGCTGAGCCGCGACGTGACAACATTCATAGCTTGGTACCTCAAGCTGTCTAATTGGTGCACAGACAAAGGTTGTACATAATGCATTTTAGGCAGTAAAGGCATAGTGTACATATGAAGCATATTGACCATATTAGCACAAGAAAATCGAACAGCCAAATGAAGCTCACCCATTTTCTTCACACCAGAAGGATGCAACATCAAAAGAGGGTACGCATGAGTGTAGACTCGATCCGATTCAAGCGTAGATAACCGGATCCGAACTTTTCCAATCCTGGAGTCACGGGTCCCGCCTCCATTACCACCAGCCGGGTTCTTATCGACCCGTGAGTTATCAAAAACTCCAATTGTGATAACCGTGCACGGATCAAACACCTCCCAAGTGTACTGCTCGTTCCATTTTGGAGCCAAACTATCCACAACGGTTCGGGTTCGAACCCATTTCTGTCCATATTTCGCCACACAATAAGCATCAGTTGATCCACCTTTACCGTCCTTGATTTTCATTGGCATAAGATTAGAAGCCCCCAAAATACCCATTTCAAGAACACCAATATGAGGCTTCCATAACTGCTTGGCTGTAGGCCTAACATCGCTACTATACATCGTAGCTTCATCGAGCACATGATAACCGCCATCAAGTGTTGCCCGTATATGAATCCTAGAAGCGAACCTGACAACTGACTTCACGTCATTTGGGTTACTTCCATCAAGATTATACCACCTTGAAGCCACTTCTTTGGAATCCAACCTCCTACTAATAATTGAAACTGGTAACATAACCCGACCCACAACTTCCTCACGGTTTGGCCCAACCCGATCCTCAACAGACAGCATCACATAATCCTCAAAAGGCTCAGCTACAACAAACATCAAATCCTCATTCCAATACGGGTTCGAAAGGCTCCGGTTCGCCATAGCAGGAGCCACTCGAGTCTTCAGAACTTGGTTCCCTACTTGCACCTTAACATTAAGCTCAGGATACCTCATTATAGAAGTCCCCTTTTCACCCAAAACAACATCTTGTGCTTCAATAACCGAAACCCTTAAATACCATAACTTAGGAGACAAATACACCTTCGACTGAATAGAACTAAGCCCGTCCAAATGCACACTCGCAGCCTTAGAATGCCACGCCTCAGAAAATGCCTCATCCGCTTGTGTCCCAAACCAGATCGCCACCATTACTTCACCACCCTTAGCCCTCTCACCCCTCTTATCATCCATCCTATACCATTGTGGCGCAAGCTGACTATCCGGTGGGACCCGTTTCGGAACCTCATTCAAGTCAAACCAAACCCGACCGATAAAATCATCCTTATCTCTTTCCTTAACAAAAATTTCCACCATAGATGACTGAATAGTATCTTTACTAAAAGCGAAAACTTGATCCCATTCACCATTATTTATCCCAACCCTTTTCGTAATCCCTCGATAGTTCCCAAGCTTAACTTCTGCCACCACTTCACCACCACTAACAACCGGTATATCCCGCCCTTTAACCACCCGAATGTAAAGATACTGCATTTGCTCAACTAAGTCATAAGTAGAACTTGTTTTATCTTTGTTCAACAACCCACCACCCAAATGTGGGTTAGTCTCCTTTAACGAGTACTCATTTGACCCACCCGTATACAACCCGACCCGACCCGGACCACCTCCACCAACACCACCAACACCCATATTCATGCCAGACATTTGTGGGCCCGGGTTGGAAGTGATAACTACTGGCTTCATACCAACCTCACCCGGGTTCGGACCCGGGTCGGGTTTTACCATTTGACCCATTTGGTTCAAATGGGTCATTTTCTTATTTTCTTGACCAGCCATTTGCTGGCGGTTTTGTACAATGGTGTTAACACTTTGTTGGTTAAACTTTTTACTTTTTTTACCACCACCACCACTAACATTAACATTACCATTACTATTACTATTACCACCACCACCTTTAGCATTAGCATGCTCCTTAACAGAAATATACATTTTAAAAGTGATCTCACCTCGCACGTGCGAAAAAAGACTCCTTTTATCAAGCGTGTGAAGCTGAGGTACAACATCATCTTGACCCTCACGTGCAATGCTAGTGCCTGAAACTCTAACCTTACCTAAGAAGTTCCTACTGTTGTTTGACTTTTTTTCATTAAAAACATTGACTTCTATAGTCCTATAAGGTAAGTCAGCAACATCATTAACATGAAACACAAGCTTTTCATTCCAAACAGGGTTTAAATCTTTGTACTTCACTTGTGTTCTTTGCCTTTGACCTTCAAACTCAACTTCAACAAAAGCTGATGAAGAGCCTTCTCCATCTTTTGGCATTAGGTTGTGGGCCCCCAACACTTCTACAACAAGCTTCTCTTTACTCATTCCTTGAAGTTTTTTTAGTTCAAGTATGTTCTTGTTTGTGTTGCTTGAGGGTTTTTAGTGAGAGATTTAAAAAGTTGCATGTGTTTGGTTTTTTGAGAGTGAAGTAAAGGGACAATAGAGTGGCTCAAGAAGGAAGATGAAAACCAACAGGTGGAGTGAGAGGGTGTCTTGGAGAGTGAGATATGAAAGCAATAGGTTGGTCTTGAGAGAGGTATATATGACAAACATATTTGTCTTGGTGTTTTATGTTGGTCAATGTAATCTAATCCGTATTAATTAGTCATTAAAGTTTATTCAAAATGTTGGTTTTTTTCTTCTTCTCATTTTGGGTCTTTTATAATGTGAAAATTATGTATAGAGATATTCTATTTTGGTCTATAAAGTTTTTAAAAAAAAATAATGTTATGACTATAAGACTAGGTAAGCAAGCTAGCATGCATTAACTACTATTTAAACAAGGAGATTGTACCATTTTAGGCATATGTGCTATTAACTTTTCACCTATTTAGTGTAATGTAGCTGTGATTTTTGTCAAACAATGTAATATGATGAAAAGGGAAAAATATTGCACTAATTAATAGGAGTACTTATTGAAAAAAATTAGTTAAAATTTCTATTATGGAAGGTTTGAAAACCGTTTTATCAATATCGACATTTGAAGTTTGTGATAAGTGTAAGATCTTTGGTCATACTCTTATTGATTATCCTAAAATTGTTGTGCCTTCTGCTCAGCCTACTATGCCTGTTAATGATGGTTTCAAGACTATTAACAAAAAAAAAAAAAAAAAAAAAAAAAAAAAAGGAAAGCAAGGTAGTCTTACAATCCTGGGTCAAGGAGGGTTTACTAAACCAGTTGTGGGTAAGCAGTTTCAGTATCGACCCAAAAAGACTCCTCCTGAACCTAAGAAAGTGGATGGCAATAAGAAGAATGCTTCTGATGTGCCTAGTTCGAGTGGTATGAAGATTTCTACATCTAACCAGTTTGATGTTCTTAATATGGATGATACGGATGCTTTGGGTATTCCTACTAATGACAACAACAAGGATGTTGATTATGGTCGTACAATGGAAGTTAATAAGGATGAGTCTAGTAAGACAGGTACTGCATCACAAGAACCTATTGTGAGTGATTTGAAAGAGAATGAGTCGGTTGTGGCTCCCAAAACTAGTGATTCTTGTACTTCGCCCGCCTCTTCTACTAAGAGAGTTAACCCTTTTTCTAAGGTGGGAGAGATCGTGGTTTCTGATTCTGATGGTGAGGTGATTGCTAACCCATTTGATGAGTCTGCTAATCTATTCAATGGTGGCCAAGAGTTTGAAGAAGATTATGATGAATATGACTATGATGACTACGCGAACTAGGTTTATGATCTTCCAGGGAATTTGGATGCTTTTAATGCCATGTGTGGCACCAAGGTCTTAGGAAGTAATTTTATTTCGTTATGTCCTATGTTATCATTTGAGTAGTGGTTTGTTTTCTTGTTTAGAAAATAGGAAGTATCTTGTTATGTAAGCTTTTTGCCTATGTAACGGGCTGAGATATGGGATTTCACCCATATCCATTATACTTAAACGTTTTTAGTTAATATATTTACCAGGGTGCAGGATTACTCCCCTTTACCCAAAAAGACATTTGAAGTTTGTGTTACGAAATAAGGCATAAGTTTGCTCGACCATTTATTTGCTCGTCATGCCATTTTGATGTTATTTTGCTCATGACATGTGTAAGTGGCAAGCAAAATTATTTAATTGTCATCTGTTTTGCTATCCACGCCATTTTATGAAATAAGCCATATACTCGTGACGTGTAAGTGTCAAGCAAAAAATACTTTGCTTGCCAGCCATTTTGCTCTTCATACCATTTTACAAAATAAGAAGTGGCAAGCAAGTAGCGAGCAAACGAGGTTGGATAGCATATGTATTTGCTCTTCATGTCCATTTTTGTAATGTGAAAAATAGTGTCGATATTAGTTATTCAATTTGATGATGGGAGTAGATATTGGTAATAGAGTTATATATATATATATATATATATATATATATATATATATATATATATATATATATATATATATATATATATATATATATATATATACACACTACATAGCTTTACAACATATAAAAAGTACGTAATAAATATATAAGTTTGCTATAAATAAAGAGGTATGTTAATCATTTTCGTAAAAGTATATATGTACATTGTTTAGTTTATTAGTGTTGTTAGGGGTACCCTTATAGGTTAGCGATGCCCCACTTAAGCCATTTTATCGGTTTCTGAACAAGAAAAGATAGTTTTTTATCGTTTCTTGTTCCGTATTTTCTATCTTTTACGAAGTAATACTTTTGACTTATTAGCCTTTAAATTTTTTGTTTCGTACTTTTAGTTTTATAGTTTAAAATAAAAACTTAATTCTAAAAAAATTTGGAAAAAAAATTAAAAAGAAAAGGTGATAGTGCCATTATCCATTTAGGGAATGCATGTATAATCTAAGCCTTATTTTATTTTTATCAAGTTTGGCAAAAACTCATGTTAGATAACCAACAAATATGTACATTGTTTTGTTTAGTTTATATAAGATAGGTTGATGACAAATGTGTTAATCACAGGTTTTTATGAGGAGTAATACTGTAACCGCATAAATTTTATAAAAAATTTACATAATAATATGTAATAAAATGATTTGTTAAAAAATCAAGATGCGGTGAAAGAAAAGAAAGAACAATGGTCCAAGTGTCATACCAACTAATTTTGTGAATTTTACTTTGTAAAATTTATGTGATTGTAGTAAAACTTTAATAAAAGATACTATTATATACTCTTTTCGTCTCACAATTACTGTTCAAGGATAAAAAAATACATAGCTTAAGAAAAATATAATTATAATTATAATTATTATTATTATTATTATTATTATTATTATTATTATTATTATTATTATTTTATTACTTTTTACAAAATGACTGTTTTCCTTTTAATTAATTCTCATTTCATTCAATAATAAGTGTCCAGTTTGAATTTTTGAGTCTTTCTTATTCAACTTTTATCTTAAATATTTTTATTTGTACTATATAATACGTAATGAAAACTATATTAATGAAAATACTTTTAAAATACAAACATTCATATAATTTGAATCAAGTATTATATAATACACATATAGTATTTAAGGTCAAATTTGAGCAAATTAGACCGTAAAAAGCCAAACTGGACAATTATTATGAGACGAAGATAGTAATAATTTTTTTTTTTTTTTGAAAGTTTGTAATAACAATTTCAAAAGGCGGTAAAATATTAATTTTGATCAAATTTCACTATCTATTATCTATTTTAGTCTTGCAATTAATTTGAGATAATCCAAAACAAAAAAAATAAACAATAAATTGAGATGACCCTTCACAGTAAAAAATTAAACAATAAATTAATTTGAGATATATCACACATGGACCCTTCAAAAATGGTACTCACACTATATAAATTGATGCACACACTACAATTATGCACATAATATGTTATAACATATGCATTAGGGATGTGATATTATTGTGTGTGCATATTTTTGGTGGTCTTCTAAAATGTTTCAAACTTTTATTTAAAAGAAAAGATATAAATAAAAATCTAAATTTATACTCCCTCCGTCTCACAATAAGTGTTCACTTTGAATTTTCAAAGTCTTTCTCATTCAACTTTGACCATAAATATTATTCTTTGTGTTGTATAATACTTAATAAAAATTATATCAATGAAAATACATTTAAAACTCAATTCATTCATATATTTTTCATCAAGTATTACATAACACAAATAAAAATATTTATGATCAAAGTTGAATAAAAAAGACTTTGAAAATTCAAAGTGAACACTTATTAAGGTAGTACTACATAAACCTATAGAGAGAGAAATACAGGTATATAGAGAGGTAGAAACTAGAAAGAGATGTGACAATGGATGGAGTATTTTAGTTGCACAGACAAGAGTGGGTTGTATTGGAAACTAGACAAGACAGATAAAGGAGAATTGGATTTTGGGGAATGAATTGGTCAAATTATCTACTCGCTCTCCCATTTATGTCTTTATTACACGCGCTTAATTTGCAGCTTTTTTCAACTAAAGTACCATCCTTTTAATGCAATATGGTACAATTATTTATTGCGTATATTCTTATTTTTTAAGATTCTTTCTTTTTTAGCGTAAACCAGCATTTAAATGCATGTCAACTAAGGGGGTGGCAACCTTGCGGTTTTAATGGATCGGTGAGCTTTGCCGATCGGCATGCTCGACTGCCACTGCAGCGGCAAGCACCGATCGGTGAGGCTTGCGGTGACTTACCCCGAATCGGCATCATCCATTCCCAAGTATTTTTCGAACGTTGGCATTTAATTTTATTCCGGACGTTGGCATTTAGTGTTGTGTGATGAAGATGGGTTGTGACGGTGGCCGGAGGGTGGCCGATGGTGAAGCAGGTGGGTTGCGGAGGGTGGCCGGAGGGTGGCTGGAGGTTGTCCCATAACATTCAGCCTTGCTGGTTATCAACGTTTTACAAGTTGAAACTGGCTTGATGTTCTCCTTTTTTGGTATACCTTTTGGTGGTGGTTAGTACTATTTTTTATACAATGTTGAGGATGAAGAATAGTACTCCTATTCCTACCCATAATATATAACTATGTTTACAATGAAATATGGGTATGAAAGTATAAATATGATGATTACTTGGAAAAAAAAAGAAAAAAAAAAAAAAGAAATTGGGTACCAAGATTGCCACTAAAAAATGATGTTGAGGTATGTTGAGGTATGAAATGTGTTGGCATAATATTATTGGTTGTTTTTGCAAAAGCTTGAGGCAAAGTGAGGCAAGGTTGCCACCCCCTAAGGAAAATTCTTAATTTGTTGTTGACTGTAGTTTATGACTATGAAGAATGAACTTTGAATTCGCATCAAGATTTTTGAAGAAATGCTTTTTAAAATTTTACTTTGAGGTGCAATGTCTAGTTGTGTAGTGCATACATTGATTATACGAAGTTCATTTGAATAATTGAATTGAACATTTTGCCTATTCGGCTTGTGAATATGTTAGGACTAGATGCGGCTTGTATATATGTTAGAAAAACTACAATTCTAGAATTTGAAAAATTGTTACTTTAGAGTAAATTTTGAGCTATAAGTAAGTAATCCTTCGATATGGAAATAATAGTTTAGTGGTTTAATAAAAATATAATCATTAAGAGAAATGTTAGACCCACTAATAAAATTCACACAAAAAATTCACTCACTGACGTGATCACCCGCTTACACGTTAGCAAATGATTTTTTTGTGTGGATTTTGTGAGTGGGTCTAGCATTGCTCAATTACTAAAGCTTATCTTTTTTGCAGAATGATAATCTTAATATCTTATTCTTAACCAATTATTCAATAATTTGTTTAAGTTATGTAGTTTTACTTTTACTTAAGGGCATTTTAGTAAACTTATTTAATATACTCTTGGCCAAAATGCTTTTTATTACCCTGAATTTGATCAAGCGGAACTCCTACTACTCTAAAGTATTGTTGTTAAATTATAGTACCCCATATTTGGTTATGTGATTCATGTACTACCCTAGTCCTAATTAATATAGTCACATGACTTTCACATGTCATACTACCATTAGTTTTTAGCGGAGGAAATTAGATGTGAAATTTAGCTAGTTACATTTGTTCCATACTTTTTTCGACAATTTTTTTTTTCTTGAATGTCTTCGAAAATTATTGTCCACTTCTTCAATATTGATCTTAGAACTGATTATTACTTTTTAAAAGGTGTTGCATAATTTTTTAATTATCACAAGTAGTAAAGTGGCACAATAAAATTTAAAAAAAAAAATGTCAAAAAAAAATATTTTTTTGTCAAATTAAATTTGCACCATAAAGAAATAAAATAACACAAAAATATTAACGAAGATTGCAAATACAAAAAAGATACACTTTTCATAAATAAAAATTATACTACATGACCTAAAATTGAGTGTAGTCCGTGCCACACCAGACACCAAGTGGTATGTCCACGAGTGTGACCTAAAATTGAGTGTAACTCATATTACATCCGACAACTAACAAATTATACTATTACAACAATTAAAAAAAAAATCAAAACGTTTTGACAAGTTTGCATTTTCAACAAAGTTTGATTCTAGAATACAATGTGCTAATTTTCCTATTTTTCAATAAAAGTCTCTTTTTTTATATGAAACATCAGTTAATATTTTGTGTTATTTTTATTTTTTATAGTACAAATTTAATTTAGCAAAAAAAAAAAAAAAAAAAAAAGTTATTTTTTTTTTTATTTTTTTTTAATGGTGTCACTTTAGTACTTGTGATAATAAAAAAAATTATGCAACACTTTTCAAAAGTAATAATCCGTTTCAGGATCAATATTAAAGAAGTGTGTAATAATTTTCGAAGACATACAAGAAAAAATTATCGAAAAAAGTAAGGAACACATGTCACTAGTTAAATCTCACATCCAATTTCCTCGGTTAAAAACTAACGGTAGTATGACATGTGAAAGTCATGTGACTATATTAATTAGGGCTATGGTAGTATATGAACCAAATAACCAGATATGAGGTACTATAAGGTACTAATAATACTTTAGGGTAGTTGGAGTTTTAGTTGATCAAATTTCGGGGTAGTAAAAAGCATTTTAGCCTATATTCTTAGGGTGTGTTTGGTAGGGGGAAAAGAAGTGGGAGAATTGGAATTGCTCACATTTCTCTTGTTTGGTACGTTAAAGAAATGGGGAGGCGGAGAATTCGGAATTCTCGAGAGTTGCTTCTAGTGTATTTTTATTTCCACCCATTTTGGGATGGAAATTGAATTTCTCTACCACAATGTTCCTGTTGCTTTTTAAAAGGAGGGAGTATAAGTCAACATATGCACGTGACATCCACATTTTACACCAATCTTAAAAACAAATGTCACCAAACCCCTCAACAGCTCTCTACTTCAATCCATTTTTCCGACGATCTTCGTCACCGCCCGTTGGTTGTTATTGTCCTGCTGAACCCTTCTACTTCTTATCTTGTTCGATCCATAGTTGTGGTTGTGAGAAATTGCATCTTTGATTAATACAGATCATTTTTTTTTCTTTCACGAAATTGAAGAGCAATATGATTGATTTGCTTTTTGTAAAGTTTTGTATCTTGGTTAATTTCTAGATCTCAAGTTGTTGGGTATTTTATCTAATTTGGTTTTATTTTTATTTGATGTTTTTTTATTGATCTTAAAATTATTATAATTAATATTTTCAAGATTTGTATAATAGAAATAACAAGTTGCGATCACAAGTATCTTCCTAATTTGCAGGTTTTTCTCAAGCAATTTTTCAAACTACTGGTTTAGGTTAATTTAACATGTTTGATATGGGACAATAAAAAATCTTTCTTATAAGATCAAAAAGTAGTTTCATATCAAATGATGATCTTTAATTTTATTTCTCATGATTGTTGTCCTGTTGTTTCTTATGTTTCTTTTTATATAATATTGTAAAAAAAAAATAATAATAATAATAATAATAATTTTTTTGTTATTTCTCGTTTCAAGTCTCTATAGTTACCAAACAATGGAATCCATCAAAATTCTCTACTGATTTCTATTCTCTGAATTTCAAATCTCTGCTTCATTTCATATCTCTGAATTTCTCTCTACCAAACGTGCCCTTAGAGTTTATGCAGTGAATAATTAAAACGAGACAAACTAAAACAGTAATACGGAGTATTTATAATTAATTTTAGATGAGTGTTGACAATTAAGTTGAGACCGAAGGATTTAGTGATAATTTCTTGATCTCTTAGGTATTTTTATTTATTACTATTTTGGTTCTCTTTTTGTTAGAGCATGTGCAATCTTTGAACATTTTGATGGACTAAAATGACACGAGTATCTTTAATCATATTGCAAGCGGTTAAGATGTACTACTAGGGGATTCACAAAGGGTATCCAAGAAACAATTATGACTTAATAATTAAAGGATCCATGTTTGGTGCACATGCATTTTTAATTAGAGTGACTAATATGTTTAACATTTAAACAAGATGGGTTATGTATTTAGCTCTATGTAGATTTTTTACATTATGCATAATACTTCATGGCTCTTAATAATCAACTTAACATTCTCCAAAAAAAATTCACATCCGCTTGAAATGGGCGATTATCGTCCCATAAGCTTAATTGGATGTATGATGAGACGAAAAGTGAACCATTTTTAAAGGGTCATTTAAGCCCGAATTCAAATTTATTTGATCAATTATTGCCTTAAATCGCTCCTTTTGTCATTTTAGGTACTTTTGGAGAGAAATCTGGAAAATGAAGCATTTTGAACGTTTTTTTGAGCATAAAAGAGAAGAAAACGGCAAAGTCTCAATTTTCTTTGCTGGAACAGTACCTGACGGCGTCAAGTCTCTCCACATGACGGCGTCAAGAGTTACAAAAGAGGTGGATGTGGAAAATACACGTGACGATCCAGAGAGTTTTTGTGCATAGGAGATGACGGCGTCACCCAAGGTCGTCATGGTCCAAGTATTAGTGACGGCCCAGAGGAAAATCCTACATGAAGGCGTCACAAGTAGATCTAGGCAATACGACTTCATTATGGCGGCGAGTTGACAGCGTCACAACTTAATACATGACGCCGTCACCCTGTAAAATCTATATATAGTTTTTCAAATTTCATTAATTAGTGTGCAACTTTTGATGGAAAAAACCCTAGGCCGAATTTTACAGCTTTTTCAAGGGTTCCAACCCTTTGAATCTTTCATTTCAATTAAAGATAAGTATTCTTTCAAATCATTCAATATGTCTATGTGTTATTTGATTATATCTTACGCTTGTCTTCAATTTAACATGTTAGGCTAGATTTCTTTTGTGTTTGCTTAGATGTAGTGAAACATTGATGTTAATTATGGGTTGATTGTTTGTTTATAGTTGTTACGGATGATTGTATTCGATGTTAGACTTAAGAAAACTGGCAAACTTTCATTGTTAACTTACTTGAACGTCTTAAGAAACATGATCGGAGGTGTACTACGATTTTTGGTTGTATTTAATGCGTAGGAGAATTCTAATGATCCCATGTTAGGAGCTTCTAACGGCTCGACATAGGCGTGAAGTAGAATCCTATAGAGTTAGGGAATATTGTACACGGCCCTACGACTAGTATTAAGGAATATGACCCGTCATCCATGCAATTGTAACAAGCTATCAACCTGTAAAAGATGTCTATGGAGTAAACACAACTTTCCTCATTATTGTTTACACCACTAGTATAATTAGCTTTATTTTTATTTCTGTTATTTTATTTTGATTGCATCTTAGTTATTGGGTTAATTGGCTAGCAACTAATTCCGCCCACTCTTCCAAAACCCGAGATTTTACTTGCTTTTATAAAATATAAAAATACAAAAAGAATCATCCCTCACCTCTAGACCTAGTTTAGGAGGCTTTCTAATCCTAGCGACACTATTCCTGAGATGAACGATCAATCCCCCGGTACTTGTCACTATACTATACTACAACGATCAGGTACACTGCCTGGTGGGGGTTGTAAGCCTCTCGAGATCCCTCGAGAAGTAAAACCTGGTGTGATCCCCACGTATTAAGTTTTTGGCGCCGCAGCCCGGAGAATAGTTATTGTCTAGGTTAGGATTTCTTTTTATTAGGTCTACTTGCTAGATTCCTTTCTAGTAAGATTTTATTTTTATTTTTAGGTTTTTTTTAGTCTATCTTATTTCTTTATTTCCTTTGTTCGTAAACTATCTTGATGAATAACAATAGCATTGATCGTTTGATTCCTGTTATTCGTGTTTTTCGTCGTAGGATTTTCCAAACGCCCGACCCAATCCCTTTAGTGGAAAATGAGAACCCACATAACCTCTCGCCTAACCATTACTTTGACAATAATTCTGAGATGGAGGAGTCTGACCATGATGATGACCATAGGGCTAGTCCTTTTTACTATTCGGACTCCGATGAGGACCTAGATGATGGTGACGTAATTAATGAGAATAGGATGGAAGATGAAGTGGAACCTCTTGGGTATGTCGACCCTAGAACAAGGATTGTAAAATTGGATTTAGGAGCTTTGATGCCTACCTTAACTCATTTCTACCAATGAACATAATCTCGTGTAGTAAATACAATAAAATAATGGTAGATGAGTTAGAATACAAAGGATATAATATTGTTGCTAGGGCAATGACATTGCATGTGTTTGTAGGAAGCTTTGTTTATCTTGTTGAGTTCATGGTTATGGAGAATCTAGGAGAATTTATAGATAGTAAGTTAACCCAAGTTGTGTTTGGAAAACCCTTCAAAAGGTTAACCAACCTTGACGAAAAACTTATGGAAGGGTTAATTACATTCTCGGATAGGGATGAAGATTTTGTTTACCAAATGCCCCGTGCACACCCTAGGTTCAAGGATTTTTCTATGGAGAAATGTAATAGGTATCCACCCCTTGAGATGACTAAGTGAAAATGATAAAAGGAAAGGGCTTAAATATCCTCATGAAAAGAATAAAAGGTATTATCGAGGATGTTTAGAGCTAAGTGATGACTATAAGAAAGATGAGGCGACTATTAGATGGCTCACCCTAGGGTATGTGAGCATAAGCGACACACGGTAGCCCATGACCTTGAGTCTAGCTACAAGACTCGTAAAATAAAGAAAAGCGCTTCTTGGGAGGCGACTCATGTTTTGTGTGTTTTTAATTATTTGATTGTTATTTTTTTCCGTATGCATGCTTTATTTTTATTGTTGGTAGATCATGTTTCAAACTAAAATTGTGAAAATGCTTTATCTTGTTGTTTAACTTCGTCTTAACTTCATATAAAGGTATTTTGCAAAATCTAAGTGTAAGGGGAAACCCCAAATTTGTTTTTAAGAACGAAATTGATCTTGATTCACCACAATATTAAATGAACATGTGTATTAGTACTTGTTATAGTCAAATGCTTGTATCGAGTCATAATGATGTTTTGCAGGATTTTCCAGGAAGTAGGACATAAGTTTTTCCAGAAATTTTCCGGAAACTTAACGTAAAGATATCTGCAGGTCACTTCTGACGGCGTCAGGAGTTAACTCCTGACGGCGTCATGTGTAAAATTCTGGAAATTTTGCGAGTTTTGTTTTTCTAACGGAGTCTTAAAGTTTTTGTTAATTCTTTAGTTTTAAAAACTCCAGGAAATCTGCAAACATTCATTCCACAAGCATTATATCTTAAATTGTTTTCTAGGACTTGTTAGTATATACAGATTGCCGCCGATTTTATGCGAGGTTGCCTTGTTTGTTTTCTCAGGTTTAACAGGTTATATATGACAAGAAGATGATTTATTTTTCTGGAAGGGAAGCTTTGAATGTTCATTTTCTTGGAGGAAGATCTAACCTTGTTGCCACACTATCCACACCGAACGAATCAGGGGAGTATTTGTTTTCATTCTTTTACCTATTTCACTTTTACATTCTTTAATTGAACATTGGGGATAATGTTCATCCTAAGTGTAAGGGGAGGGTAAATGATGATACCTTATATGATACTATTGCACTTGAGTTTGTTTGTTTGATGGTAGGTGTGTACTAAAACTAAGAAAAATACTTGTTAGTGTAATTTTAGCGCAAAATTTAAAATTTTTTACAACATTTAGGAGTGAAACTTTAGCTTTAACAAACGTCTCATGGATAGGAGTTGTATGACTAGCACAAACCGTGCCATTCAGAAAAATTTTCCACCCAAATATGTGAGGTTCGCCTTTAGATTTGATAGGAAAAGTATTCATTATTAGTGCTTATGAGTGTACCAGTAGCATTTAGATTCTAGAACTTGCGTTAGTGATGCATCCCGAGACCGCTAGTGAGACTACATTCTTGTAGTAGGATTTACTACATGATAAGAGGCATTAGGATCACCCTTGTGTTAAACCCGTATCATTATTACTTGATCATTTAAGTCATATTACTTGACTAGTAAAGTCAATTAATTTTTCCCACACCTTAGCGTTGTACTCATTTTTAGTACACGAAACCCCTAGTACACCCCTCCGAGCCTATCTTTTCGTTTCTAACTTTAAGCATCTTACTTAAAGGAAGAATTTGTTACAACCCACCCAAATGTGCAACTAAATCGCCTTAGCCTTCCGTGTATGCACTCATCTTTAGTGCATTATTGTTACATGTTTAAACCCTTAGTTAATTATCTAATTGATTACATGGTTGCTAAGTCGAGTCATATCGTGTACATATTGTTTTGGGACGATTGGGACTCATGGGTAAAGTACTTGTGTTATGGAGTAATGGGGAAGAACATCATATATTACCCCCATATGTGTGTTAATCTTAAAAGTACTCCAAGTGTTTTGATTATATTGATTCGAGTCATTAGAGTAGTTTATTGTAAAGTATGTAAAAATTCAAGTGTAAGGGGAATGTACATTCCCTATAATGTATTATTTTGGATGGTAGGGTAAGAGTGTATGCAAAAAAAAAAAAAAAAAAAAAAAAAAAAAAAAAAAAAAAAAAAAAAAAAAAGTCGAAAAAAAATTAAGAAAAAGAAACAGAAAAAAAGGAGAAAAACATACGGACTACCATCCCGTTTCATTTTATGTTTGTTTTAAGTTTTTGTTATTTTTGATTCATTAGCTTAAGTCGAGTCTAGTCTTGGCTTAGCAACGCCATATTGTACATGTAATTAACCAAGATTATTAACTCGCCACTAGTAAATATTGCCTTTATCCAACAAAACCGTGTATTCCATATCCCTACACCTAACGTTATAACCCTTTGAAAGACCTCTTTGATAGTTTATCCTAGGTGTTTACACCAAGTGGTGGAGGTTTGATCATTTCTCAAGCCTATGGTAATCTATTTTGCAATGACAGGTAGTGAGAGATGTTTTCCATTTTCGTATTGTGATATATACTTTATTACACCCGAGAGATGTGAGTATCTAAACACTATTTGTGAGGTGCTAGTGTATGACCTCCGTGCTTGTCTTTGGTCTTTAGTGGAACGATTATTTGTTGTAATTACTTTTATATTAGTGTTAAATGACCCCTAACTTGTATTTTGATTAGAATAAAAGTGCATTTGCTTGAGGACAAGCAAATCTCAAGTGTAAGGGTATTTGATGAGGTAAAAAGTGAACCACTTTTAAGGGGTCATTTAAGCCCGAATTCGAATTTATTTGATCAATTATTGCCCTAAATCGTTCCTTTTGTCATTTTAGGTACTTTTGGAGAGAAATCTGGAAAAGGAAGCATTTTGGACGTTTTTGGAGTATAAAAGTGAAGAAAACGGCAAAGTCTCAATTTTCCTTGCTGGAACAGTACCTGACGGCGTCAAGTCTCTCCATATGACGGCGTCAAGAGTTACAAAAGAGGTGGATGTGAAAAATACATGATGAGTGCTCAAACACTCATCATTTTTGGTCAAATCTGAACTGCAAAACATACAAAAACACTCAGTAATGCATCAAAATACTAAAAATATTTCAAAGTTGTGTTTTATATGTTTTAGATGCAAAATGAGCAAAAACAAATGAAAAACGTACAAAGTTTGCAAAATTGGCAGTTTCAGTCCCCCAACTTTCATAAAATGACAAACTAGTCCCTGGTCATTCAAAATATGGAAAATTATCACCAAATGTCCTTTTACAATCATAAGTTGTCATATTTTGTCCTTTGGTGTAAAATTTGAAAAGTTTTGGAAAATTACAAAATTAGTCCCTGGAGTTTCAAACTTTGGCATATTTGGTCCCTGGTGGTATTTTTGATAGAAAAATCATTTTGGGTCCTTGGGAAGTTACAAAAGTCATTTTTAGTCCTTGGGTGTGAAAGTTTGGGAAATTTACATGTTTGGTCCCCGTAGTTTGGAATTTTGCAATTTTGGTCCTCGGGGTTCAAATTTTGGAAAATTGTAATTTTGGACCTTATAATATTCAAAATTGTCAATATGGGTCCTTATAATAAATTTTGGAAGTTTACATCTCAGTCCCTTAAGTTTAGCCAAATTACAAAATTAATCCTTGTGGTGTTTTGTTAATTAACCAAACGGACCCTTTTGTTTATTTTACCCAACACCAAAGCCCACCCAAATAAACCCCTAAGCCCACCAAACAAAAGCCCGTTCCATTTTTAAAATAAAAACCCCACCGGTCAAAACCAGTCAACACCTACACCTCATCCACTGTTCATCCATCCTCTTCCCCAGCTTTCATGCTTCTGTGTTCCACCCTCCTCTCCAAACTCCACCAACCTCACCAAACCTCGATTAATACACCAAACCAACCCTACCCCTTATTAATAATCCCATCTACCTAACCTACCCCCACTTATCTGCCAAATCCAAATTTCCCGCCAAAAGGAGTTTCAACGGCTCAGATGAAATTAGCCCATCCAACGGCCATTATTCAGTGTGGGAAAGTCAAAGAAACCCTCCTGGGTCTATTTAAGTGAAGAAAGAAGCAAGGAAGATTTATTATTAGAGTAGCAGTAGTTAGAGTAGTTTAGTTAATTTCGACTTAGCTTAATTATCTATTTGTATTGTAATTTTCAGCTTGAAAACCTTGTACTGGGTATCTTCAGTGTATTAGAAACTCATTTTGATAATTAAATTAAAGCTTTCAGTTTTATATTTCAAATTTGTACTTTTTAAGTGAAAATTGCAATTCCTTGTCTAAGTGGTAAAAGTTGCTGTTTAGTATTTGTTTAAGCTCATTTAGGCTTAATCTCAAGCTTTCTTAAGATTTTCAAGTATTCAAAACAGTTTAGCTTCAAAAACTCAAAAATGCTAAAAATTCCAATTAAATAGGGTAAATAATCAAAAATCAGTGAAGAGGGTTGCACAAGTATTGGAACAAGGTTGATATTGGAAGAACATGGTCTAGTAACCTTAGGGGAGGTATAGGTTAGTTTGGTTCTTGGTTCAGTACCTCATGCTTTGAACATTCTGTAAGAATTTCCATTTTCCATTGCATAAATTGTGGTTGAATTCCATTGTACTGATTTCTTGCTTATCTGTGTTTATTTAGAGTTGTTATTACTCATTAGATGTAGATCAGTTCATATATTGAGTTTTAATTTAAGATTGCTCTAGTTTCATTTGAAAATCAAGTTTAAAGGAGTGTTTGGCAATAGCTGTTACAAGGTGTGTCAGTGGTGTTTAGTTGTTGTTATTAGTCCATACATGCTATACTAGGTTATAATAGAGCATCAATAGCATAAAAACCAGTTGTTGTTTCACAAAAAGTCCAAATCACAAAGAAGATCAACCACACAGTTAACTGTGTGGCCATTATGGATCATAAAGCTTTATATAGTGTATACTTTGTTATTTTAACATAAAATGGTTTTCATTTAGCTTAATATCATGTTCCTAGTCAATTAGAAGCAACCAAATCTCAAAAAAGTCAAATTGCTAGTTCATATGAAAAGTCAAAATGGCTTGTTTTCAGTTTTTTCCAAATCTTGTGAGATTTTTATAGATTTTTGTGGTGTGATTTAGACTTTGAGCTTTTGAGGTATTGAAGTTCCACACCTCATCTTTGAGATCCCACACCCTTCTTATTTTTGCCATTTATCTGTGGGCCCCACCACCACTTGAAACACACTTGCAGGGCTGCTACCCTGCCCTGCATCAGCAGATACCCACTCCACCACCACCACTTGGTGGTGGGTTTCTGACCATCTCAGTGGTCCACAGCCCTTAATTTTGGTTACTTTCAACCCCCCTCCTGGTAGGGTGCATGATTTGACCAACCATTTGACCTAGGAGCCTGTAGACCCCACTTGAATTGACCACAAAGATCTGTCCCATTTTCAGTCAAGCACCAAGTTTCAAAGTGCTTATTTGTGGCTTATTTGCTTATTTTGTGATCCCCTTTTGCTTTTTCTGGCTCAAGCATGTCCACACAACTTATTTAGATCAGATTTCACCTTAGTGGGTCCCACCTAAGCTGATTTGAGCGTAATTCTTGTCTTGGTCAAGGAAAGTCAACTGTGGAGCCAAAAAGCTTCCACAGTGCTTAATTTTAAGTTGTAAAAAAGTTGTTTTCACAAAAAGTGTTTGTTTTTAGGTCTAAAATATTTTTCTAAAAGAAAAATCCAGAAAAATCAATTTAAAATTAAGTGATAGTTTCTATTTAATGTAATTTAATTTTAATTTTCATTTTTAAATTTTTGTTAAGCACTTAGCTTTTTAATATTTTTATTAAATTCCTCTTATATTAAAGTAATTTTAGTAATTTTTTCAGATTTTTATTTTATCATTTGGTATTTATTAGATTTAATTTTACTTTTATTAGTAATTAATTAATAATTAAGTTTTAAATAGCAAAATTAGTTTTAATTAAGTAAGACCTAGTTTTTATATTTTTCCTAGCTTTTACATGTTATAAAATAATTTTAGGAATTTTTTCATAATTTTCTAAGTCATTTTGGTATTATTAGTAATTTAAATTAGTTTAAATAGTTTAATTAAGAGAATTTGTTTTTAATTACTAGAAAATCCATAAAAAGACAAAAATATTTATTTTTAATTTTTATACTTTCTTCAAGTTCATTTTAAGTTTTAGAAATTATTTTTGCAAGTTTTTAGTTTAATTTGTAGTGATTATCATTTTTAGTTTATTTAAATTAGGTTTAATTTACTTTTCAAATAGTTTTAATTCATTAGATAGTATTTAAATATTAAAATAATCATGTTAATAATTTCATTTTCATTTTAAATTTTCTTTTTATTTTAAGTTTGTAAAAGTGTCATTTTCACCTCCTGAGGGTTTTCAGATTTCAGTTTTCACATTTTATTTTGTACGTTTACGTTATTTAAAACGTGAATGTACGCGTTTTTAAGTTTTAAGCGTTTCTGGTTTTTCCTAATTTCTAGTCTTGTTCATATAGCTTGTTTAAGCTATTTCCTCGTAGATTCCTTAGTTTAATCAATCTCAAACCCTTTCCCGTCCAGATTCACCCGATCACAAACCCGTTTTATAACCATCACACCTCGTCGGGACATAACGACCCGAGGAAACCACTATATTCCACGGAGCATTGACTCTAGCCTGTTTGACCTTGTTGACCATCACCTGGTCAATATAAGTTGACCATTTGGAGCCAATCAAAATTTTGGCACCGCTGCCAAGGAGGTTGTGCGCGCTTTTCTAAACGGTTTTGCGTATTGGTGAATCGGGATATACATCCATTGTATATTTACCACCCTTGTTCATATTATCTTCTTATTTTCATATAAAAACAAAACCATTCACGAAAACATTTTAAAATCAGTTTTCAACGAACACAAAAACACAAAAACATTTTCTTTATCATTTGTATAAAATGTTTATCCAAAAACCCAAAAATATTCATCTTTACCCTCCTACCCTTTTGATTCTCCATTCCTCACCCTCTATACACATTTGATTCTTTCTATGTCTTATCCACACCTTCTTATTTGCCATTGGTGTAGTAATCCTTATAATGGTGGCAATTGCCCCAGCTGTGGCATGGTAGAGTCAGGAAACGGGTCTGTCTACAACCAGAATCCCTATTCCTACCATGACACGGCTGATTCATTCCATCAGTTACCACACCATGAGACTCAACAGTTTTACAGTTGTGAGTACTGTAGTGGTTCACATTACAGTTCCGATTGACAATCGGGAAACACGCTTGTCTATGAGCAGTTTCCCAATAACAATTATGACTCTAGCACATACAACCCACAGCCACATCAGTTTCGCTGTTGTGATTACTGTGGAGGTCCACACTCTAGCTCGGATTGTCAAACAAGGAATCCATTTCCTTGTAACAATTATGTTGAAACTATATATAAAGACCTTGATAGATCTTCTTGAGCCCTCTAGAATCGTTAGTAATGTCACTGTAATCAATAACACACTAATAGACAATCTCTGCAACTTGTATTTATCAAGCGAAAACAAAACACAAGCTTGATACTAAGAACTCTTGATCCTCTATGAATCTTTTAATTATAATAAGAGTATTCACTAAAAGTTATTCAATACATAAACCGTGTGTTCCTTTTATACTCAAGGAACCCTAAACCGTTTCTCAAGAAACGTATATTCTAAAACTTCTAAAAGATATGCATTATCACTTCCTAAATAAACTCATGCATATCCAAACTACATTACATAAAATACGGAAATATTATATCCGCAGAAACTAATAAAGCTGAAACTAGTCTTCAGCAGATACACTGCTTCAGCAGAAACCAACTCTTCAGCAGAATCCTTTCAGCAGAATTCTTACTTCACAGAATTCCCAACAATCCTCCCCTAATCTTGAATTTGACTTAGTTAAGTTCAAGATTCTTGATAGATCTTCAAAATAACATACCAAGAGGATTGTAATACGATAACACCAACAAAGAATCATCTTCAGCAGAATCTCTATGATCAGCATAGACTTGAAAGCTCCATTCTTTGCAGCAACAAATGACCAAATGTACATCAAAACAAATTAGTTTCATACTATTCTCATCACTTCCAGGTGTGTTAACTCCTGAGAGAGGTGAATCATTGAAAATAATGGATTTGATGTCTCTTTACCAATAGCCAGCACTACTGGAGTAGCCAAGTGTTCAAAGGTACACCGATAACCACATGATTTTTAGCAAATCATCAGCTATAAACGGATTTGAGATGTCTTTACCTGTAGTCGTTTGCTCAGGACTAGCCAATTATTTTGATAAAAATCATCTTGGTTAATTGATTACCAAATATGGTTTTCCACTGCCTTTACCACAAGCCATATACATGTGGGCTAGCCAATTATTCAGAATCCATAAAGGAAAAATCCATGGTCAATTGACAACCATTTCAACTACTTAGCAACAAAGCATGGGTGAGTTGAAAACCTTATGGTTTTGAGCAAACCATTACAGCTATCAACAGATTTGACATGTCTTTACCAAAGCTGTACCCTTTGGACTAGCCAACTTTATGATGGAATAGTCAACATCAGGTAAGTTGATAACCAAACCTGCATACAAATACTATACAAAAAAATGTTAGTTTTTTTTTTTTTTTTTTTTTTTTTTTTTTTTTTTTTTTTTTTTTTTTTTTTTTTTAAGAACTAAAACAAATATACATTATGATATCCCTATTCAGATGCTGCTCTGGAAGTCTTAATCCTTTGTTTGAAAACCTTCACCAAAGATTCAGCAAACAATCTTGTATTACCAACTGGATCAGGAGGAATCTCCAACTTCTGTTGTAACATTTTCTCCATCAGAGATACCTTCAGAGGATATCTGTTGGTAAGATCCATAATAATCCTCAGACCAGTAGTAGTTTCCAGCACATGAACATAAGGCATAGGATAGAACTTCCAACTCTGAACTTTCCATTTCTGATTGTTCTTCCAGATATCATAACTTGCACCAGTGGGAGTAGAAGAATCAAACAACACTTGAATATCACCCAACAAATACAATCTAGAACCTTCAGGAGTATGAGTTGCATAGTACTTAATAACCAACTCATATAGAGTGACTAAATCTTGATGATTTACAAGATGAAGAATCTGCTGAAGAAATGTAAAGGATATGGAAGTTTTATTCAATCTGTAAATGGTATTCACTTGACCATCTTTACTTAACTCCCAGTGAACCAAAACATCTCTAATTCCTTCTGGCCAATCATCAGATGATCCTTCCCTTATAAATGAAGCATCAGAATCATTCACATTAATTAGACTTTGTTTCGAATGTGATGATCCTACTTTAGCCATTCTCTTTCCTCTTCTTCCAGGAACATTCAGCAGAATCACCTTCTGCAGCATCAGTATCCACTGATGGAGTATCCAATTGTTCATCAGTAGAATCTTGAGAAGATTCAAGTGCAGCAGAGGCATATTGTTCATCCATAGCCTTCCTGATTTGTTTGTTTCTAGCAGCTTGAATTTCAACTTCTCTTGTCTCCAGTTCATGAAATCTGGCAAGCTCAGCCTTTTGTTCAGCTTCTTGTTCCTCAACCAACCTCTTAGCAGTCTCTTCACCCATCTTTTCTGCTCCAATTGTCTCCTAGTTCTCTTTCTAGTTGGAGGATCTGATGTCATCACTTTTGCTTTACCTTTATCCACACAAGATGAAGCAACATGAGGTACATCAGCAGAAGTATCAGGTAAAGATACTTTCTCAGTAGCACCAGTATCAGTATTGAGGAGAGAAATATTTTTGGAAGCACCCATTCCATCTTTATCATTCCTAGCCTTGATTCTGTTATAAATCTCAACCAGTTAGTTAAATGGAAGTCCCCACACCTTTTGCTTAGACCAAGCACTGTTAAACAAAGAACTGCTTTGATTTTTCACATAAGTTCTCATATAATCTTGCTGCTGTGCTTGAGTCATAGGTTTCTCTCTTTTAGCTTTAGCTTTCAACTCATCTGCTACCTTCTTTCTCAACTTCATCAATTTTACAATTTCAGAAGGCCAGTCTTGCTTTTCTACCTTTTTACCAATAATTTCTGCAGCTACATTAGGATTATTAAGCATTTGTTGTCCAATCTGTTGCTAATCTGACTCATCAAATTCTTGAACAGCTGCATCCAATTCTCTTTGTCTGGCAATAGGCAAAGTAGAAACATATCTTTGATTAACTGACTCATATGTAGCATCAAACTTTTCTTGCTGTTCCTCAGTCATATCAGTATTCTTCTTATAATTTTCCCATTGTTGGAGTAGTTCTTCTTGTCCAGCTCTTTCTTCAGCTGTAACAAGCTCATCCAAATCATCATCTGTTCCTTCAACAAGATCATCAAGAGGAACATTCACATCTGCCATAGGTTCATCATGTAATTCTTGAACCTCTCTATCAGTAGAAACTTGTTGATTCTCTGATGAATGATGAACAGGGGAATTCAAATATTCTTTCCCTGCTACAAAGTATGTTCCTCCTGATGTATTTCCTCTATCAGCAGATTGATCAGCAGCAACCCTACTTAATGATTGTTTCTCCTGAAGTATATCCACAGCTTCAGTCATCAGCACATCATTATCACCACCAGACACTTTTGAAGCTTCAGCAGTTTTCCTTGCCAAATATTGTCTTGTACTTCTTCTTTGAACTCGTATATTTGGTTTAGATTGAGGTACTTCAGCAACTGTAGGAGGAGCAGCATGAGACTGTCTAGCAACTTCAGCTAGAATCTCAAGAGAATCCATATTTGTCTCCTTTGCTACTTCAGTAGAATCCAATCCATCTTTACTTTGCTTAAACTGACTTAGTTGTGCCTCCAAATCTTTAACCTTGCTTTTCAAACTTTGAATTTCATTACCAAGAGTAGTCTTGGTCTCAGCAAGTTCTTTCTGGAGATCTTCAGTCATTTTCAAGTACCTGCTAAGGGAATCATATACAAATGTGATAGTAATAGGGTCCTCTGCTCTACCAGCAGATTGCTCAGTGGTATGTGGAGCTTCATTGAACCCAGCAGGAGAAACAGACTCATGTACAACATTAGGAGAACCTACATTAATTTGTTCTCCCAAAGAACTGGGTGAAGGTAGTCTAGTAAGATCAGGTTCAAAAGTCTGTAAGTCATCTTCAAACTCATGAATTTGCTCAGCTGGAGCATCCTGAACTGGTGAGATGGTAGGACTAGGTGACATTTGTACAGGGGTAGGTGGTGGTAAGTCAGTAGAATCAGGTAAAAGTTCAGCAGTTGTAGCTGGCTCTTCCTCCATTACCACTGAAGCATTACCATCAGCAGCAACACCAGAAGATGATGGATTACCATCATCAGCAGCATTAGGAGCAGGCACATTACCAACATCATCACCCTCAATTACATTGGCATTGCCTTGTGGTAACATGGCTTCCAACATAGGGTGATGTTCCCCAGTATAATTAGTTTTCATTGAGGCAAACAACTTAGAACCTAGACTTTTAATAGGTATATGGGTTCTATCTTCAGTGGTTATGTCTAAAATTATTTGTAAGAATCTAGGGTACATTAAAAACTTATGCTGTTGCTTATCTATATTTTCTAGCATATTATCAAAAATAAACTTAGAAAAATTATAAGTTTCACCCTTAGAAAGACAAACAATACCACAACCCAATTGCAGAGAGAACTGGTTCCATCCACCACACTTGTTGCTGATACATTGAAGCAGCAGATGCACCAAATACCTCCACTTAGGACAAAATTGATTCTTGTGCCACTTGGATGTATCAATACTTTGATATCCAGCTTCTCTCAGCCCAGCAAGAATCTCTGCAGTGTTGGAATGATACACACCATTTTCATCATCCAACTGAAGCTTTGTCCTTATCAACCCTTCTGTCACCACATATTCTACACCATCTATTTCAGCTACAATCTTTGTAGCAAATCTCTTTGTAGCAGATGCCCAAAATTGCTTCACCAAGGATTCACACACCAAATTGGGACTATAAGTCAAAGCATAATGAATCTTCGACCTTTGTAGAAACTCCACCATCAAATCGAATTCTTCATGTCCCTTTGCTGTTTTCAGAATAGCATATTTGTTATGGTCGCCCTTCAATTCAAGTTGAGCCTTTTGAATGAACTTGTGTGAGATGGTTATGAATTACTCCAGAGAATAATGGGTTTATTTGGATTGATAAGCGAATAATTTTGATTCGAAAAGATATGCAAAGTGGGTTAAATTTGGAAGTTCCCCAATCGTGATCAAAATTATCGGAACAACTTATTGACCAAGTCTGACAAAACTTCCAATTTGAAAATTTACCCTTCAGCAGAAATGAAAGTCAAATCTGCTGAAGAATGGTCAACTTCAGCAGAATCAACCAAAAGTAAAAATATCTTCGGTCAATATCTTGGTTTTACTGTGCCACCCAACTCGCATTAATTATCGTAACTCCTAAACTTTGCTTATTTAATCACCCCCAAATCACATCTCAGTCACCAATTTACCCCAAATCATCTTTCAAACCCTAATTTTTAATTAACCCCAATTCTCCATTCAAATCATGTCTTCACACCCAGAAACCTCAGATCCAAATTCCTCTTCTCCATCAGCAAAAGAAGATGTACCACCATATCCATGGGGGCTTAATGGTTCTGTCTTTGAAAGAGCATTGGAGAACCGATGGGATGCACAAGAAAGACAATGGAATGCTCATTTGAAGGGTGAACCAAGCAATGTATCCGTTCCTGCTGAGAGAGAGCTTGTCTCTCCCTTCATCTATACCTCTGATGAAGACTCTTGAGAGGAAGAAAATTAAGATCCAACCTTTCTTCCTCCTTCCACACCAGAGAGATCCCAACCAAGATCAAGTAAGAGGGATCCATCTCTTCCAACATCACAAAATTTGGTGTTGGATCTTCCTGCTCCAGGACCTGGTCTTCCACATCAAGAACATATTGGACAGAGCAAGAAGACTGAGATCATACGTAAGGGAAAGGAGAAGCTGAAGTAGATGATTGAGGAATGTAACCATGGATCAAAGTTCTTGAGTATTCTCTTGACTTTAATTCATGAGCATCTTCCTAGTCTTCCTTCTCTTCTTCTTACATTTTCATCTTCAACTTCATCATTGTACTTGTCATAGCCTCAAGTATTTTGTAATAAGTGATAGAAGCTAGTAGTACTGAATTAGCCAATTGTTTAGGAATGATCCTTGTATCTCAATTGTAACATTGAATGTAAGCTGTAACTTGTTTCTTTGAATGAATGAAAAGATCTTATTTGAATTCATCCATTGTGTAAGACCTTCAGCATGTTTCAATTAATCAGTAGAAACCATGTTCAGCACTTTGACCACATTCCTTTGACTTTTGCTCTTGGTGACATTTATAATGGGACTTTAATTCCCAGAACATCTGCAAAACAAACATCAAACAAGCAAATACACCAAACAACTTGCACAACTGTTAGAGGGTTAGTGTTAAAAACTCAGAAATTATACAACTTATACAAATAATACAAAGTTTATAGTCATCATCCTCCCCTGAGGCATATGCCTCCCCTGAGGCTTATGCCTCCCCTTAAATTTGCAGTTAAGGGTTTAGCATGCCAATATGGACCACCAAATATTGAAACCTTGGTCCATCAAATGCCTTGGTTAACAAATCTGCCACATTTTCATCTGTGTGAATTTTGACCACTTTAACCAAATGTTTCTCATAAGCATCCCTTATAAAGTGGTGTCTGATTTCAATATGTTTGGTTCTATTATGAAAAACTGGATTTTTAACAATGCATATGGTACTTTGATTGTCAATGAAAATGGTAGTATGCATGAAGTTATACCCATAATCCAGTAATTGATTTTGAATCCATAGAACCTGTCCACAACAATTGGCAGCAGCAACATACTCTGCTTCAGTAGTAAAGGTAGCAACTATGGTCTGTTTCTTGCATTGCCAAGAAATCAGTCTTCTTCCAAGAAATTGGCAACCTCCAGTTGTGGATCTGCTATCCAAATTGGCACCAGCATAGTCACTATCACTATAAGCTGCTAGCTGAAATGGAGACTCTTTGGGATACCAAAGACCTAAGTTTGGTTGGCCTTTAAGATACTTAAAAATCTTCTTGACAGCATTCATATGAGAAGTAAGTGGAGTGACTTGGTGTCTTGAACATGCACTCACAGCAAATGTGATATCAGGTCTCGAGGCAGTCAAGTACATCAAAGAACCAATCATAGACCTGTATAAATGAACATTCACAGGAAGATCAGGAGTAAGATTGTTCTTTGATTTGGGTGCCTCATATGGAGTAGTGGCAGTCCTGACATTTTCCATAGCAAACTTGGACAACATATCTTTTACATATTTCTCCTGATGTATGAATATACCATCAGGTTTCTGCTGAACTTGCAAACCCAGAAAGAAAGTGAGTTCTCCCATGGCACTCATCTGAAATTCTCCCTTCATCAGATCTTCAAACTCTCTACACCATGCTTCTTTGGTTGAACCAAAGATAACATCATCCACATACACTTGCACAAGAATAATATCCCTTGAATCTTTCTTGAGGAATAGAGTCTTGTCAATGGCACCTCTTCTGTAACCATTCTTCAGCAGAAATGTGGAAAGTCTAGCATACCAAGCTCGTAGAGCTTGATGAAGTCCATAGAGAGCTTTAACAACCTTGTACACATACTCAGGATGATCAGGGTCTTCAAATCCCTTGGGTTGAGTCACATAAACCTCCTCTTCAATCTCTCCATACAAGAAAGCACCTTTAACATCCATCTGATAAACCATAAAGCCCATGTAAGAGGCATAGGCCAAAAATATCCGAATTGCTTCAACTCTGGCCACAGGTGCAAAGACCTCATCATAGTCAATACCTTCCTCTTGTCTAAACCCTTGAGCCACTAGTCTTGCTTTGTTCTTCACCACAATACCCCTGGCATCTCTTTTATTCTTCAGAATCCATTTTGTCCCAATGGCATATTTCCCATTAGGAAGAGGAACTAAAATCCAAACCTGCTGATTCTTAAATTGCAGCATCTCTTCTTGCATTGCCTCAAGCCAACTTGAATCAGCCAGTGCTTGAGGAACACTAGTTGGTTTAATCTGAGAAAGAAAGCATGCAAACCGACGATGTTTGAAGTCTGTGTGATTGTTCCTCTTTTGATTGTAGACATAAGAGATGAAAGCAACTTCACCATACTTCGTATTCTTTACAGTACTTCTTGTTCTAACAGGGTCTTTAGGATCTCCAATAATCTTTGATAGGGGATGAGCATTATGAATCCTTTTTGTAGCTGTAGGTGGAACATCAATTGTGGCATCAAGGTTGTTGACTGTAGGCCCAAACTCAGTATCATAAGAAGCTGAGTGGAACAAGCCAGGCTTTGGCTGATAATTCCCAAGATCAGAAGGACTTGGAAATCTGGTAAAGGGCTTATCAAAATCTGCAGAGACTTCAGTAGAGATGGGAGAGTGAACATCAGCAGAATCAGCATCTATGACCTTATCAGTGGGAATAGGTGTGCCTTCAGCAGTATCCTTGTTTCCACTGACTGCTTGTGCTAACTGATGTAGGATAGCTTCAGTCTCTTGTGTAACCTTGTCATTGAGTTTCTGAGCTTCCTTAGTAGCAGCATGTTCCTGCTTCTGCAATCTTGCAAGATCTTCTGCATAATGTGACTCATCATCTTGTTCAGGAGCAGAGTGATTACCTACAAAATGGTTAGGTGGAAAAGATGGTACAACAATGGTATTCTCTTCTGGCTCAGACTCACATTCTGAGTCATCATCCATGGAACCTGCAGGGTTAGAACTTGAATCTTTGGAACCTGCATCAGGATTAGAAGCATGCCTAGTATAACCCAAATAGTCAGTCAAATAGTCTAGGTCAAAATACCAAGAATGGCCTTGTCCCTGAATATTAGGCTGATCTTCAAGAAATCTCAGATTAAGGGTCTCTTCAATCTTTTTAGCATTCAGATTATAAACCTATAGGCCTTGCTATGAGCTGAATAACCAACTATATATCCCTCATCAGCTTTCCCATCAAACTTACCCAGTATATCAACAGTATTCAAAATAGTCACCTTGCATCCAAAAGGCTTAAGGTAATGTATGTGTGGAACTTTCCCAGTGAGAAGTTCATAAGGTGTCTTGACAAGAAGTCTAGTGATGGATACCCTGTTCAAGACATGACAAGCAGTACTTACTGCTTCAGTCCAAAACATTGTGGGTAGTTTGGAGTCTGCAAGCATTGATCTTGCTGCCTCAATGAGGGTTCTATTTTTTCTTTCAGCAACTCCATTTTGTTGTGGGGTTCTTGGAGTACTATAGTCCCTTCTAATCCCCTTAGACTTACAGAATTCTATGAAGACAACATTTTTGAATTCTGTACCATTGTCACACCTAATTCCTTTAACCTTTTTATTCAGCTGGTTCTCAACTAAGATAATGAATTCTTTCAGAATTGGAGTTGTTTCATCTTTAGTTTTGAGAAAGAATACCCAGCAAAACCTGCTATAATCATCTGTGATAACCAGGCAGAAGTACTTGTGATCAATACTTCTAATGGGAGTTGGACCAAAAAGATCCATGTGCAGCAACTGAAGAGGTTCAGAAATGGTGCTCACAGCTTTGACTGCTTTGTAAGAGGCTCTGTGTTGCTTTCCCTTGTTGCAAGCAATACAATTGTGTTCATTGGTGAAGAGTTTAGAAGGAAGGCCCTTAACAAGACCAAGTTTGGATAACTTGTTGATGGTCTTGTAATTCACATGCGCCATTCTTCTATGCCATTTATTAGATTCATCCAGGGAAGCTTTGGCTACCAAACATGTTAGATCACCTTCTGGCTTAACATCATTCAGATTGAATGTGTATAAGTTGAAGGTTCTAGGAACTCTCAGCAATACAGTTGTGTCTTCTGGGAGTTTGAAGTCCTTGGAAAGTACAAGACACTCATCTTCAGAGAAGAAAACCTTATTCTTAGTGTCACAAATTTGTGATACTGAGATTAGATTAAAATGCTCCAGTTCCTTCACATAGTAAACATTTTCAAAGTCTAACAAGGGTGTCTTAATGGTTCCTTTCCCTGTAATTTTGCCATCTCCACCACCAAAGGTTACAGTGCCTCCTCCTTCAATGGGCTCAAAGTCATGCATCTTATTCTTGTTCCCTGACATACTTCTAGAACAACCACTATCAACAATACCAACTTCAGTACTTTTCAAAGGATGTTCCTACAACAACAACAAAATATACAAAATTAGTACACATTGGAGACTCAAGTCATTGCTGACTTCAGCCTGCCTTGTGGATCGTTTGTGATTGGCCATGTAGATGTTTTAGATCCACCATTGTTCTTGGGCCTGTAATGCATATTAGGTCCCTTCTTTGTCCAAGAACAACCTGCTGAGGGCTTCACAGCAGTATTCCATTTCCCACCACCATTACACATTGAGTCAAAGTGATTAGGCCAATAACCATTATAAAAGAAAGAACTAGTGGGTCGAACATATGGTCTAGTACTGGTTCTTCTCCATGAAGAATGAGATTCAGCAGAATTAGGGTTCTGCTGATGTGGAACAAAAGAGGGTATTTCACTAACATTCTTCCACATTTGCCTAGATTTTCTTTGACTAACACATGCACCCATTCTTTGCTCATGATATGTACAATCCTTAATCAAGTGATATTTACTTCCACACACAAAACACTTCTTCCTTTTAGAAGATTTATTCAAACCAAAAGAATTTCCATAACATGAAAAAGTATTCAAATCACCATGACAAACAGAATTGTTTTAACAAAGCCAAAAGTATTATTATGCAAAGAATTTAAAAACAAATCTTCAGTAGAAACTGTCTTGTTATCAGCAGCAACTCTAGAAGGCTTGTGGGGAGTCTTGGGTGATGTCTTTGGTATGGTTTTGGGAGTGGTCTTGGGCAGGTCCGACTTCTCACTTGAATCACAGCTAGCAAATGAGGTAGACCCTTCATCAGAAGACTTGTCACTGTTACAACAAGAGACAAAGTCATTAGATTTTACAATAGGGTCTTGCAAGTCAGTTGACTTTTTGCCATATAAATGATGTGATCCATCAAAGTCAACAGGTTTGGACAAGTCTATAGGCATGTGTTCCCCTCTTATAGGTCCAGGCACAACATTCATTCCCCCCTTCCTTAACATATTTAACAGGTGTTTGATAAGCTAATGCTGGTTCAGGGTCAAAAACACTAGACATATCAGGATAGGTTAGCTCTTCAGGGTCTATATATTTCTCATATCCTAATGCCTTTCTAGACCTAACAGATTGGCGACCATCAATTAATTTACTTAAATTAGATGCCCCTTCCTGCCATTTCATACGACCAGCTATCTCTTTATCTAATTTAGCTTGTAACTCTTGTTTTTCTTTTTCTAAATCAGACTTCTCTTTTTCAGTACGTTTTAAGTCTATCTTAGCAACCTCTAAATCACTTTCTAGAACTCTTATTTTTTCATCATATTTAACTTGATTCTTTTGAAACCATACTTTTTGTTTCTCTAAAGTTTTTAAAGCCATTTTATAAGACTCTACTTCAACATAACACTCATTGTATTTTGGTTTCAATTCATCAAATTCTTGTTTAAGCTCATTGTATCTTACACTACATCCAAACACACAGTTGGTTACCTGAGAGATTCCCATCAAGGAGACTTGCTCCTTCTTGTCTTCTGAAGGTGTGAATGCCAGCAGATTCACTTGTGAAGAAGTAGAAGCTTCCTCTCTAGCAGGTTCATGGTCAGCCCAATCAATTTGGTGATCCAGAGTCACCATAGCCTTTGAAGGTACAGACTTGTTATTCCCTGCTTCCACTGGATAAGATCCATATCTAACTTCATCTCCAGCCTTTCTTTCCTTGCATTCTCTTGAAAAATGTCCCACTTAACCACAAGTGTAGCATTTAACCTTCCTTCTATCAAACCTTGCTGCTTCTCTTCCATTAAAACCAAACTTTCTTCCAGACTTGGCTTCAAACCTCTTAATGTTCATTGAGATCATTGCAAGCTCCCACTTCAAGTGCATCTCCTCCATTTCCAATGGATCTACTTGTTCAAAATCCTCATATGCAATAAACTGCTGAGGTTCATATTCAGCCACAAATGAATGAATAAGATCCTCCAACACACTACTTGATTTTGATTTAGGAGCAGATTGATTATGAGTTTGAGAAGATGCTCCTGATGAATATGAACTTGAGGCTTGATGCACAGGTTTAGTAGAGGCACCAACAAATGCAGAATGAGTGGATGGACGAATGGGACTTCTAACATCAGGCTCAAGTAATTTAAGCCTATTGTAGAGGTCATCAAAAGACATCATGTCCAACCCACCTTTGGTCTTGAGAGCAATACAAACTTGTAACCAAGATGGCGGCAGAGATCTCAGAAATTTAGCATTGCAATCTTCATTGTCGGGTCTGGCCTTCAACTGATTAAGTTGACTTAATATTCGATGAAACCTGTCATAACCCTTATGAATTCCCTCTTCTTCAGATATCTGAAATTCTTGGAACTTTTGCTTCAGCATAGACTTCTGCAACCTTCTTGATTCCTCATTCCCACCAAATCTTGCTTTTATAGCCATCCAAATGTCCTTGGCATCCTCCATAAAATGGAAGTCACCCATGTGGTCATCTGGTATAGCTTGGAGCAAAATTGTTCTGACTTTACTCTCCCTCTGCACAGCCAGAATCTCTTCAGCAGTTTTGGGTCCTACAATAGTAACAACTCCATCAGCATCTGTAACATGCTTCTTTAGACTATTCCCTTTCTTAACAACCTCCCACAGATTTCAATCAATGTTTGTGATCCAGTTCTGCATCTTCATTGACCACAGATGATATTCTTCAGCATTCTTCAAGTATGGAAACTTAGCATTACTGTTGGAGAGGTTGAGTTGTTGAAGAGAAGTGGTGTTAATGTTCTGAGTTGTATCAACATCATCATCCGATCCAGGCATATTTGGTGATTTGTTTGGATTGTAAAGGTGTAAGATTTGTGTTTCTTATTATGGCAGAGACTCTCTCGAGGCTCTGATACCACTTGTTGAAACTATATATAAAGACCTTGATAGATCTTCTTGAGCACTCTAGAATCGTTAATAACGTCACTGTAATCAATAACACACTAATAGACAATCTCTGCAACTTGTATTTATAAAGCGGAAACAAAACACAAGCTTGATACTAAGAACTCTTGATCCTCTATGAATCTTTTAATTATAATAAGAGTATTCACTAAAAGTTATTCAATACATAAACCGTGTGTTCCTTTTATACTCAAGGAACCCTAAACCGTTTCTCAAGAAACGTATATTCTAAAACTTCTAAAAGATATGCATTATCACTTCCTAAATAAACTCATGCATATCCAAACTACATTACATAAAATACGGAAATACTATATCCGCAGAAACTAATAAAGCTGAAACTAGTCTTCAGCAGATACACTGCTTCAGCAGAAACCAACTCTTCAGCAGAATCCTTTCAGCAGAAACAGCAGCAGAATTCTTACTTCACATAATTCCCAACAAATTACGACTATTCGTTTTCAGACCTACCTCCACAGTACCAAATGATTCACACAACTCCTCATGATACTGAGCAAGACCTTTTACTAAAGGCTCTTGATTTATTAAAAGAACTTAAGGAGGAGTTGGTTACTACATCGTTTCAAGACTCTCGTGAGAAATCTATGGCAGAATTACTTGCTGAAGAACGAGAGGCTAGAAACGAATTGAGCATGGAAGAATTACTTGTCTTAGAACAAGCAGCTATAACACGTGCCAAATTTCGTCAAGCTGCTCTTCTAGACTGTGATGATGATAGTTATAATGACGACACCCTTGATATCCTTCAATTTTATAAGGGTTCGTCAGTTTCATCATTTGTGATTCCTCCCACGGAAAATCAGGGAGAAAATAATGAGAAGGGGAAATTACTAGCCGTTGAACAAATGGAACTTGAAAATTCCATGAATGCTAGCTCCTCTCATCTCCCTCAGTCTTTTGTTATCACACCCGAAGTTCACACTCACTCTCTAATCATGGGGGATGAGCATCTTAGCACTGTTCCTAATAAGGAATCGGATGAATTAATAAAGTCTAGTGTTGAGATCCTTGTCCCAATCCCGAGAGAGTCACAGGGGACTTTTGATCAAGTGTGTTGTGGAAAACTAGAAGGGGGGTTGAATAGTTTACCGCTTTTTAAATCATTTTTAACTTGAATATCTTTAAAAACTTTTACGTATGCTTAAAGATATAAGCACAACTTTATATGTTTGATTCTTTGAAAAGCTTTTCATGTGAATAACAATTCTAACTTTACTAGTTTCATATTTTGAAAAGCTTTGCTTGTGATGATCCTAACTTTGCTTGTTTAGTTCTTTGAAAAGCTTTACTTTTGTTTGAAGATATAAACACATCTTTACTTGTTTTAGTTCTTTGAAAAGCTTTATATGTAACTAGCAATTCTAACTAAAGAACAACATGTAATAAGCAAAGATAAAGAAAGAAACGATCAAACCACAACACGATTGTTTATCGTGGTTCGGCTACAAGGACTCTTTTTCCTTGCACTACATCCACGCCTCGAGTTTCCAACTCGAGAGTTATAAGCACTAATCAACAAGCTCCTTTCACCGGCGGAGAAAACCTTTACAACGTCACTTACACTTTTACCGACACTAAGCTAGATGTCGAGTTCTTTTACACGGGTACAACCACTCCCATCGTTGCTTACACTTTTACCGACACTAAGCTAGATGTCGAGTTCTTTACCAAGGGTACAACCACTCCCGTTAGTTCTTTTACAAGGGTACAACAACTCCCGACACACTACGTATTTTGAGGCCTAAAATACTAACCACTTACTTCTACATACATGACACAAATGAAGTATAAACTACCAAAGCTTATACATGACCAAGCTACCAAGACTTGCAACTTTAGAGTTGAAGCTTGTAACTACTTGAATGATCTTGTGAAGTCCCTTGCTACATAAGAGAATCACACAAATCAAAATGTTACTGAGTTAATTGAGAGAGTATGTGAAAATATGTCCTAAAGGGGTTACTCAAAACTAACAAATAGTTTGGTATTTATAGCAAACCATTCTGCAGGTCTGGCGGATCAGGCGGACCCCTCAGAAGGGTTCCGCCCATATATCCCCAGGGTACCGCCAGGGCTGCAGTTGGTTTTTGCAATAAATCTTCCAAACCAAACAGGTCACATCACATTACTCCTAGTCAAACACAAGACTTGTAAGCAAGCATAAGGTTAGTCAAACACTCTTTCTTACCATAAATGTATATGGACAAAGCTTGCCCTAAATGTGATGTGACACTTTCTTATTATGTCAACATGCATTGCACCAAACATGGAATACTTACAAAGTGTGTAACAACTTCATGGATAGTCAAACACATAAACTTACCATAAATGCACATTGATGAGATGTGACACTTTCTTATTAAAGAAATACTTTCTTATTAAAGAAATAAAAACAATGTTAAGTTTAAAAAGAAGTGTAAAGACTAGTTATACAAGACTTAAACTAAAATGATGTTTTACTACAATCTAAAGTTTGTACTTTCTCATTAACAAAACTTAGCAAAGATCGTTAAAATATAAATAACGTTTTTAGGCGATATTTGTATTAACAATCTCCCCTTTTTTGTTGATGACAAAACATAAACTTTATTTATAAGTAAAACACTAGTTTTAGTGTTAAGTCTCATAAAGTTAGTATAAAAACTTGTTTTTATGAAAAAAAAAAATTGAAACAAGTTTATATATAAATTCTCCCCCTTTTTGTCGAAACAAAAAGAAGAGTAGCGAGGCGGAAGTATGCACTTGCTCCCCCTTGGACGATACTCCCTCTAAATGGAGTGCCAAGAGAGGAGACATGGATTTTGAACCTACAAGAAAAAGGTTAGTTGCCGCACAAGACAAGTCATGAAAGCATTTCATGTGTAGAACACAACTAAGAGTTGTGAAATGGAATAATGCAACACTCATGCTCCCCCTTGAATATTACTCCCCTAAATGGAGTATCAAGGAAGGAAAACATGGATAATGATCCTACAAAAAGAAAGGTTAGTTTATAAAACACAAGATATATGTATGCTACCATAGCAAGGTATAGTTCACTTATTATACCTAAATGGTCAACAAACAATGCAAACCTTGTAGTAGAATGAAATTCATTTCATGTAAAATTTTGACTCTTAAAAAGTCAAAGACAAGAAATTTGGATGACACCATCCTACTTCTAAAAATAAAGAAAAACTAAAAATAAACTAAGAACATGAAAAGCTACAAGGAAATCCTCATTTTCCTTAATGAGAAACATTTTCCAAAAACAAGGCTAAGGTTGTTTAAGGATGAAAATGTGTGTTGAAGGTTGTAGCGGGCTTTATTTTGAATGTTGTGGAGGTGACATGGTTTTGGTTCGTTGGTTTAAATGGTGAAACATTTTCCAAAAGAAACGGTTTTGTTTCATTTTGGAGACTCTAAATTTGAGGTGGTGTTGGTGCTCTAAACTTGGTTTGTTGGTTTCAATGAGCAATATTTTCCAAAAGAAACGGTTTTGTTTCATTTTGGAGACTCTAAACTTGAGACGTTCCACAATGTGGTTTAGGATAAACCTCATTTCATTGTTTAGAGGATCATGGATGTCTTTGTAGATAAGGTGAGACAACAATGGTTTTGGGTGGTGATATTCTTGTTGTGGTGTTTGGTTGTGGTCAAAAGACTCATTTTGGTCAAGCAATGACCTTGGTTTTTCATTTGTGAAAGGTGGTAGTCTTGATGGAAGATCATTGAGATGCTTCTATTTTCTTATACGAAGAAAATAGAGATTCAAAGTGATGGGAAGGTTCATGTGGTGGTGGTAGTTGAACAAAGTGACGAAGGCTTGGTTCTCCGAAAGGATTACCATGAAGGTTTTTATAAATGGGGTGAGACACAAATGACGGTAGGTGTGTATGACCTTGAAAAAAAAATTAGGGCCTAGCATAACGGTAAGCCAAACTCTCAAGCAATGATGGTAGATGAGGTGCATCATCCAATGACTCATTTGGTTGAAATATTGGTTGTTGTTGGGTTTCCGTTTTGGAAATGGTGTAAAAAAATGACAATGATAGAAGGCTTGATGGTTTAGGTGATAGGTTTTTAAAAGTTTCCAATAGTGGATGTGGTGATGTTGGTGGTGTATGGAAAAGTTTCATTGGTGTAAGTGTTGGTGATAGATGGTTGAAAAGTGTATATGTTTGTCTTGCCATGTTTTGGAGAGGGTGTTGGTATAGCAAGATTAAGCAAATCTTGAATGGTGATTACATTGGTATTGCAATGTGTTGAGAATGGTGTTGAGGTAGTGAGGTTAAGAAAATCTAGGATAGGTGAAGAAATGTTAAGCGAAGCATCACTTGAAGGTGATGAGCTTGACTTGACGGTTTTGTTGAAGCAACAAGGTTTAACACTAATCCTAGTGGTTTTTTAGAAGGATTTTGATGACTCGGATGATGTGTTGGACTTAGTCATTTTAAAGGTGTGGTTTTTATGTTTTGAGAGAAGAAGTTTTGATGGTGATGGTGTGATTTGAGTTGTTGCAAAACTTTCAAATTTATAGGATGGAAAAGATGTTGAAATGGGTGTTTGGATTTGATGTTCTACCATTCAAAGATTGAGGTTTCAAATGATTTTCATGACCATGTCACATCATTTGATGTCAATCCAATGGAATAGGGTGGAGTGAAAGACCAACATATGCACTCAATGCTTTGTGATCATGGAATGTGATTTGGTTGAAAATGTTTCAATGGTTTGAAGGATCCTTTAAAAGGGTTCCTTGGGTTGATTATGTTTGAATTTGAATTTTTGGAGGGAAGTGGCTTCCTAATTGTTTTAGTAAGTGAAAGTTGTTCTAATATGGTTATTGGAGTTAATGGAAGATGTTTCTCACTTAGGATAATGGTTTTACACTTTACAAGTTTTGGACTTAAGAAAAATGGAAAAAATTTCTGCAGGTGTCTGGCAAAACCCTCAGAATACACTGGCGGAACCCAATTGAGGGTACCGCCTGATCCGTTGGGCCATTTTTGGGATTCCCAGAAAATACACTGGCGGAACCCAATTTTGGGTACCGCCAGATCCGCCAGAGCTCAAAAATTAGGCAGTTCGCGTTTTTGACCCGCGAGACGATTTTCAAAATTTTCGAAAACTCCTAAAATCAAAAAGATAATGCATTTCAGGTTAGGTAATGCAAAAAATAGACACGTAAACACACATATCATAGGACAGTGACCTTGAGGTCGAGGATTTCACTATACTTAGTGAAAATTTCATAAACATGAAAATTTGACAACTTGCCAAATGTTGTCTTCCTGCATCATTGTTAGTTCCTACAAGTACCAAATATCTTACCAACACACAAATACATAACACGTAATGTTTAAAAGACCAAATCGTTCAAATAGCACCTAGTGCCAAACACTCCTACACACCTGCTCTCATAGACGGTCAATCTTCTTCTTGAGCTTTTCAAGAAATCTCTCGATGTTTTTGAACATCCTCTTTGTTTGCTCGAACTCCGCCGACTCATTTGGATTATCCGAAAGTTGGAAAATGTATTCTAGAGGTGGGAGCCTAGAGTTGGGCAAAGCCTAGAGTTGGAAAATGTTTACCTTGGGCTTTGTAGATTCTCCTATCACTTAGTGTGACAAAAGCGTGTGGAATAAGAGAGTAGTCTTGGTGAAGACCTCTAGGAGCTGATGGAATGGGAGAGATGAACCTAAAGAGACGGGTCAAGAGCATTCCATACAGCATAGACGTTGTGCCTTGCACGGGAATGTCGGTCATTCTCTTGGTAATGTAGTAGGCAAGGTTGAAGGATTGCCTAACGGACAAGGGGTAGAGCATGTAGCAATTGCTAATTACATTGGCTCTAAGGAGTTCTTCCCATTCCTTGAATTTGGGGCTTGAGTTCATTGAATTCCATTCCATATGGGTCCTTTATGACCTCATTTCTGGTTTTAGTTCTCCTAGTGTTGGTAGTCCTAATCAAGAGGTGGTCACGAAGTTCATCTTTGGACACAAGAGGGGTATCATAGGGATAGATGCGGTCAAAGAGTGTGTCAAGAGTTGAGAGGGAGTGCAAGTCGGAGTAGATACAAGTACCATGGTTTGGGACACCTAGGATTTGAGCAAACTCCTCGAGAGTGAAGGAGTATTGATGACTACTAGCCCTAAAGTTAATAGACATGCGACCACACTCATCCTTGGAGAGGGCGACGGATGCATAGAATTCTAAAATGAACCTAGAACAAATAGGCTCGTCGATTTCTAAGAGACACTCAAAGTTGATTGTGGCAAATTCCGTGTAGAGGTTTGTACCTTCTAAGAAGAATGGATCAATGATTCTACCCTTATGGACATATCGTTTTTCTAAGGCTTTTGAAGACAACGATTTGATTTTGAGTAAGATCTTTGGTTTTGTGGTGTTTGGGCAGGTACTTGATGGTGTCCTTGTGGTCGTAGTGAGTTATGATGATTTCTAGAAAATCAAAATTTCACATTTTAGTATAAGTAAACGACTATTGTAATGTGTATGTTCTAGTGTGTGCCTATATGAAAACAATGTGGAGGTGCGGTTAACTTAACTCATTTTGATGCTTAAAAACATTTTACAATGCAAGTGATGTTTCAATGACGTTTTTCATTTGTTTTAACAATGTGGTGAACGGTGGTAAAGTATGGTTGACGACCGAGAGTGAATATGTGAAATGAGGTAGTGATTGCTTGACAACACTTAAATCTTGGATATCTTCTTTGTGTTCTTCACTTGCTAGAAAGTGGAAGAGACGCATTTCATAATGAAATTCACTTGACTTTTGACGACATAGACAAATATGTTAATGAGAGTATGGATATGACAATTGCCCTTTGTTTCAAAGAGCGACACAAGGGTGAACATAGGTTTATGTATCATGAAAGGTGGTTTAATCTTAATAGGTTAGGTTATAGTGGGGATGACACACTTGTTTGGTTATATTGTGGAATCTTCTTGTGAAGATGACTAGGTGGAGTTATTGGTGAAGATGATATTGACTCTTGGTTTCTTTGAGGGCATGGAAATGGTGGATGACTCGATATTGATAGGACAAAGGATAACTCGGTTTCTCTTTTTACATTGGTCGTTTAAGGTTTGAGTGATGAAAGGTTATGAGGAAGATGCTTGAAGTTTTGCTCATTTTGTGAATCTTATGGGTTGAGATATATCACAAGGTGAATGTGATGAGATGATGGTGAAAGAACAAGTGAACTTAAGTGCTAAATGTTTAAGAATGAAACCCTATTGACATGTTCTTGTTCCTATTGATTTAGAAAATTTTCATGAACATATCAAACCATTGATGTAAGTGAGAGCCCTAATTTTTGTATGGTAAGGTGTTTGTGAGTGAAGAATGGTTGTTAGTAAGTTGGAGTTGTGAGTAAAGAGGTGTTTGGTTTTGAAAAAAATAAAACATCTTGCAGCTTTGGCGGACCAGGCGGAACCAAAGGGAGGGTTCCGCCCGTATGGTCTGAGGGTGCCGTGGGAGCTGAGGGGAAAAAACTCAAAAGGAATTGTCTTGATTTTTGTAGTTTTATCCTAATGTTCAAAACTAAGGTTTTAGGTCTTATGAGTCTTTGACTAAGCCTAGGAATTATGAATGCTTCACATTCAAGAGATTTTGTGAACGCGTTGATCGAATAATTAACGTAGAAGACTTTCTTAGGCAAGACGTTCCTCAATGAACAATCTTACCAAGGCGATGATGATGTATCACAATATGTCTATTAAGAAACATAATGGATTGAATTGTCGCCGAAGTCGATGCTTCCTTTGTTGAAGGGATAACAATGTTGATGAGATGAATTCCGTTGTCGATGTGAGTTAGCTTGTTCAAGTAGAGCTTGTTGATGTGCTTCTCCATCCAAAACTAATTTGAGAACCTTACGTGTTATGGAGAATCATTGGGTAAGTAAGTATAAAAGTGCAAGTACCACTTGTGCTTTTCTTATCAACTTATTACCGACATAGTTCCATTTTGCATACACTATGGTTTCTATTCCCGTTCTTTTGGGATACCATAATCCTAGTTGTGTAGTACCTTATGATGTATCCAAACAAGCTCAACTAAAGAGTTGTTCGAGGATTTTCTTTAACACGAGCACATAGACAAATGCTAAACATAATGTTGGATCTAATTGTTATGATAACAAGTAGTCTTCCGAACATTTCTCTACGTTTAGTTTTACCTACGGATTTACTAATCTCATTCTTGACAAGTCATCAATAACTTAACCATTGAAAACAAGAGAGTAACTAAGAATGTCTTTAAGTTAAAATCCCTTGCTTTTGGAGTTTGCTTTTATTATCAAAAAGACTTTCAAATATTGACACATATAATCACATCATTACTTCGAAACATATATTTTGTTTCACTAGTTGTTTTATTCTAAATTCCAAAAATTGTTTTTGTTGAATTTTTTTAGACACAACTATGATCTATAAATCAAGTTTTATAACTATTGTCAATTTTGCTTGATTCAATGTTTGACTCAAGGTGAGAAGATGTTATTTTGTACTTTTACTCCATGCTTGTCTTGCCATCATTGGACTTTCGACTAAGTCATCATCTACCAAAGATGATGTCTTAGAAGGAGGAGATTACTCGTTAAATGTTATATTCAACGACTCCTCGACTCTTTGGGTTTTCTTATTTAAGAAACTATGAACTTAATTTGTTTTGAAAAAGTCCAAGAAGTACAACATCATGAGATTATGTGTCACATTTGATGTGTAAATCCTAGATGTTGAAAACTCATTTTATTTCACTCATCCAAATGTATGCTTGTGTGATTTATTACACCTTGTGTGTTTTATGTGAGATTTTCATAAAAGAGTGACCGAAGAAAAACACAATTTAAGACTCAAAGTATGGTGTTTGAGAATGTTGTTTAACAAAGGTTTGTTTTGCAAGCATCACAAAAGTGTTAGACATTTTAACACTTAGGAAATTCTTAATTAGCTCACTTGTAAGCAAGAGTTGAGTGAGACTCACTCAAGAGTTTCTCGTGTTTATCTCTTGATGGTTAAAGAACCAAAACACCTTATATCTCCTACTAGTACTAATGACGAAATTCCTTGTTGCATAGAATCTAATCTTAGTTATTACTAATAGCAGGTAAACACTTTAGAGTATTACTAATAACACATATTCCAACACATAATGCTAGAAACAAGAGACAATCAAAGTCAAGTTGAAGTAATGCGTACCTTTTAAATTGCATAGAGATGTTATCAAGAGGATAAACACTACACGTAAAATCTTGGTTTGATGACACACTTTGAAACTCAATTACTCATGTATCCAAGAAGGTTAGATAATCATATAAAAACATAGAGCATGATAATCTTAATCCATTTATCATGAGTTTCTATTAGAGATTGAATTATCTCTAAATCTCTCTTCTAGGTTTGACAAATTTTACTTGTTTTGTAATACTAGTTGATGGTGCTTTTGAGTTAAATCCTAATCCGGTTTTATCTTTAAATAACCTTTGACTCCTCAACAATCTTTCAAGAGATTTTGAGCTTTCATCAAATTTAACTAATATTTTTCCTTTCTCATTTTGCTTTTTAATCTTATGTTTGTAATCTAGACACAATTTACATTCTAGATCAATTTCATCATTACTCTCAATTCTAGACATTTTATCTTCTAACAAGATTTCCTTTTCAAAGATATTCTTAAAATATTTTGAAGACTCGTTCTTGAAGGTAGTTTTTAGGTCCATGTTGCATAAACGTTTAGACTCATTTTCTAGTTTAGAAAACTCTAGGAAAAAATTGTCAAAGCAAAAGTGTTTGGTTTTAAAATGTACCTTGCTTGATGTTTTATCTAGTTGAGAATCACAAACCGGATGGTTGGCTTCATCTTCATCCGTGTTATTCCATGAACCGTAAGCAAGTCCACTATGAGCTCGACATGAGTAATCATCTTCACTTACACCTTCATTTAAAACATTTAAACTAGTAGTACATGTATTTATCTCAACTAAATGTCTATCTATTTATATATCTAAGACTTCTATATGTGAGATCAAATTGATCATCTTTGACTTGACATATTTCTTTGATGAAAGTTTAACATATTTTTTCAAATATCATTAGTCGTTTGACAAAAATACATTCTTTCATATTTGGTCCAAAAGCTTTATTATTTTTATCAAGTTTAAGATAGTTATCTTGGTTTTCAAAACTTGTTTTCTTTGGTTTGAAAACACCAAAAGAAATAACATGCCAAAGAACTTGATCAATTGATTTCACATAGTTTTCAAAATTACTTTTCCATTAAAGTAAGTTTTCTTTTTCAAATAGCGGTGGGTTTTGAATAGGTTGCCCTTCTTTGAGATTTTCAAAATCCATGGATCGATCCAAGTTTTAAAATACATTCTATTTTAAAGATCTTGAGTAACGTAGCTCCTGATGCCAATTGTGGAAAACTAGAAGGGGGTTGAATAGTTTACCGCTTTTTAAATCCTTTTTAACTTGAATATCTTTAAAAACTTTTACGTTTGCTTAAAGATATAAGCGCAACTTTATATGTTTGATTCTTTGAAAAGCTTTTCATGTGAATAACAATTCTAACTTTACTAGTTTCATACTTTGAAAAGCTTTGCTTGTGATGATCCTAACTTTGCTTGTTTAGTTCTTTGAAAAGCATTACTTTTGTTTGAAGATATAAACACATCTTTACTTGTTTTAGTTCTTTGAAAAGCTTTATATGTAACTAGCAATTCTAACTAAAGAACAACATGTAATAAGCAAAGATAAAGAAAAAACGATCAAACCACAACACGATTGTTTATCGTGGTTCGGCTACAAGGACTCTTTTTCCTTGCCCTACATCCACGCCCCGAGTTTCCAACTCGAGAGTTATAAGCACTAATCAACAAGCTCCTTTCACCGGCGGAGAAAACCTTTACAATGTCGCTTACACTTTTACCGACACTAAGCTAGATGTCGAGTTCTTTTACACGGGTACAACCACTCCCATCGTCGCTTACACTTTTACCGACACCAAGCTAGATGTCGAGTTCGTTACCAAGGGTACAACCACTCCCGTTAGTTCTTTTACAAGGGTACAACAACTCCCGACACACTACGTATTTTGAGGCCTAAAATACTAACCACTTACTTCTACATACATGACACAAATGAAGTATAAACTACCAAAGCTTATACATGACCAAGCTACCAAGACTTGCAACTTTAGAGTTGAAGCTTGTAACTTCTTGAATGATCTTGTGAAGTCCCTTGCTACATAAGAGAATCACACAAATCAAAATGTTACTGAGTTAATTGAGAGAGTATGTGAAAATATGTCCTAAAGGGGTTACTCAAAACTAACAAATGGTTTGGTATTTATAGCAAACCATTCTGCAGGTCTGGCGGATCAGGCGGACCCCTCAGAAGGGTTCCGCCCATGTATCCCCAGGGTACCACCAGGGCTGCAGTTGGTTTTTGCAATAAATCTTCCAAACCAAACAGGTCACATCACATTACTCCTAGTCAAACACAAGACTTGTAAGCAAGCATAAGGTTAGTCAAACACTCTTTCTTACCATAAATGTATATGGACAAAGCTTGCCCTAAATGTGATGTAACACTTTCTTATTATGTCAACATGCATTGCACCAAACATGGAATACTTACAAAGTGTGTAAGAACTTTATGGATAGTCAAACACATAAACTTACCATAAATGCACATTGATGAGATGTGACACTTTCTTATTAAAGAAATACTTTCTTATTAAAGAAATAAAAACAATGTTAAGTTTAAAAAGAAGTGTAAAGACTAGTTATACAAGACTTAAACTAAAATGATGTTTTACTACAATCTAAAGTTTGTACTTTCTCATTAACAAAACTTAGCAAAGATCGTTAAAATATAAATAACGTTTTTAGGCGATATTTGTATTAACATGTGTGATATTCCTTCACCCCATGATAATCCAAATGATCAAATTGAGATTGACTCTGATTCCAGTGATGATTGTTTATCTTATGGAGACATTAAGTATGTTGATGCATCCTTTCCCCACTCTAATGTGGACTTTCTACTCGAGGAGTTCGCCGATGAACTCACTCACACCACTCCACTTCCATCGGGATGTGATGATGATCTCTTTGATTTCAAAGATGATCTTGAGGAAGTCGAAGCATTCCTTGCCCTAGATAATTCAACTTTGTATGAAGTTGATGATAACTATCTTGATTCAGAGGGGGATATTATTTTCCTTGAAAGCTTATTGAATGATGATCCATCACTCAATTTTTATCTCAATACCGGGCTTAGTGATTCACCCGCTGATGAAAATTCTTTATCTTATGGAGATATCAGTGATGTTGATGAAACACCTTCTGAGCCCATCATTGATCACCTTATCATGACTCCTCCGGAGTATGATAGCCCGGGGGAGTTACACTCAATCATGAGGATTTGCAAATTCCCACCCACCCTCCCGGGATGTTTTTGAGCTTAACCCTTAAAATCCAAACTCAGGCTAATGAGCCTGCTCTCGAGGTGCCTTCCTCTCTTCTTCACTCCTTCGTAAATGAAGACACTATATTTGACCCCGGCATTTTCATGTATCATTATATTGAGCCGGGATTATATCTCATCGGTGTGGAACTTTCACGTGCTTCAAATGTTTGTCCAAACATCTTGAATGAAAGTCCGATTGAGATTGTTTCTTCCACATCATACTTCCCCAAGGACAAATGAATTCGGGGTCGAGTCAAGCTAGCGACTCGGTAAACAAAAACAGTAGCATGCTTATAGGGTTTTCACCCTAAGTGTGTGGGGGGGGGGGGGTATTTCGCTATTCTAGCGAATTTTATCACATTTTACTATCTAGTACCCCCGTCTTTAGCCAAAATTTCAAAAATTTTAAAATTTTTTCACTAAAATTTCAAAATTTTTGTGGTTATCAGTCCGCCTTTTCTAACCGACAAAAGGGATTGGCTAGTCCAGGAGCAAACTGCTCTTGGTAAAGACATCTCAAATCCATTTATGGCTTGCAATTTGCCAAAAAAATGTATGGTACCTCAACTCGCCATATCCTAAAAAGCGAATGAGTTGGCTAGCCCGCAAGAATATGTCTTGTGGTAAAGGCAGTGGAAAATCCATAATTGGTAATCAGCTCACCAACATGTTGACTATTCCATCAAGAGCTGGCTAGTCCAGAAGCAAACGGCTTTTGGTAAAGACTAATCAAATCCGTTGACAGCTGGTGGTTTGCTCAAAATCACACGGTTATCAGGTGTGCCACAGTTCTTACATATGGCTACTCCAGAAGTGATGGCTTTTGCTAAAGAGTTTAAAATCCATCAAGTTTTCAAAACAGTTTATTGCTAGGGACTAGCAATAGTTTAGTGTGGGGAATTGATGAGTGCTCAAACACTCATCATTTTTGGTCAAATCTGAACTGCAAAACATACAAAAACACTCAGTAATGCATCAAAATACTAAAAAATATTTCAAAATTGTGTTTTATATGTTTTAAATGCAAAATGAGCAAAAACAAATGAAAAATGTACAAAGTTTGCAAAATTGGCAGTTTCAGTCCCCCAACTTTCATAAAATGACAAAACTAGTCCCTGGTCATTCAAAATATGGAAAAGTATCACCAAAGGTCCTTTTACAATCATAAGTTGTCATATTTTATCCTTGGGTGAAAAATTGGAAAAGTTTTGGAAAATTACAAAATTAGTCCCTAGAGTTTCAAACTTTGGCAGATTTGGTCCCTGGTGGGATATTTTTGATAGAAAAATCATTTTGGGTCCTTGGGAAGTTACAAAAGTCATTTTTAGTCCTTGGGTGTGAAAGTTTGGGAAATTTACATGTTTGGTCCCCGTAGTTTGGAATTTTGCAATTTTGGTCCTCGGGGTTCAAATTTTGGAAAATTGTAATTTTGGTCCTTATAAAATTCAAACTTGTCAATATGGGTCCTTATAATAAATTTTGGAAGTTTACATCTTAGTCCCTCAAGTTTATCCAAATTACAAAATTAATCCTTGTGGTGTTTTGTTAATTAACCAAACGGGCCCTTTTGTTTATTTTACCCAACACCAAAGCCCACCCAAATAAACCCCTAAGCCCACCAAACAAAAGCCCATTCCATTTTTAAAATAAAAACCCCACCGGTCAAAACCAGTCAACACCCACACCCCATCCACTGTTCATCCATCCTCTTCCCCAGCTTTCACGCTTCTGTGTTCCCCCCTCTTCTCCAAACTCCACCAACCTCACCAAACCTCAATTAATACACCAAACCAACCCTCCCCCTCATTAATAATCCCATCTACCTAACCTACCCCCACTTATCTGCCAAATCCAAATTTCCCGCCAAAAGGAGTTTCAACGGCTCAGATGAAATTAGCCCATCCAACGGCCATTATTCAGTGTGGGAAAGTCAAAGAAACCCTCCTGGGTTTACATAAGTGAAGAAAGAAGCAAGGAAGATTTATTATTAGAGTAGCAGTAGTTAGAGTAGTTTAGTTAATTTCGACTTAGCTTAATTATCTATTTGTATTGTAATTTTCAGCTTGAAAACCTTGTACTGGGTATCTTCAGTGTATTAGAAACTCATTTTGATAATTAAATTAAAGCTTTCAGTTTTATATTTCAAATTTGTACTTTTTAAGTGAAAATTTCAATTCCTTGTGGTGTTTTCACATTTTATTTTGTACGTTTACGTTATTTAAAACGTGAACGTACACGTTTTTAAGTTTTAAGCGTTTCTGGTTTTTCCTAATTTCTAGTCTTGTTCATATAGCTTGTTTAAGCTATTTCCTCATAGATTCCTTAGTTTAATCAATCTCAAACCCTTTCCCGTCCAGATTCACCCGATCACAAACCCGTTTTATAACCATCACACCTCGTTGGGGCATAACGACCCGGGGAAACCACTATATTCCGCGGAGCATGGACTCTAGGCTGTTTGACCTTGTTGACCATCACCTGGTCAATATAAGTTGACCGTTTAGAGCCAATCAATACATGTGAAGATCCAGATAGTTTTTGTGCATAGGAGATGACGGCGTCACCCAAGGCCGTCATGGTCCAAGTATTAGTGACGGCCCAGAGGAAAATCCTACATGACGGCGTCACAAGTAGATCTAGGCAATACGTCTTCATCATGGCGGCGAGTTGACGGCGTCACAACTTAATACATGACGCCGTCACCCTGTAAAATCTATATATAGTTTTCCCAATTTCATTCATTAGTGTGCAACTTTTGAGGGAAAAAACCGTAGGCCGAATTTTACAGCTTTTTCAAGGGTTCCAACCCTTTGAATCTTTCATTTTCAATTAAAGATAAGTACTCTTTCAAATCATTCATTATGTCTATTTGTTGTTTGATTATATCTTACGCTTGGCTTCAATTTAACATGTTAGGCTAGATTTCTTTTGTGTTTGCTTAGATGTAGTGAAACCTAGACGTTAATTATGGGTTGATTGTTTGTTTATAGTTGTTACGGATGATTGTATTCGATGTTAGGCTTAAGAAAACTGGCAGACTTCCATTGGTAACTTGCTTGAACGTCTTAAGAAACATGATCGGAGGTGTACTACGATTTTTAGTTGTATTTAATGCATAGGAGAATTCTAATGATCCCATGTTAGGAGCTTCTAACGGCTCGACATAGGAGTGAAGTATGATCCTATAGAGTTAGGGAATATTGTACACGGCCCTACGACTAATATTAAGGAATATGACTCGTCATCAATGCAATTGTAACAAGCTATCAACCTGTAAAAGATATCTAGGGAGTAAACACAATTTTCCTCATTATTGTTTACACAACTAGTATAGCTAGCTTTATTTTCATTTCTGTTATTTTATTTTGATTGCATCTTAGTTATTGGGTTAGTTGGCTAGCAACTAATTCCGCCCACTCTTTCAAAACCCGAGATTTTACTTGCTTTTATAAAATATAAAAATACAAAAAGAATCATCCCTCACCTCTAGACCTAGTTTAGGAGGCTTTCTAATCCTAGCGACACTATTCCTGAGTTGAACGATCAATCCCCCGGTACTTGTCACTATACTATACTACAACGATCAGGTACACTGCCTGGTGAGGGTTGTAAGCCTCTCGAGATCCCTCGAGAGGTAAAACCTGGTGCGATCCCCACGTATAAATGTATATATAAGGTCTTATCTAAGCTTCTAGTTTCAAGGCTCAGTAAGGTCATACACAAAGTGATTCATCCTAATCAGACGGCATTTTTAGCAGGGAGGCAAATATTGGATGGTAGTTTGGTTGCTAACGAAATTTTAAATTACGCGAAGAAGGAAAAGCTAAAACTACTTCTTTTTAAAGTTGATTTCGAAAAGGCTTTTGATAGCGTAAATTTGAAGTTCCTTCTTGATATAATGTCTCAAATGGGTTTTGGTCGTAGATGGCGTTAATGGATTTTGGCTTGTCTCTCCTCTGCTTCGATATTTTTCCACATTAATGGCTCTCCCCCCCCCCCCCCAAAGAATTTACAATGGAGAGAGGGCTTAGACAAGGGGACTTGCTTTCTTCTTTCCTTTTTCTCATTGTCGCAGAAGCATTACAAGTCATGATAATTGAAGCTTGCAATAAAGGAATCTTCAAAAGCTGTTGGCATGAATATTACGATATTTAATCTAAACATCCTCTTCATGTTTTGATGATGACAAAGATGTAAGTTACAACATATAACGTAAAGTGCTTAAGTTACTTGTGATCACAATTCATCTATGCATTCATACGTCAACAAGCCTCGACATCTCAACGTCTCGAGTATGCTTCAACAATCACTTAAGGTATGTACAAACAAATGTCTAATACATTTTATGATCAAAGGGATTTTATTTAGACACTACAAATTTTATAAAATGTTATAAAAATCTTATATATTTTGAAAAACACTTTTGGTATAAAAAGGAAAATGTTTAATTCATAATAAATATATGAATTCAAATTTTTAGCCAAAAACAGTTAAAATTTCACTAGATAAACCTTCCCTAGAAAAAGACAAGAAAACAGCCATTTCTGTCTGGGCGGCCCCCTTAATTATAAGGGTGACCCCCTTAATTTTAAGGGGGTCGGCCACCATTTAAGGGGGCTGGCACACTCTTTTTGCCAGAAACGGCTGCCTATAAATACTGGATCATTTCTGCTATTTTTCAGACCTTTTGCACAAAAATTTTCAGTCCCAATCCTTTTAAAACATTTTTCTAAATCCTTTGATCATAAGATTATAAGTCTTTGTTTCAAGTGATCCAATCATTCACCACTGAAAGTGCAAGAGAAGAATCCTCCCTATCATAAAGCCAAAAATGTATTAGAGTCTAGTTAGTGTTGATGTGAAGTTGTGAGTTATGTATGTATATGTAATAAGTAGATTAAGATGATCTTACTTAGTAGTGAGTCAATGGGTGAGTAAGAAGTAGTAGTGTGGAGAAGTCATGTAGTTGTGAAGAAATAGGTGTGTGAATAAGTAGTGGAGTATAGAAGAAGTTGTGAAGTAGTCGTGAAGTTGTGAAGTCGTGAAGAAGTTGTGAAGTCATGTAGAAGTTGTGTAGTGATCGAAGTCATGTCGTGAGTTTGGTCCTACCTAGCATTAGGACTCGACATATTGCTTGGTGTCGTAACTCGGTGTAAGCAAAGGTGTGTACGGTTTTCTCCGCTAAAAGGGAGCTTGTTGAGTAGTGTTGTGAACTCTCGAGTAGGTGACTCGGGGAGTGGAGTAGGGCAAGGAATGTGTCCTTGTAGCCGAACCACTATAAATCATCATGTCCGGTTTGCACTCTCTTTCTCTTATCTCTTTACATTTATTCGTGCATTTATCGCTTTATATATATGCTTGCAAATATGTGTTGATTGTTGCTTATATTGTCATGATAATTAATTGAATATTTTGAAACAAACCTTTTATAAAATGAAAAGAGGGAAACTATTCAACCCCCCCTTCTAGTTTTCCACAAAAGCCTTTCTCTCGTCGAGGATGGAGCTAATATTTCTCTTCTGCAATATGCTGATGACGCTTTATTTTTCGGAGAATGGTCTAAATCAAATATGATTCACTTGTTACATATCCTTAATTATTTCCACGATGTGTCGGGTCTCAAGATAAATCTTCTTAAGAGTCATCTTTTTGGCATCGGTGTCTCTGAGGAGAAAGTGGTGAATATTGCAAGGGCAGTAAATTGTTCTCATGATTCGTTGCCATTTTCTTATCTAGGAGTTCTTGTTAGTAGAAATATGAACAAGATTGATGCTTGGTATGATGTTGTTCAGAAATTTACAAAGAGGTTATCATCTTGGAAAGCAGATCTACTCTCTATTAGTGAGAGGCTCACACTTGTGAAATCGGTTCTCAGTACGCTGCCTCTTTACTTTCTTTCATTATTTAAGGCTATAGAAGCAGTTATATCTCATCTAGAATCAATCAGAATACGATTAAGATGGTTTGGGTTCGTTGGCAAAAGGTTCTTTCAACAAAAAAAGATGGTGGGTTAGGTGTTGGAAGTATTAAAGCTAAAAGCATTACTCTTTTGTGGAAATGGAAATGGCATTTCTGTAAATCCTCGCAAAAATCTTTATAATTAATAACGATTAATTATATAGTAATCTCTGTCATTATTGTAATCACCATTTTTACGGGGAAATTTAAAATTTTCTTATTATATTAAAATGGTCACGATTACGATATTGCAAAATTCATCAAACGACAAAACAAGTTCTCGACACGATTAACAAAATATTAACAAATCACTAATCCTAATTAATAAAACTAATTACAAAATCAAACGGACCCTTAATAAACCTCAGCCCAATGGCTCGTTCACTATTCATCGGCCCAAGGCCAAAGCCCAAATTTTCTTTTATTATTCCAAAACAATCGATTAAACCAACTCCAAAATGTCTCTCGTTCTCCCGAATTTTATACACGACTCACGAATATTTTTGCACCATCTCGTTCACCACCTAGCCAACTATTAGTGTGTCAAATCCCAAGTTCATTGGATGACGTTTGATACATTTTTAAGTGGCAAAGTGTTTGACGAATATTCATGTCAATCGATTCATAATTTACTCAAAACTTAACCGTTTTGATTCCCGTTTGTTCCTACGTGTTCCTAATAATATTTCTAAATGATTTCATGTCCAAATGTCAAAGATGATCAGTTATATCCAAGTTATACATGATTTCACAAATCGTGTATGGGTTAATATGGTTGTCGACATGTATACATGAATCACCAAACATTCACCTCAATTCTAGCTCACACAATCAATATTATATGTTAAAATCTCATCCTATAAACCTATGTTACTGACAATCAATAGTTACTATGGTTTCCTTGGATGATTTCACACCATACGTGTATCAAATGAGACATATATATACGTTATATGCATGCATCCTTTCCATCATTCATCGTACACTTTCACAACTTTCTTTCTTCTTAATAATTCTTCCTTGGAGGCCAGAAGTTGATTTCATTCACGTTTGGACACAAGAAAGGGTATCGGGTTAAAGTTATACGATTATTACTTTGGGTATTAATCGAAGTTGATCATATCTTGTGTTTTCCTTCATCCTCTCGACTCTCTACCACCCTAGAGGTGTTGTAAGTTATTTCAAACTCAATTCCATTCATTCTACACGTTAAAATCACTTCATGCATCATATATATATTTGTACGATCGTATATTACTTTACATATTGTTTTCATGTGTATATTGTCATATAGAACACAAACGTGATTAGCCTCCCTTGTGGAAGGCCTAGGAATCATGAGACACACACACTTCATGTTTATTTTCACTTTACATGCATCTATCGAAATCATTTGAACCTTACTTCAACACGTTAAAAACTAAAAATACTTGGAATATTTTCTAAGTCATTTAACATACATACAACTCGTTCCAGCACCTTAGAAACGCTCGTATATTTTGAAATCTAGCTTCACAACCATGCAATATTTTTACACGACTCAATAGACCACCTAGAAAACTACCAATTTTATTTAGATAACATGTAAAAATACTCACGTTTCGACACACTAATTGACTCATTTTGAATCGACATTTAACAAGATTTTCCAAATCCAAACTTTATTTAAAAACTTAAATATGTCGATTGGGCTTATTTAAGGCCCAACAAGAAATAACGAACCATAAGCCCACTGGGCCCATATGAAATATTTTTAGAATCATAAAAATAGCCCAAGGCCAGGCTCAAAACATTTTCCATGCCCTCGCCTCTAAAAATCTTAACGGGCCTTGAAATTATTTTGTTAAAGGCCCATAAGCTAAAAAAATAAGTTTTTCATAAAATAATCAGTTAAAATAAGCTTATTATTGACTTAATAAGCTACGGAAATTTTTAGAAAATTTTTATAATCATTTTTGTAATTTTGGACTAAAAATGTAACGCGACGACACTTAGGAGGACTAAAACTGTCAAGGACTGAAAAGTAGGGACTGAAAATGTAAAAACAGAATCTATAGGATAAAACTTGATATTATTTAATATTCCAAGCTTAGAATGTTATTTTGGACAAGTAGTGGACTATAATTGTAAATTAGATACGAAAAGGACTTATGGTGTAACGCTAACTCCGTTAGTATAAAAAGTGTAAAAATAGAAAAAGGACAAGGACTAAACATAATCTATTTTACATTATTATTTATTTTCTATTTTTGTAAATTTATTCCGTATTGCATTTAAACTTTCGTTTATATATATATATATATATATATATATATATATATATATATATATATATATATATATATATATATATATATATATATATAATAGTTAATGTAACGTTAATAATATATATAACGATATTTCAAAAGTTAATATTTTTACTTACGATTAAAAAGGTAAAACTTCGATGGATAATTTAAATAAAGTATTTTATCATATCATGCATGGCATAATAATTACACTGCACATCATCTATTCGTCATAGCGAGTCGTTCATATTTACCAAATTGTATTTGGTCAAATTCTCAGATAAATTTATTTATCTGGTTCCATATCAAAGACGTTTCCATAATCGTTCCCATAAATCTCATCCTACTTTACTTTTCATCATTTCCGTATCAATCCAGGTGAGTCATAGCCCCATTTCCAATACTTGTTTTTAACTCATTGAGGGAGATACATGCTTACATATACTTTGATAATTTGATAAGTATATGAATAAAATACATGATTCAAATCAATTTCCTTACTAATAATTATCTGATATGGTTTATAATTTAAGATGTGATATATACAATACTTGATGAAATACTTAATTTAAATACTGATACTCATATGATAATGTTTCCAATTTGATTATTGTGGCATGTGATATATGTATGTTACTGGCGAATTACTTAATTGAAATACTGATACTCTGATGATAATGTTTCTAATTCGATTATTGTAGTATATATATATATATATATATATATATATATATATATATATATATATATATATATATATATATATATATATATATATATATATATATATATATATATATATATATATGTTACTGGCGAAATACTTAAACAAATTACTGATACTCAGATGATACTGTTTCCAAATTGATTAATGTGGTATGATACTTGATTTTATGATGTTAGCCTGAATGATCCCATTATTACCTTGATATTGCCTAAGTTACCTTATCGCCATAAAGTCCCTTAATCATGAGCCATTAATCACTGTTATGTGAGCGCGAATATAGTGAACAGCTTCGAAACCTGTTAAGGATTGACCTCCTGTCCCACTAATACTTGACGGAATGCTATATGCATATGGTTAGTCGTATTACGTGATACACTATATTTGAGTAAAAATAGGAATTGGCAAATGATGAGGCGAAAAATGAACCACTTTTAGGGGGTCATTTAAGCCCGGAATTGAATTTATTTGATCAAATATTACCCTAAATCGTTCCTTTTGTTATTTTTGGTACTTTGGGAGTTAAATCTGGAAAAGAAAGCAAATCGGATGTTTTTGGAGCATAAAAGTGAAGAAAACGTCAAAGACTTAATTTTCTGTGCTGAGAACAGTACCTGACGGCGTCAAGAGGAAAACCCTGACGGCGTCAGGAGTAAATTTCATGACGACCCAGTGCAATCCTGACGGCGTCACAACAAGGGCGTCAAGAGTAAAATTGGCGATGGCCTGCACAAGGGAATACATGACGGCGTCAGACCCAGATCTAGGCAGTCCGAGGAACTATTTGGCGGCGAGATGACGGCGTCAGACATTTGTTCTTGACGCCGTCACCTACTAAACTCTATATATAGTTTTCTATTTTTCATTCATTAGAGAGGGAACTTGTGTGGAGAAAACTAGGGCCGAACTTTGTAAACCCTAGGTCATATTTTACAGTACTTTCAAGGGTTTTCACCGCTTGAATCCTTTCATGTTCAATTGAGATAAGTCTTCTCTTAATTCAATCGATATGTCTATGTGTTGGTTGATTATATCTTGTGCTTGTCTTGATTTTAACATGCTAGGCTAGATTTATCTTGTGTTTGCTTAGATCTAATGAAACCTAGATGTTAATTATGTGTTGATTACTTGTTTATGGTTGTATTGGATGAATGATTTTAATGTTAGGCTTAAGAAAACTGGCAGATCTCCATTGTGTAGCATGCTTGAACGTCTTAGGAAACATGAACCGATGTGTACTAGGTTTTATTGGTTGTATTTAATGCATGAGTAGATTCTAATGATCCCATGTTAGGAGCTTCTTAGCCGGCTCGACATAGGAGTGAAGTAGGCACTCATAGGATTGGGGAAGTAAGTACGCCACCCCATGAATGGTATTAAAGAATACAATCCGTCATCCACGCAACTATAACAAGTAATTAACGTGTAAAAGATATCTAGGGAGTAGTGAAATCTAAGTAAACACAATTCTCTCACATATTTCTCACAACTTTAGTTTAATATAGTTTATTTTCATTTTTAGTATTTTATTTTAATTGCATCTTTAGTATCGGGTTAGTTGACTACCAACTAATTCCGCCAAACTCCTTCAAACCCGAGATTTTTAATTGCTTTCTAAAAAATATAAAAATACAAAAAGAATCATCCCTCATCTCTAGACCTAGTCTTTAGGTTTTCTAATCCTAGCGACACTATTCCTAGCTGAATGATCAATCCCCCGGTACTTGTCATTATACTATACTACATCGATCAGGTACACTGCCTGGTGGGGGTTGTAAGCTTCTCAAGATCCCTTGAGAGGTAAAGCCTGGTGCAATCCCTACGCATCAGCAAATCACCTATTACACGAGGGCAAAATTTATCATTGATTTGATAAAACACCCCTTTTGTTAACGTCTTGCGTGTCATGAGGCTTGGGGCAATATCTATAAGGAAATGTATGTTTTCAACATATATTTAGATGCAGCTGTATAGGAATTTGACCATACTTGAATTGTATTTCATGAGTTTCCAGCTCATGTTAGGATTATTGATTCCTTACTTGATTTTGATTGAATACTTATATGATTTATTTGTGACTATAGTCAACATTACTTAATACTTGTTTCATTATTTTTGTATTTTATCAATACCAAATATTCCTAAAATCTATCAAAATAAATGGTTTTCCATAAAACTCTATGAACTCACCAACCTTTGTGTTGACACTTTTAAGCATGTGTATCTTAGGTAATTTAACGGAGCAGGACAAGACACGGAGTGGGCATTTATTACTCTGATAAATTAAAATGGTGTAAAAATCAAATATGTCATTCTTTCAAGCTGATGCGTGGGAATCGCAACAGGCTTTACCTCTCGAGGGATCTCGAGAAGCTTACAACCCCCACCAGGCAGTGTACCTGATCGTTGTAGTATAGTTTAGTGACAAGTACCGGGGGATTGATCGTTCAGCTTAGGAATAGTGTCACTAGGATTAGAAAGCCTAAATTACTAGTTCTAAAGGTGAGGGATGATTATTTTTGTGTTTTTATATTTTTATGAAAACAAGTAAAATCTCGGGTTTTGAAAGATTAGGGCGGAATTAGTTGCTATTCAACTAACCCAATACTAAGATGCAATCAAAATAAAATAATAGAAAATGAAAATAAACTAATTATACTAAGGTTGAGAGCAGTAATTGGAGAAAATGTGTTTACTTAGATTTCACTACTCCCTAGATATCTTTTACACGTTAATTACTTGTTATAATTGCATGGATGACGGATTGTATTCCTTAATACCATTCATGGGGTGGCATACATAACTCCCCAATTCTATGAGCTCTTATCTCCTCCTACACCATGCCCAGCACAACTATAGGGATTGTAAACAGTGGCTCATGCATTAAATACAACCAATAAAGACCTAGTACGCCTCAGTTCATGTTTCTTAAGACGTTCAAGCATGTTACCATTTGGAGATCTGCCAGTTTTCTTAAGCCTAACATATAAATCATTCATCCAAGACAAGAATAAACAAGTAATCAACACATAATCAATATCTAGGTTTCATTAGATCTAAGCAAACACAAAGGAGATCTAGCCTAGCATGATAGAATTAAGACAAGAACAAGATATAGACAACCAACACATAGACATATTGATTGAATTAGAAGAACACTTATCTTGATTAATCATGCAAGGTATCAAGGGGTTGGAACCCTTGAAAAACCTGTAAAGTTACACCAAAATCGCCTTTAGGGTTTCTCCCAAAACTTCTCTCCTTAAATGTGAAAAACTAGAAAACTATATATAGGAAAATAGGGATGACGGCGTCAAGACAAACAACGTGACGCCGTCACCTCGCCGCCAAATACTTCCTCGGACGGCCTTGATCTACTTCTGACGCCGTCAAGGCCTAGGCCGTCACACAAATTACTCTTGACGCCCTGTATGTGACGCCGTCATCAACTACGGATTTTTATTCTTGGGGTTTTGACGCCGTCAGGACAACTCTTGACGCCTTCATGAACTACGGATTTTAATTCTTGAGGTTTGACGCCGTCAGGGAATTACTCTTGACGCCGTCACCTACTGTTCCCAGCATGGAAAATTGAGACTTTGCCGTTTTCTTCACTTTTATGCTCCAAAAACGTCCAAAATGGCTTCTTTTCCAGAATTCACTCTCCAAGTACCTAAAATCACAAAAGGAACGATTTAGGGCAATATTTGATCAAATAAATTCGGATTCGGGCTTAAATGACCCCCTAAAAACGGATCATTTTTCGCCTCATCATATACCCTTACACTTGAGATTTGCTTGTCCTCAAGCAAATGCGCTTTTATTCTACTCAAAATACAAGTTAGGGGTCATTTAACACTAATATAAAAGTAATTACAACAAATATTCGTTCCACTAAAGACCAATAGACAAGCACGGAGGTCATATACGAGCCCCTCACAAATTGTGTTTAGATACTCACATCTCTCGGGTGTAATAAAGTATAAATTACAATATGGAAACGGAAGATATCTCTCACTACCTGTCATAGCAAAATAGATTACCATAGGCTTGGGAAAGGATCAAACCTCCACCACATGGCGTAAGCACCTAGGATAAACTATCAAAGAGGTCTTTTAAAGGGTTGTAATGTTAGGTATAGGGATATGAATTACACGGTTTTGTTGGATAAAGGAAGTTTTACTGGTGGCGAGTTAACAATCTTAGTTAATTACATGAACAATGTGGCGTTGCTAAGCCAAGACTAGACTCGACTTAAGCTAATAAATGAAAAATAACAAAAACATAAAATGAACATAGAATAAAAAGGGATGGTAGTCCGTATGTTTTTTCTCTTTTTTCTATTTTTTTTTCTTTTTTTCTTTTTTTTTTTTTTTTGCATACACACTTACCCTACCATCCAAAATAATACATCATAGGGGTTGAACATTCCTCTTACACTTGAATCTTTACATACTTTACAATTAACTAAACTAATGACTCGAATTAAGAAAATCAAAACACTTGGAGCACTTTTAAGATTATCGTACATATGGGGGTAATAATATTATGTTCTTCCCCATTACTCCATAAATAAGTACTTTACCCATGAGTCTCAATCGTCCCAAAACAATATGTACAAGGATATGACTCGACTTAGCAATCATGTAATCAATTAGAAAGTTAACTTAGGGTTTAACAAATAACAATAATGCACTAAAAATGAGCGCATACACGGAAGGCTAAGGCGATTTGGTTGTACATTTAAGTGGGGTGTAACAAATTCTTCCTTTAAGTAAAATGCTTAAAGTTAGAAACGAAAAGATAGGCTCGGAGGGGTGTACTAGGGGTTTCGTGTACTAAAAATGAGTACAACGCTAAGGGTGTGGGAAAAATTAGTTGACTTAACTAGTCAAGTAGTATGACTTAAATGGTCAAGTAATTACAATACGGGTTTAACACAAGGGTGATCCTAATGCCTCTTATCATGTAGTAAATCCTACTACACGAATGTAGTCTCACTAGCGGTCTCGGGATGCATCACTAACGCAAGTTCTAGAATCTAAATGTTACCGGTACACTCATAAGCACTAATAATAATTGCTTTTCCTATCAAATCTAAAGGCGAACCTCACATTTTTGGGTGGAAAATTTTTCTGAATATACGGTTATGTGCTAGTCATACAATCTCCTATCCATGAGACGCTTGCTATGGCTAAAGTTTCACTCCCAAATGTTGTAAAAAAATTTAAATTTGGCGCTAAAATTGCACTAACAAGTATTTCTCATAGTTTTATTACACATCTACCATTAGACAAAACAAACTCAAGCGAAAGTGCATATGTAAGGTATCATCTTTTTACCCTCCCCTTACACTTAAGATGAACATTGTCCCCAATGTTCAAGTAAAGAATGTAAAAGTTAAAAAGTAAAAAGAATGAAATCAAATACTCCCCTGATTCGCTCGGTATGGATAATAGGTGGCCAGGTTAAATCTTCCTCCAAGAAAATGAACAATCAAAGCTTCCCTTCCAGAATATAAATCATTTCCTTGTCGAACATAACCTGTAAAACCTGACAAAAATAGACAAGACAACCTCGCGTAAAATCGGCGGCATCCTATATAAGTTTCTAAATCCTAGAAAACAAGATAAGATATAATGCTTGTAGAATGAAGTTTGCGGATTTCCTGGAGATTATAAAACTTAATAATTCACAAAAACCATAAGACTCCGTTAGAAAAACAAAACCGGTAAAATTTCCAGATTTTTAACTCCTGACGCCGTCAAGAGTAAACCTCTGACGCCGTCAGAATGGACCTGCAGAAATTCTTATGTTAAGTTTCCGGAAAATTTCTGGAAAAACTTGGTTCTATTTCCTGGAAAATCCTGCAAAACTTCATTATGACTCAATACAAGCATTTGACTCTAACAAATACGAATATACATGCTCATTTATTATTGTGGAGAATCATGACTGGTTTGTTTCTTAAAAACATATTTGGGGTTTCCCCTTACACTTATCTTTTGCAAAAATACCTCGAGGTGGAGTTAAGACTAGGCTAAACAACAAAGTAAAGTATTTCCACTTTTTAATTAAGAAACATGATCAACCAACAATAAAAACTAAACATGCATACGGAAGCAATTAACAATCAAGCAAATAAAATCACACAAAACATGGGTTGCCTCCCAAGAAGCGCTTTTCTTTATTTACGAGTCTTGTAGCTAGACTCAAGGTCATGGGTTACTACGTGATTTCATCATTGGTTCCACTCTCTAGGTCGTCTTCTAAACTAGTATCGCTTTCATAGTGCAAGTACTTCGGATCTTTGAACTCGAAAATATCTTGTCGATACTTAGAACCAAGCTTACTAACATTCCTAAAGAATCCACATGATAAATCAGAGATATTTCTACACCCTCTCCTAACATCTTCATCACACAAGATAAGTTGGGAGCTCATCATATCAAGCCCGTCACAATCTACTTCCTTAAGGTCTTTTCTCTTGTATGGCGTTTGGTATGAAATCCTCCTAATCCCATCAGTGAAGGTCATGATTCCGTTCAAGACATCCACTATCAAATTAGTGATTTCACAAAAGGGTGCTCCAAAGACGACTTGTGATAACCTAGGGTCGACATAGTCCTCTATGTTGTCCACAATCGTGAATTCCATAGAGAATGCCATATTTCCTACGAACACCTGGATTTCATGATCCTTACCAACCACTTTTTCTCCCTTGTAAATCATCCCCCATCTGCAGATATTGTTATAATGGAACAATGACATAACATTCTTTGGCAGGAATACATTTATGTAAATGTTATCGAAATACTTATGACCGATCATGCAGGGGATTTTGAGATTACTTGGATCACGCCGTCTTATCTTCCTCAACTCTCCATCCTTTGACCCATATAGATTCCCCTCAAGAAAGGGACGATACTCGTACACCTCCTCACTATCCATACGAAAAATTACCTTCCTAACACCATTGGTGAGTACTACACTACCATCTTTCTCATCAAGGATTGCTCCCGATTCATTGATAAATGGTATCCCAAGGACAAGGTTGGTTAACGTTTGATTGGTGAGAGGGTCCACGTCATCAACCACGGTGAGGTCAGTATTGTAAACAAGCTCTCCAATCCTAATTGATAAATTTTCTATTACTTTCTCGCACGTAATGTGCTCAGGGAAGGTTTTGTGGTATAGGGAAAGGGGGATTATGTTGACTGGGAAGCTAGGATCTATATGACTATCGGTTAAGAGCTTTTCCTTAATGGTACAGGGGATCTTGAAAACTTTAGGGTTACTTTCCTTAGTCTGATTGCTACCCACACTAATAACATCCTCCATTTTTCTCTCGGGTTCTTCTATAATAGACTTACCCGAAATGGTTGGATCTCTCTCATGCTCTTCTGATTTCTCTTTCCCTTCATCCGGTTTGCCGGATTCTTGCGCGGTGTATTGCTCGGGTGAGTCAGTAGGTTTCCTTGCCGAAGCATGGTCAACCCTTGAGGTCTCATCTTTCGCTGTCTGACTGAATTTGTTAGTTTGTTGTTGGGTTGGGTTGGATGTTGAAGCAGATATTGTGGTGATGGTGTTTACGAAGTGGATTGGTCCAGGGGAGTTGACAGGTTCTTTTCCGTTAGGAGATAGATGTTTGAATAACTTGCTAGGACTTTTTATTTTTACAGGGGAGGCTGGTGGGCTCATGATGGTAGCAGATTTAACCTCATCAACGTGAATAGGCTTATTATCAATATGCTCTTTGATAGCAGTCAACAGATTACAAATCTTGTTGTTTACATCAGCCTGCTGTTGTTTAAATTTGGCCTCGAGCGTAGCGAGCTGTAGTTCTTAAGATAGAATGAATTTTTTTAAAGTATCTTCACAGCTTTGCCTAGGAATGCCTTGTGATGGAAAATGCTCGGACCAGGTGAGTGGTGAGGAGTCATTGAAGGATACGCTTCGCGTTTGGTACCCTCTAAAATTAGGTTTATCCTTCATTGCCTCATAGGCTTCAGCAGAAGTTCGAGGACCCTGACCTACGTGTGATGATGTGAATTCGTTATAAGCACGTTTTGGAAGTTCCATGCAGTTATGGGTCTCATGAGGGCCATTGCATAGTTTGCATGTAGAAGCGATTCTGCTTACTTGGCTTGAAGGTTTATGAGCTTCGTAAGATTTCATGAGAGACTTGACTCGACCTTCAAGTTCCATGATCCTACGGTCGGGAGTGCTAGAGTTGTTCGAAGGCAAAGATATTGCCTTGACCGTTTTGTTCAAGTCACGGGGATCGTTCCAACTTTCGTTGTCATAGAGAGCAAGATCTTCTATGAGTTCCCATGATTGTTCAGCACTAAGATCACGTAGCTTACCACCGGCCGATTGGTCAATGGCTCGCCTCGTGGAGATGTCGATATGGTCATAAAAGATTTGGACTTAGAGCCAAAGATCTATGCCATGATGAGGGACTTTTTGGAGTAAGTCCTTGAAACGAGTACATGCTTCATAAAGAGATTCATTTTGTTGGAACATCAAGATGTCATTCCTAAGCTTAGTAGTTCTCCCCGGTGGGAAAAATTGAGCAAGGAAACGAGTGGTGAGATCATCCCATGTGGTGATGGATCCCGCGGGTAAACGCTCAAGCCATTGACTAGCTTGATCCCGTAGAGAGAATTGGAATAGGCGTAAACGGGTAGTCTCTCTAGTTTCAACACCTAGGTCTATGGAATCTGCGATTTTGAGAAAGTCCTTAAGATGTTGGTTTGGATCTTCAGAACGAAGTCCATGGAATGCACATCCGCTTTGCACCAACCGGATGGTGTCGGATCGCAAGGGGGTCACATTGGCTCCGGTGAGCTCAATGGTGTTTCGGTAGCCTTGGTGGCTAGGTCGGGAATACTCTCCTAAGGTTCGGGGCCTAAGGGGTTCTAATGGTGGGTTTTGTTGGGGTGGGATGACGGGTTCAAAGATGTTACCACCTTCCATGATGTCGGATGGTAAAGAGTTACGAACAAAGGCACAAAGAAATAAGATAGACTAAAGAAGACCTAAAAAAATAAAAATAAAATCTTACTAGAAAGGAATCTAGCAAGTAGACCTAATAAAAAGAAATCCTAACCTAGACAATAACTATTCCCCGGGCTGCGGCGCCAAAAACTTGATGCGTGGGAATCGCAACAGGCTTTACCTCTCGAGGGATCTCGAGAAGCTTACAACCCCCACCAGGCAGTGTACCTGATCGTTGTAGTATAGTATAGTGACAAGTACCGGGGGATTGATCGTTCAGCTTAGGAATAGTGTCGCTAGGATTAAAAAGCCTAAATTACTAGTTCTAAAGGTGAGGGATGATTATTTTTGTGTTTTTATATTTTTATGAAAGCAAGTAAAATCTCGGGTTTTGAAGGATTAGGGCGGAATTAGTTGCTATTCAACTAACCCAATACTAAGATGCAATCAAAATAAAATACTAGAAAATGAAAATAAACTAATTATACTAAGGTTGAGAGCAGTAATTGGAGAAAATGTGTTTACTTAGATTTCACTACTCCCTAGATATCTTTTACACGTTAATTACTTGTTATAATTGCATGGATGACGGATTGTATTCCTTAATACCATTCATAGGGTGGCATACATAACTCCCCAATTCTATGAGCTCTTATCTCCTCCTACACCATGCCCAGCACAACTATAGGGATTGTAAACAGTGGCTCATGCATTAAATACAACCAATAAAGACCTAGTACGCCTCGGTTCATGTTTCTTAAGACGTTCAAGCATGTTACCATTTGGAGATCTGCCAGTTTTCTTAAGCCTAACATATAAATCATTCATCCAAGACAAGAATAAACAAGTAATCAACACATAATCAATATCTAGGTTTCATTAGATCTAAGCAAACACAAAGGAGATCTAGCCTAGCATGATAGAATTAAGACAAGAACAAGATATAGACAACCAACACATAGACATATTGATTGAATTAGAAGAACACTTATCTTGATTAATCATGCAAGGTATCAAGGGGTTGGAACCCTTGAAAAACCTGTAAAGTTACACCAAAATCGCCTTTAGGGTTTCTCCCAAAACTTCTCTCCTTAAATGTGAAAAACTAGAAAACTATATATAGGAAAATAGGGATGACGGCGTCAAGACAAACAATGTGACGCCGTCACCTCGCCGCCAAATACTTCCTCGGACGGCCTTGATCTACTTCTGACGCCGTCAAGGCCTAGGCCGTCACACAAATTACTCTTGACGCCCTGTATGTGACGCCGTCATCAACTACGAATTTTTATTCTTGGGGTTTTGACGCCGTCAGGACAACTCTTGACGCCTTCATGAACTACGGATTTTAATTCTTGAGGTTTGACGCCGTCAGGGAATTACTCTTGACGCCGTCACCTACTGTTCCCAGCATGGAAAATTGAGACTTTGCCGTTTTCTTCACTTTTATGCTCCAAAAACGTCCAAAATGGCTTCTTTTCCAGAATTCACTCTCCAAGTACCTAAAATCACAAAAGGAACGATTTAGGGCAATATTTGATCAAATAAATTCGGATTCGGGCTTAAATGACCCCCTAAAAACGGATCATTTTTCGCCTCATCACAAGCCTTTATATCTTCTAATAAGATTTTAAATCAAATGGTTCATCTTTTATAAAAAAAAAAAAAAATATTATTTGAATGACAAATAACTTTCAAAACGCTTCTTTTAAGCTGTTTTATGTGATTTAAACTTCGATCCTCCCCGTAACTCCCAAATTACTTTTCCGCTGCGACAAACTTAAATTTGGGGGTGTTACAATTTCTTCAATGAGAATGATGCTTTATCGAGAAAAGTCGTCATTGAGTTTACGGTTCCAATGAAGTTTTTAACTTTGATGGTGTTGTTGCTTCTAAAAGAGGCCCTTGACGAAACATTGTAGACTGTTGTGTGAACCTTGAACATTTAGATCCCTCGTTTAATAACCTTATGGTTAAGAAAATATACAATGGAAACAAAACGTCCTTCGGGTACGACAACTGGATCAGTGAGTGTTGCCCTCTAAGATGTCGTTTTCCTTGGCTATTTGCTCTAGAGACGAATAAATCTTGCTTATTTTCGGATAGATGGGTCTTCGTGGATGGGTTTTGGCAGGCCAATTAAGCTTGGCATCGACAACCCTATGGCAGATCTGATGGGGAGGTTTCTTCGCTTATAAACCTTCTTAACGGGCTTGTCTTAACCCCTTCTCAAGATGATAATCGGGTTTGGTCTTTAGAACACTCACGTGCTTTTACAGTGAGATCTCTCTTGACAACTATTGATAATAAGATTCTTGCTTGTCATGCCAATACCATGGATCAAGTTTTTCCATGGAATTCATGGGTTCCTCGTAAAGTAAACATATGTGTTTAGCGGGTTTTCTTAGATCGGCTTCCTACCCGATCTAATCTATCTCGACGAGGCATACAAATTTCATAATCCTTCTTGTGTTTTCTGTAATGATAATGTTGAAACTCGTGATCACTACTTTTACTCATGCCCAAAAATCAATATTATATGGTTGAATATTTGGAGTTGGTGGAAGGCTCAACCTACATTTCATCATTCCTTGGATGATATCTTAACATGAGTCTCAGATTTTCTCTCAATAAGAGAAAGTCTAAAATCTTTCATGCCGTTTGTATGACTTTCATTTGGTATGTTTGGGCTTGGAGGAACAAAATCATTCATGCAACATGTATTGGCCATCTCTGCCCGTCATGATGATATATTCCATGTTGTTCAACGACAATCTCTTTTATGGATCTCTAATCGTGATCCAAGCAGATTGTCCTTGTGGAATTCATGGATTCAACATTCAGATGTTGTGACTTAGTTTTTGTTATCTTTGTTCCTTGTATATATAAAAAAACAAAATTAGGCTTGTGCTTTAAGCTCTTTGCTTTGGATGTTGTTTCTTTATTTCTTTGATCTTTCATTTGCTTGGCGGCTTATAATATCATTGTTAAAAAAAAATTATGGTATCACCTGAAAGCATAACTTTCAACATATTGTGGCTTCATTTTAAAGGAAAATAACTAGGATGTTCAGAAATTCATGATCTAATCAATCCTTATTAACGATCACGCGGACCAAGCGTTGTTCGCTTGTAATACTTGTTGGTCAAAAAGTGTAGATTGGCAGGGACACCTCAACCCTGTGTACCATTTACGAGTTATACAAGTTCATTTACGAGTTATTGTAGCTTTTATGCGTGTCTTAGTGTTACTTTGTATGAGAATTTATCTACTCTTCACTTTTGTATTTGACGGCATGAATGCTTAAGTACACATGGATGTCGCTAAGCCAAAATTATGTTGATTTTAAATTAGTCACAACCATACAACATTTGTAACAAACCTTGGTTTTAGATGGTTTTAAAGTTATATTTTATATAACATAATTGATAAATAACATTAGACCGGATGTAACAAGGGAGAAGAGCACCTTCCTCTTTATGCGTTTGAACCAGTTTTGAGCCCCATTTGGTTGTCTAGACAACCGAGTGGTAATGTTGGTTTTGAGTTTGATTTGATAGTTACTAGTTACTACTACGAATGTTTAATGATAAATTTAAAGAAGAAGTGAAAAACCAACTTGACGGTTACTCTAATATCTAAGAAATGACCTCAACGGCAACTCATCAGATTCCTAATAACACACTAATAACTAAAATACCCATAAAAAATTCCTATAATATTTTATTGATAAAATACCTTACAAAAAATACTCACTCACAAAACAAAAAATAATAATAAAAAATATAACCGAATAAGACGAATGAAGTTAGTGATTTCACTCACATAATGTACCAATAACACACGAATGTCATTATTGATAATCGGTAAAGTTCGTCTGTTGTTGGTGCTTTTGGCGGATCAATACTTCCCCAACCGAGCTCTCTAACAACACCACCACCACCACCAACAACAAACCCAATCTCGCCGGAGCAGGGTATGGGGGATGTATAATGTAGACAGATCCTACCCTTACCTCCGGTAAACCCAGAAGTAGAGAGACTACTTCCAACGAGACCTCCGACAAGTGTAGGTGTGCGAGCAGTGAGGGCAACAAAAGCAGGAAGCAACATGCAAAAACAAACAACAGAAAGCACGCAAACAAGCAAACAAACCGGGAAACAAACAAAGAAACCACATAAAAGCACAGGCAAAGGGCACACACAGCGCACAAGCAAAAAAGCACAAAGCAAAGCCCAAACGAAAACAAAAGCCCAAGCACTACGAAAGCAAACAACCTAAGGGGGCAACACAGAGTAAAGCAAAACAACGGACGAGACCTAAAGCTAAGACAACGCAAAACTAGGCACCAAAAACCAAAAACGCACAAGGCCAGGCAAAGCACGTACGATGCCTAAAGCTAAGGCAACTCTAAAACTAGGCAAAACCGAGATCTCTAACAATGTAACGATTATTGGGTTTGAGTGCACAAGTCTGATTCTCGACGTTTTTAACCCGTTTGACCACTTTGAAAATGCGACGTGAGGCACACGCGCTGGTAAGCAGAGTGGAGATACATTTTTGAATTTTTTTAAGAAAGGCGCGTGACAGACAATGTGAGAATCTTTTACACAAGGGGTTAAAAGGAAATATTTAAAATTCCGAGGTTTGCTTCGTTAAACAATAACCTGTTTTGGGAATGTTGGATGTTCGCAGCCCCTAGGCGCGTCTTTCACGCTTCCATGCACCCTTCTCCCCTTTTCAAACTTTTTATCCGTTAATTCTTTTCCAAGTTTATCTTATGTTGTCACGTACAAGTAAGGTAAGTAATGATTTAGTTTGTTAAATTTGCAAAACTAAAATTGAAGATAACAAATATTTTTAACTTCACTCAATTTTGTATCATTTTTATTTTATTTTATGTTAGTTTTTGTAGAACAATAATTTTTTTCACCCATATATCACATATCTTATAATAAATTTTATAAATTCTTTCAATGAGCCTTGAACTCGCAACCTCTAAATTGATAAGTAACTCACATACACTTATGGCTGAGCAACGGTCCAAAACCGAATGGACCGGACGAAACCCGACCCAAACAACAGCCGACAACCTTTAATATATAGAACCGAAACCGAACCGAATATGGTCGGTTCGATTCAGTTTTGTGTCGATTCTGTTTGATTTACATGGTTTATGTATGTGTTTGGTCGGCTTCGGGTTGAACCGAACCGAACCGTATCAAAACCGAAAATGGTAATATATAGAACTGAAACCAAACCGAAAATGATTGGGTTCGGCTCGGCTTTCTCGGTTTTCTCGGTTTTATGCTCAGCCCTATACAACTATGCCAAGAGCCTTTGGTTTGTATCATATTATTAAAACTATAATTATTTTCAATGTTATGAGATTATTCTCCTGATACCATATCTTCTACCGAATTATATGATTTTTCTTTCCATTTGCGAATAAAAACTTGAATGCGACACATTACGAAATCATTTTCCCTCGGTTCATCTTTACTAGGTAAAATCACCTCCCTAATCATTAACTTTAGGCTGGACATAGTAAGGCGACCTGCGACCCCTTTTTTTCTGCCACGTCAGCTTTCTCTCTCCAGCGACCTGCAGACGATTCAATGTCCCAGTAAGGGCGACCTTAATAATATTAATTGGAAAGTGGGCTCTTTGTTTTTATGAGTGTATGTTAGTCGGTCGAGATCCCAACCCTTTTCGTTTTTTTTCCTACCTCTATTAGGTCGTGACCTACTAACCACAACAATGAGACCGAGTTGGATTGGGTCGATCGAGTCGGTCGACTACTTCTATTGTGTCCAGTCTTAGTCTCATATTTTCCCCTTTTTATTATTTACAATCACTATTCACTTTTACATTCTACTAAACATCTAACAAAAGAAATCACAATATATTACAATTTACATCATATTCGTTTTATTTTATTACTCCTTTCGTCCCATATTAAGTGTCCACAATGGAATCTTTGAATGTCATAAATTAAGTGTCCACTTGTACCTTTCAACCAATAAGATGAAAGTTTAGTGGGTAAAAGTAATATTTAATTGGTGGAGAGTTTAATTAGTGGAATCTTCTAAAACTTTGTGCATTATGAAAGTGGACACTCAATATGGGACGGAGATAGTAATAAATTTCCAGTTTACATCAGATTGCAAAGTTAGTACGATATATTACAATTGTTATTCAATCCGAATTGGTCTGTCTACCATGCACATATCCTGTTATTGTAACTCTTTATTGGAACTATATATTTCAGAATTAATATCCTAATTTTCTATCATAGAAGATGTTCGAATTTTAATTGCTTACAATAGAGATTATGAATGCGGATGGCAATGAATGATTGTTCAAGAATTCGAAAAGATCGATGATCGTTGTTCTTAAGGATGCAACTAGCTGAAAACCTTGACAAAAATCTACAAATTTCTAAAGAGTCTCATTCTTAAAAATCGAAAGTCCAGTATAAATTAGCAGCTCCCTGGTTTCCAACTGTTGAAAACGATGGTGATGATGATCTAAAAACTTTCATCTCAGAATATTCTCATGGAGCTACTCCTTTTTGTGTCACAAGGTTGCTCGAAGATATTCCCAAATAATGTGTAGGTGAACATCTTGTCGGTCCTGACCTTAGTGATGACTCTTCATATGACGTACTTAACCTTAGTTCAGCAGGTTGCAGTATTTTTCAGAGTTCACAAGCTAATGAAGTAGAAGTTTATATCGAACCTAATCTTGTTGGTTTGAAGTTTGTTAATGTGATTCGTTCATGGTTCGTGAGATGATGATCAAGATCTACAACTGTTCGTGTTTCCTAATCCGCATAAGGTGTAACAATTCGCAATTTCAGGTTAATTACTATTCCCGGAAAAATTTCACTATTCACTTTTACTATTCATTTTTCCCGAAACTTTCCCGAAAGTTGATTTTTATTTGATATTCTCGAGTGATAAATCATTTCCATGGCAAATTAAATGTTTGACATCCATCAGATCATTTTCGTGAAAGTTATTAAGGAATTACACGGAATTACACGTTTTAGGGTAAAACGTCAATCAGAAATTCTACGTACAACGAAATTCGACCCCGTCAGGTGACCCCACATCGGAAAAATGTTTGACACGCTCATGATTTATTTGAGAATTAATCGTGACTGAGAAAAACATGACCAAAGACTTCCCAGCAGGTCACCCATGTCGGTACTACTCTCACATAAGCACGCTTAACCGAATGGGCGATTACCCGTTAGACCACAAAACGAGTTTCTAAGACGTTTTGAGTTTTCAAAATTATTAGAAAAAGTCAACATATTCTTTCCCTCCTCCATTGACCAAAAATCATCCCTTGATGTTATAAGTCATTTCGTGATTTTTAGACTTACGGTTTGATGTCTAAAAGACATTTAATACCAACCGACACTAGACTAAGCCCAGTCTAGACATTATAAGTCATTTTAAATCATTTTTATCACATTAGAAAAGTAACATTTTACTTTTCTCAATTTTACGCAATATTCAGCGTTTTACGCGAATTACGCGTTTTAGACCCGTGTTTCCAGTTTTTAGCAGGGTTTTAGCACCCGATGGAACCTACCACTCATTTTATATTTTATTATGGAACTTATTGACATGTTTATCAATACTTTCAAATTCCATAATTTTACGACACCCGGTTTTACGTTTTGAGGCTTAATCATTTACGATTGGCATTTCCCGGAGTCAAAACTAACCAAGTATCTTGGATAATACCAAGAAAAGTCCACACCCTTGCTCTCCAAGCTTACAAACCGACCTAGGAGGGGGGGGGAGTCATCCCATGTGGCTTCATCTCATGAAATTACCCCTAGATCATCTCTAAATTACAACTTGGTCACCAAGTTTTGGTAATTTCCTACTAGTTTCCTAACCTCCTCATTTTTGACTATAAATAGCCCCTCTCCCTCCCATTTGTGCCGTGCATCCCCAACCTCCAAAACCTTTCCATCCTTTGCTCATTTCCTTCTAGTTTCATGCAAGATTCAAGTGCTAGTTCAAGGTAGAAACCCTAGATAGGTTATCATTCACCAAAACTCTTCCAATCCCTAATATACTTGGTGATTTCTCTTGAGTTTAAATCCACTCAATTCACCTCAACCTTCATCATCCATCTTTCAAGATTACAAGAGTAGAAAGATTGCATGAAGTGAAGTGGGTTGAAGCAAGTCTATCAATGTCCTATCCTTACATGTTAACTTCCTTTCATCTTTGAAAGCCAAAAGTTGTGAGCCAAACCCTAACTTGATTCTTGTTAAATAATCATGTTCATGTTATTTACATGTTATTCTTGCTATATTATGTCTTGTAGTTATGTCCATGATGTATAAAAGTGAGCAAAACAAGTTATTGTTATCGATTGTTACAACAAGTTACTAAAACAAGTAAACTAGTGACTTTCTTGGAGAACCACGACCAAAATGGTAAAATTATGATTTTAGATCATTACATATTACAGTAGAGGACTTAACAAGGAAACCATAGCAATTTAAACCACCTAAAACGAGTATACGAGTCAAAAGTTATGGCGATTTGAAATTACCAAAGATTTCCGGCAAAACTGCCAAATAACTTCCTGATCAAATTTGGGTTTTGAAAGTCATACTTCTGGTCCGATTCATCAAAAAGTTAAAACACGAAAGTTGTCCGGAACGACGTTTTCGTTCAGGAGCAAAGAAGCTCGAGACCTAAAAACACTTTCCGAGTGATAAAATTCTTCAAATTCTAAACAGCCCATTTTTAGGCGAAAGTCACAAGTTCATGGTTATACTTTGAAAGGAACAAGAGGTCTTATGACCTATAATCAAGACCACAACCATGGCTAGAGCCAAGGTTGTGTCTCATGACCTTGAAACAAGGACCAAAGGTCATGGCTAGGCCATGACGAAATGACCATACCAATTTACATAGGCGTAAACATGAAACAATGAATTAGGCGATAACATGAACAAGCAATTTGGATCTACTTCACTAAAAGGAAACCATGAGATTTTACCAAGAGAAAATGGTCATTCAAGACGTATGAAACTACCCCTAATAACAATCTTCATGTACTAATAAACTTTCCTAAGTTTATTCAAATATCGGACATGTAACTTTTCGAATCAAAACTTATATCTATATATGTTATCAACTACTACAATAGTAGGGAGCCTCATGTGAGGAGTTCATTATGTAAGCCGTCGAGTTGAGTTGTGGATTTACGAGTTAAAGTGTCTTGGCTCCTCGAACGCTTACTAACATGACTTCTGAAATATGTCAGCCCGAACGGTAGTAAACGATATACAAAACATACATGTTCATGAATCTTTTCTTTCAAGGACATACAATATACATCATACCACATCATGGATTAAATGCAAGATATATATATAGGCACTCCATTATATTCTCTACACAAATCCTAAGTCGCAACATTCTATTATAGGTTGCTCGTATAAACCTACACGATCCCACCATCACCTTCATTACTTGCTATTCTACTTAAGGTGAGTTCGTAGCCCCACTTTCTATTGTTTAACTATTTTACAAACCCATGGGGGGAATACATGCTATTATTTTTCTACTCGAACACAATGCTTTCTACTGTATGCTACCCGACGATGTTTTATTATCACTAAGTAACGATTGCCATGTTCGAAGTCCCTATATCATGAACCATTAGTCACTACCTTTAGTGAGCGCGAATATTGTGAATAGATCTATTGGGATTGACGAATCCCATTTGTGTTGAACAACGATGAGTTCACACAAATGCACTATATTTGAGATTTAGCGGTATAACGGCAAAAGTACCTTGATAGGGCTTCTATAATGCCAATTTTGTTGGTTCGATGTTAACGCTTTGGTTGTATGAGCTTAGTGAAATAAATAACGATTTTGTTTTCTAACTATGAGTGTGAGTCTATAGCTCACACTACGATTATTGTGTTCAAACGATTTAACTAAACTCTACGAATTCCACTCAACCTTTGTGTTGACCTCTCAAGCATGTATTTCAGGTTCATGACGATCAAGGATGGCACGGAAGGACACGGATACTCAAGAGGGCTATAAATTTTATTATCATTCAAAACTCATTTATTATACATTGTAAACATGGAACCAATTGGGACCTCAATTTGAAATCTCTGATATTTATATAATTTGAATGATACATCTTTTAAAACGACTCAATTGGAGTTCGTTTTCTATTATTGTGACTATTGTGCCGTCAAGTAACACCCAGTTCGAATTCTGCTGCATCCATGAATTGGGGGTGTTACAGATTGGTACCAGAGCCATGGTTATAGAGAAACGGGTTTATTGAGACCTAAACTATAACCACACTACAAACAAAAACATTTTATAGCCTTCCGATCTCCGTGTCTTCCATCCTCCAGACGATTATGGACTTATTAAGCATTTTATGCTACATGAACATAAGTATATTCATATATACACACTAGGCATTTTACACTACACGAACAAATACTAGTATATTTATATATACATTCGAGTTATTTTCAATCATTTTATCTAAACATATCTACACATGCCTATTCTATGGCATTTCGACACAACCACATTCTCCCAACCATGTTCCTACTCCAACATTTTATGTCCAAGATATTGTAACGAATTACGATGGTCTTTTCTATTTCCCGAACATTGTATGACACAATGGTCTAATCTACTTCCGAGACATTGTGATTTGTGCAATGGTCTCTCGAATTATTCCACCACCTCATCAATATCATTTCATATGATATCAAAAACCCATCACAATCTATCGATTTCCAAACAAGAAATATGAGATTTCTAAAGGACAAACTAATCCATCACCTACGAAAGCTGAACTTTCTCTACATCCATCAAAGTTTTCTTCTGAAACCTTCATTGTTAAAAGTTTGTAATTCTAGCCCAGTATAGACTGTTTTAGAATTACTTCAACTTCCTTTCCACACATATCTACCCGTACTATCTTCTATGCAATGGAATGTGAAAACATACGTTACAAGTCTCTTATGGCGGGACTTGCAACTGAATGGTTTGACATCGCCTTTGTTTAGTGGACAGTTTCCCGAAAGCAACGGACGTATCACAAGTATACCTAATTTAGGTATTTGAAAATTTTATCGAACCTTGGCTAAATATAGACTAGTCACCTATATTTAACCTAGGGACAGTGGAATATAGTCTGACTAACTATATTCGACTTAAAATTTTCAAATACTGAGAGTAGTTATACTAGGGTTATGTTTAGGTTGATTTCCTAATTGAACTCGATAAACCACCCGAATTCTTTAAAACGATCTAGAGACACGATAGTGTTTTACCACTCAGCGAAATCTTAACACCTTATTTGTACTACCTAACTTCATTCTTGAAAGTTTTCATTTATGAGATAATCCGAACTACTATCTTGGGATAGTTATCAATTCTTCTCTTCATCCTGTAGAAGTACTATCCTATTTAGGTCCTAAGGATACCATTCCGTCATAAACCTTTAAAATTTCTTAAGATTTTTAAAGCAAACTCAACATCTATACCTAAGAGTATTAATGTTAAGCATACACTACACACTTCTGTTCATCAAGATATCACAACATTATCTTCATAACCGTTGGAACCACAAGCCCATAAACAGATCTTGATGCATTTTTAAATGCTCAAATCATCCTTAGCTACACCACAAGCACCCTTACCAGCTTTACAAGATTGAATATTCATCTTGGAACACCAGTATCATCTCGTAAAACCCTACCTTGTAACTCACCGACTAAGTATGAATGTTGTGTAGGATGATTTGTAATTATTTGAATGGATTGGGATGCCTTTTCATTTAAATAAAGACATTGTAAATCACTAAACCATAAGTTTATATTTCCTTATCTACATTGTTTGGGATGCCTCTCTATGTAAATAAAGAATTATAAACAAGTGGGCTTATTTGTATCCGAAATAACATAAGTATGAAGTCAATAAGCACTAGGTACAACAACCGATTACCTACTAGGCTATGATTGCAACTACGATCTCAATTCCTATTAATATTCGACTGCTATATCAATTTCCTTTGATATTCGACTATTACCATACTTTTCCTACATAAAAGTAAGCCTCATCCTACGCCATACACTGAAACGACAAATCAAACTACATCACTGGAAATCCCAGACTCTAGTCCTCATAAGTAACCACACCTTTTCATCGACACCACTCCAACATATGACACACATAGAACTTCGGGACGAAGTTCCCCGTAAGGGGTAGAGACTGTAACAATTCGCAATTTCAGGTTAATTACTATTCCCGGAAAAATTTCACTATTCACTTTTACTATTCATTTTTCTCGAAACTTTCCCGAAAGTTGATTTTTATTTGATATTCTCGAGTGATAAATCATTTCCATGGCAAATTAAATGTTTGACATCCATCAGATCATTTTCGTGAAAGTTATTAAGGAATTACACGGAATTACACGTTTTAGGGTAAAACGTCAATCAGAAATTCTACGTACAACGAAATTCGACCCCGTCAGGTGACCCCACATCGGAAAAATGTTTGACACGCTCATGATTTATTTGAGAATTAATCGTGACTGAGAAAAACATGACCAAAGACTTCCCAGCAGGTCACCCATGTCGGTACTACTCTCACATAAGCACGCTTAACCGAATGGGCGATTACCCGTTAGACCACAAAACGAGTTTCTAAGACGTTTTGAGTTTTCAAAATTATTAGAAAAAGTCAACATATTCTTTCCCTCCTCCATTGACCAAAAATCATCCCTTGATGTTATAAGTCATTTCGTGATTTTTAGACTTACGGTTTGATGTCTAAAAGACATTTAATACCAACCGACACTAGACTAAGCCCAGTCTAGACATTATAAGTCATTTTAAATCATTTTTATCACATTAGAAAAGTAACATTTTACTTTTCTCAATTTTACGCAATATTCAGCGTTTTACGCGAATTACGCGTTTTAGACCCGTGTTTCCAGTTTTTAGCAGGGTTTTAGCACCCGATGGAACCTACCACTCATTTTATATTTTATTATGGAACTTATTGACATGTTTATCAATACTTTCAAATTCCATAATTTTACGACACCCGGTTTTACGTTTTGAGGCTTAATCATTTACGATTGGCATTTCCCGGAGTCAAAACTAACCAAGTATCTTGGATAATACCAAGAAAAGTCCACACCCTTGCTCTCCAAGCTTACAAACCGACCTAGGAGGGGGGGGAGTCATCCCATGTGGCTTCATCTCATGAAATTACCCCTAGATCATCTCTAAATTACAACTTGGTCACCAAGTTTTGGTAATTTCCTACTAGTTTCCTAACCTCCTCATTTTTGACTATAAATAGCCCCTCTCCCTCCCATTTGTGCCGTGCATCCCCAACCTCCAAAACCTTTCCATCCTTTGCTCATTTCCTTCTAGTTTCATGCAAGATTCAAGTGCTAGTTCAAGGTAGAAACCCTAGATAGGTTATCATTCACCAAAACTCTTCTAATCCCTAATATACTTGGTGATTTCTCTTGAGTTTAAATCCACTCAATTCACCTCAACCTTCATCATCCATCTTTCAAGATTACAAGAGTAGAAAGATTGCATGAAGTGAAGTGGGTTGAAGCAAGTCTATCAATGTCCTATCCTTACATGTTAACTTCCTTTCATCTTTGAAAGCCAAAAGTTGTGAGCCAAACCCTAACTTGATTCTTGTTAAATAATCATGTTCATGTTATTTACATGTTATTCTTGCTATATTATGTCTTGTAGTTATGTCCATGATGTATAAAAGTGAGCAAAACAAGTTATTGTTATCGATTGTTACAACAAGTTACTAAAACAAGTAAACTAGTGACTTTCTTGGAGAACCACGACCAAAATGGTAAAATTATGATTTTAGATCATTACATATTACAGTAGAGGACTTAACAAGGAAACCATAGCAATTTAAACCACCTAAAACGAGTATACGAGTCAAAAGTTATGGCGATTTGAAATTACCAAAGATTTCCGGCAAAACTGCCAAATAACTTCCTGATCAAATTTGGGTTTTGAAAGTCATACTTCTGGTCCGATTCATCAAAAAGTTAAAACACGAAAGTTGTCCGGAACGACGTTTTCGTTCAGGAACAAAGAAGCTCGAGACCTAAAAACACTTTCCGAGTGATAAAATTCTTCAAATTCTAAACAGCCCATTTTTAGGCGAAAGTCACAAGTTCATGGTTATACTTTGAAAGGAACAAGAGGTCTTATGACCTATAATCAAGACCACAACCATGGCTAGAGCCAAGGTTGTGTCTCATGACCTTGAAACAAGGACCAAAGGTCATGGCTAGGCCATGACGAAATGACCATACCAATTTACATAGGCGTAAACATGAAACAATGAATTAGGCGATAACATGAACAAGCAATTTGGATCTACTTCACTAAAAGGAAACCATGAGATTTTACCAAGAGAAAATGGTCATTCAAGACGTATGAAACTACCCCTAATAACAATCTTCATGTACTAATAAACTTTCCTAAGTTTATTCAAATATCGGACATGTAACTTTTCGAATCAAAACTTATATCTATATATGTTATCAACTACTACAATAGTAGGGAGCCTCATGTGAGGAGTTCATTATGTAAGCCGTCGAGTTGAGTTGTGGATTTACGAGTTAAAGTGTCTTGGCTCCTCGAACGCTTACTAACATGACTTCTGAAATATGTCAGCCCGAACGGTAGTAAACGATATACAAAACATACATGTTCATGAATCTTTTCTTTCAAGGACATACAATATACATCATACCACATCATTGATTAAATGCAAGATATATATATAGGCACTCCATTATATTCTCTACACAAATCCTAAGTCGCAACATTCTATTATAGGTTGCTCGTATAAACCTACACGATCCCACCATCACCTTCATTACTTGCTATTCTACTTAAGGTGAGTTCGTAGCCCCACTTTCTATTGTTTAACTATTTTACAAACCCATGGGGGGAATACATGCTATTATTTTTCTACTCGAACACAATGCTTTCTACTGTATGCTACCCGACGATGTTTTATTATCACTAAGTAACGATTGCCATGTTCGAAGTCCCTATATCATGAACCATTAGTCACTACCTTTAGTGAGCGCGAATATTGTGAATAGATCTATTGGGATTGACGAATCCCATTTGTGTTGAACAACGATGAGTTCACACAAATGCACTATATTTGAGATTTAGCGGTATAACGGCAAAAGTACCTTGATAGGGCTTCTATAATGCCAATTTTGTTGGTTCGATGTTAACGCTTTGGTTGTATGAGCTTAGTGAAATAAATAACGATTTTGTTTTCTAACTATGAGTGTGAGTCTATAGCTCACACTACGATTATTGTGTTCAAACGATTTAACTAAACTCTACGAATTCCACTCAACCTTTGTGTTGACCTCTCAAGCATGTATTTCAGGTTCATGACGATCAAGGATGGCACGGAAGGACACGGATACTCAAGAGGGCTATAAATTTTATTATCATTCAAAACTCATTTATTATACATTGTAAACATGGAACCAATTGGGACCTCAATTTGAAATCTCTGATATTTATATAATTTGAATGATACATCTTTTAAAACGACTCAATTGGAGTTCGTTTTCTATTATTGTGACTATTGTGCCGTCAAGTAACACCCAGTTCGAATTCCGCTGCATCCATGAATTGGGGGTGTTACATAAGGTATGTGATCTACAATTTTTACATGATTGATTAAATGTTCGTGTAAGGGTTCAGGAGGGAAAAACCTAGTATGTGTAAAATTGATTTTAATAAGTCTTCCGTAATCTGATCTACAACTATTTGTGTTTGCTGGTCCACATAAGGCATGTGGTCTTGAGGAAAAAATGTGGCCCTTAATTCGACAACAATTATTGCAAGAGTTAAGGTATCATGAGCAAAATTACACGGATGACCAGTGATGGTTTTGAGTACGTTTGGAAAACCGTAGAATTTTCGGGTATTGGTTTTGTCCCAAAGGAAAAATGGATGTCTATGCCAAATACATGGTTAGTTATCGCTTCGTTGTATAAGAGACTAGTTGTATTCATATCCATAGTAGAAAATGATGTAGTCAGTGCTACGTGTTTTACACTTTGGTCTGCCCCACACGAATCAAAAGCAAATGGCTTCAAAGGTGTTGCAAGTACGAGGGGCAATCATTTCATCAATCTAACACTACGAGAGAGTTGCCCAATACCATCAAATCACACACAATGGAGGTGGTATATAACTGATATCGCATCTGCATGGGAATACCTATATCCAAGTCAACAACTCGTGTCTGAAGAACATATTCGTACTCTTAGAGAAATGTAACATTTTCGTGATTGTAATCTTGACTCTCTATTTACTAAAGTTATTATAATTGTTATATGTTTTTACTTTTAAAATTCTCCAATTTTTATGCTGTTAATTATTTTTTGTGTTTACAACACAATATATTTTGTCACGTTTATCAATTAAAAATTAAAAATAAAGAGGCAACTAAAAGAAAAAAAATAATAAAAAAATTCGAGAGGTGCCACAATAAAAATAAATAAAAAATAATAAAAAAGGAGGAAAAAGGGAAAAAAAAAAAATCTTGTCAAGAGATGCGACAATCACATTAAGGGTATGTAATTATGTATAGAAGGGTACATGCGTAATGCGGCGGCAGATATCCGATGACTATGTTTGTAGCGAGCAAATATTTTTTATTTTAAACATTCTTTATTTAATATTGTCTTAAATACTTTAAAGCGCAGTAGATATATGTTTTTTAAAAATAAAACATTTAAATTATTAAAAGTGCAATGTGTTTTTAGGTGTTCAATAATAATAATAATAATAATAATAAGTTTTTAGAAGCTGATATGAAACTGTGTTAGTTTGTGGGTTAGTTTGTACGCTTTATATATATGAAATATGCATTAAAAGGTAGTTATAGTATAGACGTTTATTATTATTATTATTATTATTGTTATTATTATTATTATTATTATTATATAAGTTTATAAAAAGTGTATTATATGTAAATATATCCACCTAAGCATAAATCCTAGTCACATAATTAAAAAAAGAAAGAAAAGAATGACGTGTAAGTCATTTTACTGTTTCTAGCTGGTAGTAGATTGCCAAATTTGCTAGAATGTAAAGAATTTGAAACTTTTATTTACTATACCGTAAAAACTTAACTGGTTTCAACGACTATATTGACAATAAAAAGGTTTGTTACCTAAGTCTATAAAGTAATGAAAATATATTGCTAATAAATAGATTTAACCCAATTTTGTAATACCCGTTAAACTTCCCGCTTAAAACTATCGGGCCGTTGGGAAAATTAGACCCACCCACCCTTTGTCCAAGTGGAGTATCCATGTCAGTTTATATCAGCTCCGTACTTTCTTTTTGGGCGAGTGAACCGTCAAATAGAAACAATCTTTTATTTGTGTAAGTGGTAAATTGCCTTTAATAAGATTCATGTTTCTTGGAACTTATTCATTCCTATTATTTAATTAAGTCTGGAGAAAAGAAAAAATAAAAGTGGAACAAGTAGGGTACATACGCAGTTGGTTTTTATAAATATCAAGTTAGTAGTTACTCTGTATGAAGGAGAAATTGAATACTCGATAGTATGTGTTTTAAAATTAGCAATTCTGATTTAACGGAGATAGTGATGTTGTGAGGTCTTTTAATTGGGTCATGAGATGTTGAGGTTGAAAGGTGGTTCGGCTCATCGGTGAGATGGTTCGGAGGACGAGATTGTGAGACGGCGAGGTCTTGAGTTGTGAGGTCGTTAGATGTCGAGGTTTTGAGTTGATTCAGGTCAACGATACTATGAGGTTTTGAGAAGGGTGGTGTAACATCCCGATTTTTAAATAAAGTAGTAACGGATCTATCTATTATTTTAGTTGAATGAATAGAAAAGTCCCACTTTGACGATATTAATAATATAGCAAGTGGGGACTTAATATGATATAAGCCCGGACAAGTTTTGCAAGGTATTTTGGTACAAGGGTTGAATGTGACAAATAGCCTAAAGAAAATATCAAAGTATATTTTATACTTAGTAAAGTCGGTTTAAGAGGAGATTTTATACTCCCTCCTTATCTCATACAACAAAAAAAAAAAAAAAAAAAAAAAAAAAAAAAAAAAAAAAAAAAAAAAAATCAGGAACCATGGTTTCTTCAAGATGAAGAATTCCGCTATATATTTGACACGACTTTGCCGTAATGCTGAAACTATGGTAAGTTCCATCAAATTTAAACAATGCCTAATCAAGAATTAAAGGGAAGCTTATCAAGGATCAAGTAGCATCAAGGTTTTATGTGTTCTTCCCCAATTCAAGGTAAGTAGTGAATCATGTTTTAAATTATGATTTCAAGTTATGGGGATATGGTTATTAAGTGTTGTATATGATGTATTTGATGAATTCATGGTTTATGATTCAAGGGTTATGCATATGATTATTAAGATTTATGATGGGATTATGTTAATGATCATGTTAAGAGTATTTAGGAGGTGTTTATGATGATTTAGAAGCTAATCCAAACACCCCCTTGATGAGATTTTGAGATATAAAATGTTAGATAAGTTGCTGAAATTTCCAGCAGTGATTAGTAGTGTTTGGAAAATCATATAAAATCAATAGTAGCTCGTATTGAAACATGGCTGGACTTTCTGGAAAGCCTAATGAGTATACTTCAGTTGTTATGTTTTAAGTGTTTGCTCATTTAGAGGTTAAATGGGTCAAAAGCGCGATTTAGTACAGCAAGGGCTGATCCTGAAATATGCAGCAAACATAACTTTAAAAATTCATACCGGATGAACCGTAGCTTCGTTGGGAGCGTGCCATACCTTTTCGGAAAGGGAAAATAGTATACTTTCAAGGAAAATTAGCCTCATGACCTGGTTATGTAGTTAAAGTTGGTTAGAAAGATGTATTTGAGGATATTACAGAAAATCAGCAAACACTTTGTTTAGTGTTTTGATGATTATGACATGATATGATGTTTTTACAAGTCCCGGGTGATTATATTCTATGATAGCTTATGTTCTCAGCCCATATGGTTATAATTCATGTTATGAAAGTATAGAACCAAATGACAAGATTTGGTTAGCTTAGCTCGAGTTCGCGAGCATGGTAGTGCATGTTTGGCGAGATTTATGCCATAACTAGTTTATGAGTTTATGCATTATAGTTGGTTTATGTGTGCTTAGTTGCACTTATATTTGCACTATCATGTTATATTTATGCCTAGTTGTTATGTGTTAACATTATACGTGTGCATCTATCATGATATAGGTGTTCGAGACATATTCAGAATCATTCATCTTGCATTATACGGCCCAGGTGAGTAACGGATTTTCAGTTACCATGTTTAGTAGATTAAACGTGTTTAGTATATATATGCCTTGCTATATCTCAAGTACTATGTAAGTTATGTATCATGTTGACCAGTGAGGTCATATTAGTATCATGTTGACCCGTGTGGTCATATTAGTATCATGTTGACCCATGTGGTCATATTCAGTATCATGTTGACCTGTGTGGTCATATTAGTATCATGTTGACCCGTGTGGTCATATTCAGTATCATGTTGACCCGTGAGGTCATATTAGTATCATGTTGACCCGTGTGGTCATATTTAGTATCATGTCGACTCGTGAGGTCATATTAGTGTCATGTTGACCCGTGTGGTCATATTTAGTATCATGTCGACCCGTGAGGTCATATTAGTAACATGTTGACCCGTGTGGTAATATTTAGTATCATGTCGACCCGTGAGGTCATATTAGTATCATGTTGACCCGTGAGGTCATATTAGTATCAAGTTGACCCGTTGGGTTATATTAAGTATCATGTTGACCTTTTTGGTCATATTAAGTATCAAGTTGACCCGTTGGGTTATATTAAGTATCATGTTGACCTTTTTAGTCATACAAAGTATCAAGTTGACCCGTTGGGTCATATTAACTATCATGTTGACCTGTTGGTCAAATTAAGTATCAAGTTGACCCGTTGGGTCATATTCAGTATCATGTTGACATGTTTGGTCATATTAAGCATCAAGTTGACCCAAGTTGACCCGTTTGGTCATATTAAGCACAAGTTGACCCGTTTGGTCGTATTAAGCATCAAGTTGACCTGTTTGGTCATATTAAATGTCATGTTGACCTGTTTGGTCATATTCATTATCATGTTGACCTGTTTGGCCATATTTAGTATAAAGTAGACCTGATTGGTCTTATTATGTCGTGGCTCAACCTCAGTATACGCCATAGCGATAGCGATCTCAACATTATACTTATAGTAGTTCAGCTTTATATTATAGTACAGCTGTAGTATATTAAGTTATATCTCAACCTTGTTTTATGTTATAGTACAATTTTAGTAATTAATTCAGTTTTAGTATCATGTCTTAGTTTAACCTCGTGACAATATTATTGCCGACTTTCTATATTATTAATACCGTCAAAGTGGGACTTTTCTATTCATTCAACTAAAATAATAGATAAATCCGTTACTATTTTATTTAAAAATCGGGATGTTACAGGTGGTGGCCCCCTTAAGAAAAATATTTGTAGTGTACCTTGCTTTGTATTTTTACGTTAAATTCTTATAATTATAATTTTGGCCCTTTTAATATACATGAACTACTTTGGTTTGAAGTTCCGCCACTGGTCGTGAGATGGTTGTCATGGACATAATGAGGTTGTAAGATGGTTTAAGGGTGGATATGGTGAGTTTTGTGAGGTGTTTAGGTTGTCAAAAATGGTGAAGATAGTAAAGTCGTGAGATGGTGATTAAGTTGCTATTTAGGTTGGGAGATAGTAAGAGGCAGGTTGTAAGTCAGTGGTCGTTAAAGCAAGAGTCGAGGGACAATCATTTGAATTTGGGGATTTTCATTAGGTGTTGTTCATATTTTTTGTGTTATTTTCTTCGATTTACCATTTTCACTATTCACAATGCCACAACTTGGTTAAATCGTATGTTCAAAAGTGTGTGTTTTGTGTGTTTCAAGGCTTTGGTAGGGGTTATGTTTCATGTGTGAGGTCATGATTTGTGATTTGTTGTCAATTCATGTCATGCATTCTGTTAGGTGTGTGCCCTCAAGTGTTGTTACGCTTAGGTGGATTTGGCATGTTGGAGTTATATCTTAGTAAGTATGATATCCCTTTATGACATCCTCGTACATTTTAGTGTCGGTTAGCTGGTGTAATAAGTTTAAGTTTAGTTTGGTCGATTTATTAATATCGTGTCCGTATAACTTTAACATCTTGCTAGTTTATTAATATACGCTGTTTCTAACAAAAAAGTACTTTAGAGCATAAAATAACGTTCTAACCAATATCTTTAGAATTTGAGAGTAAGAACTACGAAGAAAGTGTTACTAGCCAATTACTCTAGACACGGGTCTTTGATCAAAGTATTGTTTTTCTTATGTGATGTGTTGTTACAAACTCTTCTACTTAAATACGTTATACACTCGTCATGCCTAATATAAATACCCTCATGTGTTGCATGGGTCGCTTGCCTATTACATCCCGAGAGATCACGTTTCTGATGCTATTTGAAACACCTCTAAACCTGATAGCAATAAACTGAAAATATGGTGAATACAACAAACCCAGGACAAACAATGTGTGACAAACTGTTATATACACATTTCCTTAACATAATATTTTTAAGAATATGATACCTTAAAATGTTTAAGCAGTATGTTGTGTAAGTTGATCCATTTATTTCGTTCAAAAAGAAAAAAAAAAAAAAAAAAAAAAAAAATGTTGATCCATTTATATAAATAATAGATGATTGTAAAAACTCTAACAATAACAACAATAATTTTGTGTACTTTTTCAGTGAACAAAGATTCATTTGCTTTATTTTGGTCAAAATCTGTAATGTACACATAGTGATCGATAAATGACCATTTGGAAATTCATGCACAAGCAAACTTTTGGTACGGAAAAGGTCAAGCGAACATGCAAACACGGTTTTTTTTTTTTTTTTTTTTAGTTAAATTCATGTGTAACTAATGAATGCGGTAAAATGTTGCAATCAGAAAATCCTTTTTTTCTTACTTTTGTAACGTGATTAACATGGTTATAATGTTATATGCACCATAAACAAAAACTGACACGCTCGTTTTTTCTTTTTGGTAAGGTGACGATATTATTATGCTTATTTTTGCGCCACCGAACAAAAATGAACGTTAGACACTTTAAACATATTACAAGCTGACACATTCATTCAATTTAACTCGTTAGCTCATATGAATTTATCAAATAACCGGTACTTGTTTTTAAATTTTATGAACTTCAACATATAAATTTTTGTAGCTTGGTATTATCCAAAAGACCGTAAAAAATCATGGGTAGTCGACAAAAATGTCATACTCAAATAACGTCACCGAATATTCGACAACATTGTACTGAAAATATATAAGTACTTCCAATAATTGAATGAAGTTATTGCTGTTCAAAAAAAAAAAAAATTGAATGAAGTTATTGTGGGCCACTGGGCTGGTTAGGAGTAAAGATTATTGGGCCGAAATGACACTGATTCAAGCCCAATTATATATGGTCACAGACTTTTACAGCTGTATAAATTACATAGCAGAATGCTAGAATCAAGTGCACAATCTAAAATATGGACCTACAGAAAAGGTTAAATAATACTACAACAACAATTGCATGTATGTATAAATAGTCAAATATTCTCATATTGAAATGTCATTCTTGTAATAAATACTTAAGGTCCAGGGTGTTTATACATTTGTGTAATCTCACTTCCATATCAATAAAGACACACTTTCATATGGTGTCTCTCATTTACACACTTTTACACATATACATCAACTTAATCAGTTGATGTCATGGTGACTAAGATACATATCTCCCAATCTTGCATAAATATAATGTCTTCACTGTTTTTTTTGTAAGTCTTTTAAACATGTATTTAGTAGTAACACTTCAATGAAAATATCAACTACAAACTAAATAGGGCAACATGGGGTTCGCATGTCTCATTTAGGGACGAACTTACTTGGAATCTGAGTGTGGCACCAGGCAAACTTCATAAACTTCATTTCAGGCAGTGCAACGTACGGTTTTTTTTTTTTTTTTTTTTTTTTTTTTTTTTGTTCAAAATACGTATTTTCCTTTTACGTGCAACCCCGATTTTATCTAATAAAGTATTTATGGTGTAAATTTAGTACTTGTAATTATATAATTTTTTTTCAACACCCTTTCAAAGAATCACGTGTCCATTTTTTATCTCGCCATGAATACTTTTTAACAAAATAATTTAAAGAGTAAAGTAGACCGTTAGTCCCTAAACTTATGACAAATTTCATACGACATCCAAAAACGCTAATCGTTGCCTTTTTTATCAATGATCGAGAAAATATTACGCTGTGAATCTAAAAATCTAACGTTCGTTAGTTTTGCCAGTTATCCCGGTTATCACATACGCAACACATGAGGGCAATTTTGTCCAAATATTTTTTTTGGCATTTTGTTTTGTGTTGGCTAGTGTACAACTTGTTTTTTCGTTTGTCTTTTTATTCACATCACTCACACACACAATCATCTATAAACCTGTAGCTTATGTTTGTTCTTTTATTTTTCTTTCATTTAAATTAAGTTCACATACGTCATCACAATCTTCAAAATTTTTCATAAATCTTCATGATAATCTTCAAAAATTCCAAAACTAACAAATCTAAAAACACAAAACAAATATAGTTAAGTGCTCATATAACACATTATTTTTACTACAATCATATTTGTATATTACTAAACAATCCACAATGAACAATAGAAATTTATTATAACAACTTTCATCAAACACTCATCTCTTCCTTCTCATAGTTGAGTCATGAGCTTGATCAGATATTAATTAATCAATTATTTCACTTAAAGACCTGTACTTTGGATTAAAGAAAGGCATTGTTGGATTTATATTTCATCATTAAGTAGACCAGTTTTATTTGAGGCATACATTTCTCTTTATCTAATAGCGCACCCATTTCTTGCTTTATTAATCTCAAACCGACCATCCTTGTTGATCGAAAAGTTTAGGTTGACATCAGTTTTTTATAAAGCAGAGTTTCTAAATCCTTGTGTTGACTGTTGAAATATAGATTCAACCTAAACTATGCTTGATACCAACATCCAGACGAAATATAGATTCAAGTATATCTAATAGCACATCCTCCAGCATCGTCACCACACACCACCACCTCAACACCGATCATCACAATATTCACCCTCCACCATCGTCACCAACCATCATCGCCACCCTCCACCATCGCCGCCGCACCAACACCAGAATACTCACCCTCCACCATCGTCACCAACTACCATCACCAACACCAGATCCGAAGTCACCATTGCTAAACCACCAACCACCAGATCCACAGGACAAACGCTACAGGATGATATTTGGGTTTGGTGAAAAAGAAAAAAAAAAAGTGTTTAATTGAGATATTTTTAGGAATGTGACGTTTGAATGAGATTTATATCTCAGGTCTTGTTTATTGGATTTTTTGTCTTGAGAGTCTTGAACTAGTGAAAAAGAAAAAGTAGATTTGGATTGATGAGTTTGTATTGAATTAGAAGGGGTGGGTGAATTAAATTATGATGATATAAAAAGTGTATGAATTGTATTTTTACAGTTTGGTGTCTTTGTATTCATATTTTGAATAGTGGAAAATTGTGTCTAAAGATTTAAAATTATAAATGAAATAAAGATTTTTTTTTTTTTTTTTTTTTTTTTTTTTTTTTTTAATTTAGATTATGAATTAATAACATCAGTAATAATATTGTTAAATAAAAATGAGGGTATAATTTTTTTTTTCCTATTATGAAACCAAGTTTCTTTTTCAGGTTAGTCTTGTATGTAAAAAAAATGATTAATGTAAATAAAAAGGAAGAAGCTGGAAAAAAAAATAATCAAGAAATTGAAAAAAAATAATAGAGAAAAAGGGAAAAAATGTGTTATGCCTTTTATGTACAAAGTACAAGTGGCAAAGCAATGCCAAAGAAGAAAAAAAAATGTAAGAAAGGACAGAAAATGTGTTAGGACAAAATTACTCTCATGTGCTGCGCATGTGAGGACCGAGATAACTGGCAAAACTAACGAGCGTTAGATTTTTGGACTCACGGCCTAATATTTTCTCGATCGTGGATAAAAAAGCAACAATTAGCATTTTTGAATGTCGTATAAAATTCGGCATAAGTTTAGGGACCAACGGTGTAATTTACTCTAATTTAAAAGCAAAGTAATGAACATGCTATCATTACTTGATAAAAAAGTGTAATGCTTGGTTGGTTTTAAATAAACAAAATAAAGTTTATGCAAGGGCTAATCTATAATACTATAAGATTCAGTACATAAATTTAATGTGGAGTTATGATGAAAGAGTTTTTAGAGTTAGAAACAAGTTGGAGTCGTTTCGTAGTTGTATAGAGTACAAGATAGCTAATGCTCGGAATTCAATGCAACCTCATAATAACTACACAATCATGAAAGGAGATGAAGTGCAAGAGTTGCGCTAATTGATCACATGACATTTAGTATAGAATTAAAAGTCGGTTAGATGAAGTGCAAAGGTCGCGAAAGGTTGCAAGAATAATTTATGATTTAACCTAATTCATACCTATATAAACCGACCAAAATCACATTTAGTATCTACATTTGAAGATGATTCACACATCTTTTAGATCTTTAATTGTTCGTAGTGGTATGTAAATTCTCTTTTGCAACATTTTGGAGATGATTCACACATCTTTTAGATATTTGTAATTAACTTGGTCTTCTTTTTTTTCTTAATTTAGTTATCATACGCAGGTACCATGAAAATCACACAAGATCATGCATGCTCCGATAAATGGAACCAAAGATTGGGATACCAACTATTTTCTTTGTTTCTTACATATTTAGGTGATTGTTATAGATAAGCATATATATAGATATATGTATTATGTTAATGCATTTTCATATACAAGTAATTTATGTGCGTTTTCTATTGATGTAGCTCACATGTGCTAATTGATTCAAGAAATGTGCACGAGCATGTATGTAAAGCAACATTTAAATGGTTAAATGATACTTTTTAGCGTGATTAGTTTATGTAAGTAGTTGCTTTCGAATGCTCTTTGAGAAATATTATAATGAATTTATCGTGTGCAATTGAATTACTATTGAAAAGAAGAAGGTCCGTGCATCTCAAAGTGTTTTCTTTTTCTATATGTAGAATCATTAGTGAGAAACCAATATTTACGCCCATTAAATGAGTTTTCAATAATAGCAAAATACGACATATTAAAAATATCACATTGAGTAACGAATAGAAAGGAAAAAATACATAATTTTGACTTAAATCCGTTTGTAAATTATAATATCAAATAAAAAAGTTGAGTTTTAAACATAAGCAAAAGTTCAAACTTTTATCGAAAAACAAAACCGGTGCATTTAATGTGAAGTATATACAACATTGAGATGGAAGTGCAAGGCTTGCCGGAATTTATCACATGATATTTAGTAATTAGTATAGAATTAAAAGTCGGTTATGGATTGAGATGAAGTTGAAAAGTTTGCAAGAATAATTGATGATTTAACTTAATGCAATATATATAGATATATCTATTATGTTAATACATTTCCATATACAAGTAATTTATGTGTGTTTTCTATTGATTTAGCTCACATGCGCGAATTGATTAAAGAAAATGTGCACGATCATGTATGTAAAGCAACATTTAAATAGTTAAATGATTTTTTTAGCATGATTAGTTTATGTAAGCATGCAACTTGAATAATGAATATAAAAGAAAAAATACATAATTTTTGCTCAAACCCATTTGTAAATTAAATAAATTAAGTTTAAGACATAATAGTGGAGTCCAAAGGTTTTAGGAATTATTAATAGTGCGTTAATTAATATTCATTTAGTTAGCTATTTAGAATTGAGTTTATTGATAAAATTTATTAATATTAGTTAGACTTAAATGTTAATTTTCAATGAAATTAGTTGTACAATAAAATGAGATGAAGCTAAAAAGGTTTGTAACGATTTTTATACAGTTTATGTGGCATTATTATATATACATTATTACACAAACTTTAACTTACAAACTTAATAAAGAAAATATTTAACGCACATTAAAATATGACCAATTAGATAGACCTCGTGTGCTTCATATTACCATGCAAAACCCATCTAATGGACAAGTATTGTAGAGCTAAGTAATAGACCAAAAAAAATAAAGCCATTTTTTTATCATGCAAATAAGTAATAGGCCAAAAGAAATAAAGTTATTACAACTTATTAACCAAAAGCTCATATATAAAATGCAACACCACAAAAGCAAAACAACATCAACACTTTTAAATTGTTATACAAGAAAATTAAAACATTTCATACAACATACTAAACAATAATTAAGTATACACTCGCCAATATACAGAAAGAATACACGATTAACAATTAGATTCTTAGCCCGTGCGTAACACGGGTTCTGTATGCCTCGTACTATATATTTTAAAACCTATATGGTGCAAAAGAGAAATCCTAAGTCCGGTTAGTTGGGTATATATACCATATAGACCATATGGATCCAAACTTTTTCCAACATTCATTCGCTCAACTATCAATAAGCCGGTAATCTTTTTTTTATCTATACTACTTATAAAGAATATTGCACCTTCTCTTTTATTAATTTTTTAAGATTTTTATATTTAGATTTTAAGTAAATTACAAGTGACAAAACATAAAGCACAAGTATGTAAAGCACAAAATTTTAAGGTAATCATATCTCTTACATATGTACAATTAATACACCCCTAAACCAATTAATACAAGTTAAGAAACATAATTTACAAGTACTTAAAGCACAAATAAAACTTAAAAACACTATTCTAACATATACAATTAATGCACAATTTAATTCACCCCTTCACCAAAATATACAACTATTAAACCACAATATACAATTTAATCAAGCTATTTGGTACAAGTCTATTATTATTTACTTCCGACGCTAATCCTATTTCACATCTCACAACTCAGCCTACAACCTCATGGTTACAAACCCATCAAGAAATAACTATCAAGTCTCGAATACAAAAGAAAAAAAAATATTAATAAAATAAACAAGATCTCAGATTTTTCTTCTTTCGTATGTTATAATATATTCGTAGACCTCAAAAATCAAACCACACAAAATAACTATCATCATAGATCTGTGAAGAGATCAAACTCTTCTTATTTATATCCGAAAAGAAAGAAAGTTGTATAACAAATTTTTGTTATAAACTTTCTTGGTTTCGTTCAAAAAAATTGTCATACAAAACGAAGAAGAGAGGAGATGGGAGGTGGGATGAGTTGTTTATCGGTTTGGATTGATGATATATGATTTGATCTATGATAGAGCGATTTGAGGAAATGTTTGGGAGAAGCAGATCTGAAGAAGAGAGGAGATGGGAGGCGGATTGTTTTATGTGTGTGTGTGTATCAGGGTTTTACTAATGAGTAAAAGAGTTGTTTCTTGCAATCCACCGACCCACAAAGTTCAATGGGTCAATCAAAATACTATTGTTGTTGTGCGCCTGATCATCAAAACCACAAGCCCATTTATTGGGCTTTCTCTTATCTTTAATTTCTCTAATGATATTAAGCCCATAATCATACTAAAAGTCCATTAATCCCATTAAATTCACGAGTAGTATTTTGAGCAGCAAAAATAACGAGCTATCTTCAGAATTTTTCTGCCAATTTAGTTATTTGCAACTACCCGTTAATGTCGACCACTACGGCCTCTTACATCGTCAAGCAACCAATATCCGCCAATTTGTTACCGCAACAATGCGTTGGCAATCACATAACTTTTTAACTACTTGCAATTATACTACTGTATTAATTAAAATTATTGTTATCTGTAAAGTAATTATTGTTATCTGTAAAGTAATTATTAAAAAAAAGTATGACCGAATAACATCACATTGCCCGAAGATATAGTCACAGGGTACCCGCCGCCGCATCGCGCGGATACCCTGTTAGTTCTTTTTTATTGATTAAACCAAGTAACGAATTAAGTGTGTACGATGATGTTAATAATTTGGTTATCTAGGGTTTGTACGTTTGCTTCTAAATTTGAAATTTAGGTTGTTATTAATTGATTTCAACAGCAATTTTTAAACCCAAAGTCGTGTACAATAATAGATCAACTTATCAAACTAATATTGCAACAGAAACCCTTTTATGAATAGTCATTGCCTGTGAAAAGGATGTCATAAAGCTTTTATGTTTAGAGTCCTTGTGCTACTTCTTCATAGATTATAACCATCTAGATTAGCCTTATCATAACTATATCTAGATTAGCCTTATCGTAAAAGGGGGTCAGAAAATAGTTATAACTTATCTTGAATAACATTTTTCAGCATACTTCAGTCACATATAATAAAGACAAGGCATTTTATAACAAAATTCGATGAATAAAACTAACATTAATAATAATTTGGTTATCTAGGGAATTTGAAATTGCTGTTTTTAGGTTGTTTTTCTTATAGATAGGTAACATAAGTTGTTACAAAGTTCTTACAATTCTATTTGTTTACCAGACAAATGTCTTCTTCAGTAAATGACCTTTTCATTCAATCAACAAACCATGTAAGTCTATCACAACAACATTTTTTATTTTATTATATGCTCTTATAAATTTACACCAGCTAGTCTTTTTTGTAATACAGAAGCATGATCAATCGACGCTACTTCCAGATATCGAATCTATATTTGCTCGAATACTGAGACGACTTTTCCCTGAATTTAAGGGGACCAATGCCTTCATCCTTCCTTTGGAAGGGGTAGCTCGCAAAAAACATGGCGACTACGCTTGGTATCTAATAATTACTCTTGTTTTGTATGTTATTTGTGTTCTTTTTCTGACAAATTTACATTTAATACTTATTACAGCTTCAATGTAATGGAAGTATGCCAGGAAAAACGAAAACAGAATCCAAATCTGTTTGATCGAAAAAAACCAAAACATATTGCAAGGGTGATCATCTTTTCTCTTGTTAAATTTTTTAATGTAATCTATATATTATATCACTGTCTCGGTCTGATATTATATTATTTTAGGCAATCATTAGTGCACTTCAAATTGAGAAACCTAATATGATAAGCAAAAGCTCTCTACGATTACATGATGTTGGTGTAATAACCTTCAAATTAGGCGGGACCTGGATGGCTCAGGTATTTTGATATGAACCGAGTCGATAATGAGGTAAAAGAACAATAAAGATAGAGTAATCGACGTTCGAGAGGTCGAATAAGCTCTCCCAATGGTTTATATTGATGAGATAAACCGACTCCCCAATTGATTAATAAATCAATACTTCATATTCATTCCACATAATAAGAATTACAATCCTAATACCCTATTTATAATAGACTTAACCTAATGCCCTAACTTTCTCACCAAGAAATCTAATAAAAGGAAACTAAATAAAATAATTAATTAATAATAATAATATAATAATGCTGTATCAATTCTTTTTCTTTATCTTCTTTTCCAAACTCTTTTAAAACACACTTCAAAGTTCTCACCTAAATTATCTTGTCTACGCATTTTTCTTTGCAGAGGCTAGAGATGATGCTTCATGATGGCATTGACACATTGGCATCAAGAATATATGAAAGAAAAGCAAGAGCAGTATTCATGTCCGGGCTTAATGTGGTTCGATCCCTTTGTATCATAGAAGCGCTTGCTAGGATGTATTTGTATTCAGGGCTTGATATGTACATGGATTACATGTATATAAATTATCCATATTTTGCAGGCAATTGTTGCTGATGCAGACCCTCAAACTATAATGTATGTTACTTGCTAAGTTTTATCAATACAGTATATTGTACAATGTACATAGTATATCTATCTATCACACACACACACAACAACAATTTATCGACTACTTTATCAATATTTTTTCCAAACTGTTTTTAGTTCAACATATTAATGTGTCTGCTTGTGTATAGTGACATCTTTCACTAATGATGTATGTAGGCATATAGTTTGCAAGCATGAAGCAGACATACTCGTATATGTGGCCCCTCACTTTGAACGAGAGTATACTCAAGGCTGCTTTACTGTACGTAACTTCTACATAGCAGAGAAGGGTGGCTTAGTAATTGCTTTACTAATTTTTAAATTAAAGATTTAAAGGAGAAATTGAATTACTAATTTTTTCCCAGACTGCTAGAAGAGAAGGGTGTCTTCAGGAAGCTACGCTATCTTTTTGTGGAGTCCGAAGTTCAACTAGCAACCTAGAAGAAAAGATGTTTTCTCTGTATTGCGATTTCGATCCTAAATTCGGATCCATTTTTGAACTAGGTAAGGTTATTATTCATTTATTCTAATGTGAGTACTAATATTACAAATATGTCTGTTACGTTTTTACATAAAATTATATCTTCTTATCAGTAACACATACTGTCAAATTGTAATCCAGAACCTTTATTCTCCTATATTCAAAAATGGAGGGACAACTTAAGAACACTAAGAACAGATAACTACATTTCCATTAGAGGATCAAGCACTGTCCATTATGCAGCTACATCCTCACATAAATGGAAGTAACTTGATCTCAAAGGCATCATTAACTGCTCTTAGGGGACTTAAGACTGAGCTCCATTTAAGCCACCGTGACTACATTTCCAATAGCTAAAGTGATAAATAAGTATTCCAAATGCAGTTTACTCCATACCTCACATCTAAAGACCACTATAGTATGGCATCATCACTTGGCTTTCTCCACCTGTGAATCACTCACCGTCTCCCAATTAGACAGACATATCTTCTTGCTAGCTTAGTGAAATGTATTTTTGATAAAAGTATGCTATTTACTAACACAAGGTAGTCCCATCTTTCATGACTCACCCTTTTTAGTACAATAGCTACTCTTATAACATTGGAACCATTTCTAAGCCCAAAACAAAGCAATATGCATTCCTTCCTTATTCTTCCAAACATTCTGAATAGCAACCAGTGTAGCATATTCTTTGTCAATTCTTTATCGGGTTTTGTCCGTACAATAGCTGTCTACTTTCTCAAATGTTCCGATATGGTACGTGTACTATTTTTAATACCTGTATAGGAGGTCTACATTCAGTTTTGTGCTAATATGGCCACTTTTTGACCGGCTACCGGTTGGCAACCTGTAAAACAGGTACAAGTTTTATTTTTGGACAAAAATGGTCCCTAGTGATTTGTTTATTTTGCACAATAGGTCCTTTGCGATTTTTTCAAAAATGGTCCTTTGTAATTTGTTTCTTTTGCAAAATAGGTCCTTTCTGATTTTTTTTCAAAAATGGCCCCTTGTGATTTGTTTCTTTTGCAAAATTGGTCCTTTGCGATTTTTTTTTCGTTTTATCCGAAAAAAAACAATTCGATTTTTTTTAGAAAAAAAAATGTAAAACGAAAATTCTAAAAAAAAATCTAAAAAATTTTTTTTGTGGAAAAACTTTTTTTCCGAAAATAATTTTATATAAAAAGATTTTTCTTATTTCATCTCTAAAAAATTTTTTGAATAAATTTTTTTGGGAAAAAAGTTTTTCGACAATTTTTTTTCTAATTTTTTTAGAAATTTTTTATTTGGATTTCTTTTTTCTAAAAAAAAGTTTGAATTATTTTTTTGGAAAAAAGTTTTTCCACAAATTTTATTTTATAATTTTTTTCGAAATATTGTTTTGTTTTTTTTGGATTTTTTTTTTCTAAAAAAAATTTTCCAAAGATTTTTTTTGGATAAAAAGTTTTTCGACAAATTTTATTTTATAATTTTTATAAAATTATTTTCGGAAAAAAAGTTTTCCACAAAAAAAATAAATAAATAAATAAATAGATTTTTTTTGAATCTTTTTAAAAAAAAAAAGAATTTTCTTTTTACCTTTTTTTTTCTAAAAATAATCGAAAAATTAAAGTCCCACGTACCATATTAGCAGGTCAAAAGGTTACCCACGTACCATATTAGCACGAAACTGAAAATAGACCTCCTATATAGGTATTAAAAATAGTACACGTACCATATCGGTACATTTGAGAAAGTAGACAGCTATTGTACGGACAAAACCCATTCTTTATCCCCTCCTTTATACCATTCCATATCATGCCCTGCAATTATACCTTGATTTCCCATATGTTTTGTTCCACATGTTTTATGGGTTTTCCAGGATCGAATGATCAAACAACTTTCATGCCAACAATCATAAAGAATTAATAAATAAGAAACAGGAAGATATGGGTTGAACCCTTTATATTGATAATGAATAATCAAATGGGTTGATGAATTGTTTACAGCAAACCTAGTCTATATATAAGAGATGAAACGTTGTAATGTTTCATATAAAAGATACAACCCTAAAACTAAACGTTATATCCTAATTAATCTGACTAAATAACCATTTCAATCTAATGGGTTGGTTGGCCCAAAAACAAAACTTGCAGGCTTTATTTTCGACCCATCTTGTTCCCTTTTTGTCTGTGTTGAATTGCTGTAGCCCTAACAAAAATATGCAGAGCCTTGATTTTGAAAAACAAAGATTAATGGATTATGTTTTCCAACATGTTTGAACAGTACTGCAGTTCCTTTCTTGCCAAACAAAGTATACTGATGCAGCAAAGCTTAGCTTCTTTATCACACACCAAATGTTGGTATGACTTTTAACCCGCTAAAGATAAAACATGCCCCAAATCTATTACTATTTTAACGGGATCGATATAACATAGTTAAATTTCACAAGTTTTCGTTTTATCAGCCGAGGCTGCTGGGTATACTATGGAAGAATTCTTTGCTTGTCTTATCATGTAAGATTTTCATGCTTTTATCTTTATCTTTATCCTTATTGTACTTTATAATCTCCAATAATCGGAGTAGAGTGGTCAATCTTATTTTCTTATTAACTTGTTGTAATCAGTTTTTTATTTACAAATTTTTTATATAATGAATCCAACAATGAACACCAGCTATATTCTTTGTTTCATAAAAGAGACACCCTACTTTTAGGTTGAATTTCATATTTATAGTTGTGTTTTGTGTTCTCAACCGTTATACATGTTTAAAAAGTCATAGACTGGCTGAATGCTCATTCAATATGGAGGACATGCTTGATGAAAAGGTATTCTATTCTTATGCTTGATGAATATTGAATTGATCACTGATATGAAATATTTAATCCTCAGGGAAATACATTTGTATATGTACTTAAGACACGAGCTTTAATTAGTTCTGTCATCAAGAATTCTCGCGGTGCATGCTTGTTTAAATCAAAGGAGGTAAGGCTTTTTTTTCCCCTCTAATGTTATTACAAGTTTTCATCTCGGCCAAATTTATTATCGCTTTCTTGTTCTTGGCTCTAAACAGGCATTGGTTGGCAAGGAAGAACGTGAGTTGGGATTACATTTGATGGAGTTCAGTGGGATTAGACGACTTAATGAGACAAATAAGTATACCAATTATAAATCTATTTTGGTTTCTAATTGGGTACAGATGTTGGGGGTGAATATTCTGCCCGCAAGATAAACTTGGTAAAGAGAATCGTAATATTGTGTATTGTATATTGTGTAAATCACGATTACATCCAGGGGATTATATATATAGAAGAGATAATTACACTCTAATCCCTCTAATATAATAATATATAAATATAACTTAATTGTCTAATATTCCCCCCGCAAGCAAAGGCCAGGGAACGACCTGTAGCTTGGACTGTAAGAGACAAAATGTTGTGAGGATAGGGGCTTGGTAAACACATCTGCGATCTGATGATCATCAGTAGTTATGAACTGAACTAAAAGCTGTCGTTGTGCTACTCTTTCTCGAACAAAATGAAAATCAACTTCTACATGCTTTGTACGTGCATGAAAGGCAGGATTTGTAACAATTCACATTTTTCAGGATAATTACTATTCCCGGAAAATTTCACTATTACTTTTACTATTCATTTTCCCGAAAATTTTCCCGAAATTTGATTTTTATTTCTTGGGCTGAAGTGATAAATCATTTCCATGGCAAATTAAAAGTTTGACATTCATAAGCTCATTTTCGTGAAAGTTATTAAGGAATTACATGGAATTACACGTTTTAGGGTAAAACGTCATTCAGAAATTCTACGCACAACGAAATTCGGTCGCGTTAATTTTCCCTGTATCAGAAAAATGTTTGACACACTCATGATTTATTTGAGAATAAATCATGACTGAGAAAAACATGACCAAAATAAACCTCGACCGTGAAAAACTGGAATTTTCAGTTTTAAGCGTTTTTACTCAGCCGTAACCTTAGCCTATACCTGCACCGCATTTCTAAGACGATTTAAGTTTTCAACTTTTTAGAAAAAGTCAACATATTTTTCCCTCCTCCATTGACCAAAAATCATCCCTTGATTTTATAAGTTATTCCTTGATTTTTAGGCTTACGGTTTGATGTCTAAAAGACATTTAATACCAACCGACACTAGACTGAGCCCAGTCTAGACATTATAAGTCATTTTAAATCATTTTTATCCTATTAGAAAAGTAACATTTTACTTTTCTCAATTTTACGCAATATTCGTACATTTTACGTATTACGCGTTTTAGACCCGTGTTTCCAGTTTTTAGCAGGGTTTTAGCACCCGATAGAACCTACCACTCATTTTATATTTTATTATGGACTATATGGACATGTTTAACAATACTTTCAAATTCCATAATTTTACGACACCCGGTTTTACGTTTTAAGGCTTAATCATTTACGATTGGCATTTCCCGGAGTCAAAACTCATCCAATACTTGGATAATATCATCCAAGACCAACTCATCCCTTCCTATCCACTCCAAACCGCCACTAGGAGGGGGGATTCACACTATGTGGCTCAATCTCATGCTTTATGCCTTAAGATGTTAACATGTGTTAACCTTGGTGAGCAAGTGTTGACAAGTCAAAGGAAGTAACCTCCTTAAGACCCTATAAAAGCCCCCCCATCCCCCTTTGTTGCCGTGGATACTCAACACCAAAACCACACCATCCTTTGCTCATTTCCTTCTAGTTTCATGCATAATTCAAGTGCTTCTTCAAGGTTGAAAATCTAGTTAGGTTTTCATTCATCAAAACACTTCCATAACCTCATATACTTGGTGATTTCTCTTGAGTTTAAATCCACTCAAGTCACCTCAACCTTCATCATCCATCTTTCAAGATTACAAGAGTAGAAAGATTGCATGAAGTGAAGTAGGTTGAAGCAAGTCTATCAAAGTCCATTTCCTTACTTGTTACTTCCTTTCTTTATTAGAAAGCCAAAAGTTGTAAGCCAAACCCTAACATGCTTCTTGTTAATTTATCATGTTCATATCATTTACATGTTATTCTTGCTATATTATGTCTTGTATGAATGTCCATGATGTATAAAAATGAGTAAAAGATGTTGTTATAATGAATTGTTAAGATAAGTTACTATAACAAGCAAACTAGTGACTTTCTTGGTAAGACCTGATCAAAATGGTAAAAATATGATGTTGGATCATTACATATTATATTAGAGAATTTAACAAGGAAACCATAGCAATTTGAACCACCCAAAACGAGTATACGAGTCAAAAGTTACGCCCATTTGAAGTTACCAAAACTTTGCGGCAAACTGCCAAATACCATTCTGATCAAATTTGGGTTTTGAAAGTCATACTTCTGGTCCGATTCATCAAAAAGTTAAAACACGAAAGTTGTCCGGAACTCCGTTTTCGTTCAAGAATAAAGAAGCTCGAGCCCTAAAAACGCTTTCCGAGTGATAAAATTCTTCAAAATCTAAACAGCCCATTTTTAGGCGAAAGTCACTAGATTATGGTTATACTTTAAAAGGAACAAGAGGTCTTATGACCTATAATCAAGACCACAACCATGGCTAGAGCCAAGGTTGTGTCTCATGACCTTGGAACAAGGACCAAAGGTCATGGCTAGGCCATGACGAAATGACCATACCAACTTACTTAGGCGAAAACATGAGTTAAGACCATATATACATACCAAGGCGAAAACATGAGTTAAGACCATATATACATACCAAGGCGAAAACATGAGCTAACGACCATATAAACTTACCAAGACAAATACATGAACAAGAGTTGGCGATAACTTGAACATACAATTTGGATCTACTTCATCAAAGGAACCATGAGATATTACAAAGAAAAATGGTCATACAAGACTTATGAAACATACCCTAATAACAATCTTCATGTACTAATAAACTTTCCTAAGTTTATTCAAATATCGGACATGTAACTTTTCGGATCAAAACTTATATCTATATATGTTATCAACTACTACAATAGTAGGGAGCCTCATGTGAGGAGTTCATTATGTAAGCCGTCGAGTTGAGTTGTGGATTTACGAATTAAAGTGTCCTGGCTCCTCGAACGCTTACTAACATGGCTTCTGAATTATGTCGGCCCGAACAGTAGTAAACGATATACAAAACATACATGTTTTATGAATCATTTCTTTCAAAGACTTACACTATACATCATACCACATCATGGACTAAGTGCAAGACATTTATTGGCGTGTTTATGTTTCCTTAGACATTATTCCAAACCTAAGTTACAAAAATTATTCTAGGTTGCTCGTAGAAGTTCTTACGGCATATCCATCATTCTCATTATACATCATCCAACTCAAGGTGAGTTCATAGCCCCACTTTCCATTACTTAATTGTTTTACAAACCCTTGGGGGGAATACATGCTATTTTTAACCGAGCACAATGTTTTTAAATTGTATGCTGCCTGATTGTTTTATTATCACTAAGTACCAGCCTTGCTAAACCGATATCCTTTATTATGAACCATTTAATCACTAGCAATAGTGAGCGCGAATATTGTGAATAGGCCTATTGGGATTGACGAATCCTATTTGTCTTGACTAAGTTCAAACAAATGCACTAATATTTGAGATTTAGGTATGTTAGCAAAGTACCTACCGGGATAAATCTGCCGATCGATATTGGTACACGTTAACGTTATGGTGTCATAAGCTTAGTGTATAATACATTTTATGGGCGTATAATAACGTAGCCTGCCTGCTTTGTTTTCCAAACATTGGTGTGAGTCCATAGCTCACACTACCAACATATTGTGTTCAAACATTAAACAAACTCTATGAATATCACTCAACCTTTGTGTTGACCTCTCAAGCATGTATTTCAGGTTCATGACGATCAAGGATGGCACGGAAGGACACGGATACTCAAGAGGGCTATAAATTTTATTATCATTCAAAAACTCACTTAATGTGATGTGTAAACATGGAACCAATTGGGACCTCATTTTGTAATCTCTGATATTTATATAATTTGAATGATAAATCTTTTAAAACGACTCAATTGGAGTTCGTTTTCTATTATTGTGACTATTGTGCCGTCGAGTAACACCCAGTTCGAATTCCGCTGCAACCATGAATTGGGGGTGTTACAGATTGGTACCAGAGCCATGGTTATAGAGAAACGGTTCTAATTGAGACCTAAACTATAACTGCACATACAAGCAAAAACATTTTTATAGCCTTCCGCCCTCCATGTCTTCCATCCTCCAGACGATTATGGATTTAGTAAACATGTTATGATACACAAACATATTAGTATATTCATATATATCCATTTTGAGCATTTCCCTGTAAGCATTAGTATATTGATATATAAACTCGGTTTATTTTCAATCATTTTATCTAAACATATCTGCGTATGCCTATTCTATGGCATTTCGGCACAACTACATTCTCCCAATCATGTTCCTACTCCAACATTCATTTCCAAGACATTGTATGTTACAATGGTCTCATTCATTTTCCAAGACATTGTGAGATACAATGGTCTCATTCATTTTCCAAGACATTGTATTATACAATGGTCTTAACCATTTCTCAAATGTTTTGAGTCACACAATGGTCTAACCTACTTCCCAGACATTGTGAATTGCACAATGGTCTAACCTACTTCTGAGACATTGTGTTTTGCACAATGGTCTCTAAAATTATTCCATCACATCATCAATATCATTTCATATGATATCAAAAACCCGTCACAACCTATCGATTTCTAAATAGAAATATGAGATTTATAAAGGACAAACAAATCCATCACCTACAAAAGCTGAGGTTCAGCCCTACATACATCAAAGTTTTCTTCTGAAATCTTCATTATTAAAAATTCGTGATCCTGGCCAAGTATGTTCTATTTTAGAACTACTAAAAACTTCCTTTCCATACGTACCTACCCTTACTATCTTCTATGCAATGGAATATGAAAACATACGTTACAAGTCTTGTATGGACGGGACTTGCAACTTAAGGGTTTGACATCGCCTTTGTTTAGTGGACAGTTTCCCGAAAGCAACGGACATATCACAAGTATACCTAATTTAGGTATTTGAAAATTTTATCGAACCTTGGCTAAATATAGACTAGTCACCTATATTTAACCTAGGGACAGTGGAATATAGTCTGACTAACTATATTCGACTTAAAATTTCCAAATACTGAGAATAGTTGTACTAGGGTTATGTTTAGGTTGATTTCCTACATGAACACGATAAACCACCAGAATACATTAAAACAATCTAGAGACACGATAGTGTCTTACCACTCAGCGAGATCTTAACACCTTATTTGTATGATCTAAATTCATTCTTGAAATCTTTCATTTATGAGATAATCCGAACTACTATCTGGGATAGTTATCAATTATTCTCTTCATCCTGTAGAAGTACTATCCTGTTTAGGTCCTAAGGATACCATCCCGTCATAAACCTTTAAAATTTCTTAAAATTTTAAAGCAAACTTGACATCTCTACCAATATTAACATTAAGCATACACTAAGCACTTTTGTTCATCAACATATCACAACATTACCTTCACAACCGTGGCAAACACAAACTCATTAACAGATCTTGATGCACTTTTAAAGCTCAAATCATCCATAGTTACATCACAAGCACCCTCATCAGCTTTACAAGATTGAATATTCATCTTGTACTTTTGCAACACCAGTATCATCTCGTAATACCCTACCTTGTAACTCACCGGCTAATTGTGAATGTTGTGTTGGGAATTCTTAAGTAGGATGATTTGTAATTATTTGAATGGATTGGGATGCCTTTTCATTTAAATAAAGACATTGTAAATCACCGAACCATAAGTTTATATTTCCGTATTTACATTGTTTGGGATGCCTCTCTATGTAAATAAAGAATTATAAACAAGTGGGCTTGTTTGTATCCGAAATAATATAGGTATGAAGTCAATAAACACTAGGTACAACAACCGATTACCTACTAGGCTATGATTGCAATTACTATCTCAATTCCTATTAATATTCGACTGCTATATCAATTTCCTTTGATATTCGACTATTACCATACCTTTCCTACATAAAAGTAAGCCTCATCCTACGCCATACACTGAAATAACAAATCAAACTGCATCACTAGTAATCCCGGACTTTAGTCCTCATAAGTAACCACACCTTTTCATCAACACCACTCCAACATATGATACACACAGAACTTCGGGACGAAGTTCCCCGTAAGGGGTAGAGACTGTAACAATTCACATTTTTCAGGATAATTACTATTCCCGGAAAATTTCACTATTACTTTTACTATTCATTTTCCCGAAAATTTTCCCGAAATTTGATTTTTATTTCTTGGGCTGAAGTGATAAATCATTTCCATGGCAAATTAAAAGTTTGACATTCATAAGCTCATTTTCGTGAAAGTTATTAAGGAATTACACGGAATTACACGTTTTAGGGTAAAACGTCATTCAGAAATTCTACGCACAACGAAATTCGGTCGCGTTAATTTTCCCTGTATCAGAAAAATGTTTGACACACTCATGATTTATTTGAGAATAAATCATGACTGAGAAAAACATGACCAAAATAAACCTCGGCCGTGAAAAACTGGAATTTTCAGTTTTAAGCGTTTTTACTCAGCCGTAACCTTAGCCTATACCTGCACCGCATTTCTAAGACGATTTATGTTTTCAACTTTTTAGAAAAATTCAACATATTTTTCCCTCCTCCATTGACCAAAAATCATCCCTTGATTTTATAAGTCATTCCTTGATTTTTAGGCTTACGGTTTGATGTCTAAAAGACATTTAATACCAACCGACACTAGACTGAGCCCAGTCTAGACATTATAAGTTATTTTAAATCATTTTTATCCTATTAGAAAAGTAACATTTTACTTTTCTCAATTTTACGCAATATTCGTACATTTTACGTATTACGCGTTTTAGACCCGTGTTTCCAGTTTTTAGCAGGGTTTTAGCACCCGATAGAACCTACCACTCATTTTATATTTTATTATGGACTATATGGACATGTTTAACAATACTTTCAAATTCCATAATTTTACGACACCCGGTTTTACGTTTTAAGGCTTAATCATTTACGATTGGCATTTCCCGGAGTCAAAACTCATCCAATACTTGGATAATATCATCCAAGACCAACTCATCCCTTCCTATCCACTCCAAACCGCCACTAGGAGGGGGGATTCACACTATGTGGCTCAATCTCATGCTTTATGCCTTAAGATGTTAACATGTGTTAACCTTGGTGAGCAAGTGTTGACAAGTCAAAGGAAGTAACCTCCTTAAGACCCTATAAAAGCCCCCCCATCCCCCTTTGTTGCCGTGGATACTCAACACCAAAACCACACCATCCTTTGCTCATTTCCTTCTAGTTTCATGCATAATTCAAGTGCTTCTTCAAGGTTGAAAATCTAGTTAGGTTTTCATTCATCAAAACACTTCCATAACCTCATATACTTGGTGATTTCTCTTGAGTTTAAATCCACTCAAGTCACCTCAACCTTCATCATCCATCTTTCAAGATTACAAGAGTAGAAAGATTGCATGAAGTGAAGTGGGTTGAAGCAAGTCTATCAAAGTCCATTTCCTTACTTGTTACTTCCTTTCTTTATTAGAAATCCAAAAGTTGTAAGCCAAACCCTAACATGATTCTTGTTAATTTATCATGTTCATATCATTTACATGTTATTCTTGCTATATTATGTCTTGTATGAATGTCCATGATGTATAAAAATGAGTAAAAGATGTTGTTATAATGAATTGTTAAGATAAGTTACTATAACAAGCAAACTAGTGACTTTCTTGGTAAGACCTGATCAAAATGGTAAAAATATGATGTTGGATCATTACATATTATATTAGAGAATTTAACAAGGAAACCATAGCAATTTGAACCACCCAAAACGAGTATACGAGTCAAAAGTTACGCCCATTTGAAGTTACCAAAACTTTGCGGCAAACTGCCAAATACCATTCTGATCAAATTTGGGTTTTGAAAGTCATACTTCTGGTCCGATTCATCAAAAAGTTAAAACACGAAAGTTGTCCGGAACTCCGTTTTCGTTCAAGAATAAAGAAGCTCGAGCCCTAAAAACGCTTTCCGAGTGATAAAATTCTTCAAAATCTAAACAGCCCATTTTTAGGCGAAAGTCACTAGATTATGGTTATACTTTAAAAGGAACAAGAGGTCTTATGACCTATAATCAAGACCACAACCATGGCTAGAGCCAAGGTTGTGTCTCATGACCTTGGAACAAGGACCAAAGGTCATGGCTAGGCCATGACGAAATGACCATACCAACTTACTTAGGCGAAAACATGAGTTAAGACCATATATACATACCAAGGCGAAAACATGAGTTAAGACCATATATACATACCAAGGCGAAAACATGAGCTAACGACCATATAAACTTACCAAGACAAATACATGAACAAGAGTTGGCGATAACTTGAACATACAATTTGGATCTACTTCATCAAAGGAACCATGAGATATTACAAAGAAAAATGGTCATACAAGACTTATGAAACATACCCTAATAACAATCTTCATGTACTAATAAACTTTCCTAAGTTTATTCAAATATCGGACATGTAACTTTTCGGATCAAAACTTATATCTATATATGTTATCAACTACTACAATAGTAGGGAGCCTCATGTGAGGAGTTCATTATGTAAGCCGTCGAGTTGAGTTGTGGATTTACGAATTAAAGTGTCCTGGCTCCTCGAACGCTTACTAACATGGCTTCTGAATTATGTCGGCCCGAACAGTAGTAAACGATATACAAAACATACATGTTTTATGAATCATTTCTTTCAAAGACTTACACTATACATCATACCACATCATGGACTAAGTGCAAGACATTTATTGGCGTGTTTATGTTTCCTTAGACATTATTCCAAACCTAAGTTACAACAATTATTCTAGGTTGCTCGTAGAAGTTCTTACGGCATATCCATCATTCTCATTATACATCATCCAACTCAAGGTGAGTTCATAGCCCCACTTTCCATTACTTAATTGTTTTACAAACCCTTGGGGGGAATACATGCTATTTTTAACCGAGCACAATGTTTTTAAATTGTATGCTGCCTGATTGTTTTATTATCACTAAGTACCAGCCTTGTTAAACCGATATCCTTTATTATGAACCATTTAATCACTAGCAATAGTGAGCGCGAATATTGTGAATAGGCCTATTGGGATTGACGAATCCTATTTGTCTTGACTAAGTTCAAACAAATGCACTAATATTTGAGATTTAGGTATGTTAGCAAAGTACCTACCGGGATAAATCTGCCGATTGATATTGGTACACGTCAACGTTATGGTGTCATAAGCTTAGTGTATAATACATTTTATGGGCGTATAATAACGTAGCCTGCCTGCTTTGTTTTCCAAACATTGGTGTGAGTCCATAGCTCACACTACCAACATATTGTGTTCAAACATTAAACAAACTCTATGAATATCACTCAACCTTTGTGTTGACCTCTCAAGCATGTATTTCAGGTTCATGACGATCAAGGATGGCACGGAAGGACACGGATACTCAAGAGGGCTATAAATTTTATTATCATTCAAAAACTCACTTAATGTGATGTGTAAACATGGAACCAATTGGGACCTCATTTTGTAATCTCTGATATTTATATAATTTGAATGATAAATCTTTTAAAACGACTCAATTGGAGTTCGTTTTCTATTATTGTGACTATTGTGCCGTCGAGTAACACCCAGTTCGAATTCCACTGCAACCATGAATTGGGGGTGTTACAGGATTCGCTGAAAGGTACGTGGCGCCAAGATTATCACACCATAATTGGGTACTGACTTAATTGGCACATGAAGCTCATGTAGAAGATCTTGAAGCCATGTGAGTTCTGCAACAGTATTGGCAAGAGCCTTGTATTCCTTTAGTTGATCCGGCTGAGAAGTGAACGAGGTGGATATAGATCCTACTGTGGTACGAGTGTTGACAGCAGCGGTGAATGCTTGAGCTGGCGGGATTTCAGTGGCTGATTTCTTAATCATGTAGTCATGATCTGATAACAGACCATGGAGTTCAGCAAAGGCAGAGGCAAATTGGCGACCAAGGAGGGTGAATATTTTGATGCCCTTGCTAATATTGGCGAACCTATGAAAGAAAAAGACTTGGTGATGTTGGTTATATCTGGTCTTCGAGAAGAGTACAATGGTGAATGCTTGAGCTGGCGGGATTTCAGTGGCTGATTTCTTAATCATGTAGTCAATAACAGACCATGGAGTTCAGCAAAGGCAGTGGCAAATTGGCGGCCAAGGAGGGTGGATTTCAGGCCATTGTACTCTTCTCGAAGACCAGATATAACCAACATCACCAAGTCTTTTTCTTTCATAGGTTCGCCAATATTAGCAAGAGCATCAAAATATTCCTGAGCCCTAGTCAGGTATGCAGAGGAAGTTTCATCAGCTTTCAACTCCAACTTTAAAAGTTGAGTTTTCAGAGTATATTCCCTTGAACATGTTGGAATGATGCCTCGGAGATGGTATAAAAAAGTAACATGCGTACGTCAGCATCATTGGAAATCCATGTTGTGTAATCTGGATTTGGTTGTGGGCAGGTATTGTGTCTTTTCCTAATGATAAAGGGGTAATAGTAACCGGTGGGCAGGGAATTGAACCATCAATATAACCAAACAGGTTATTGGTAACAAGAAAGGGTTGAAGCATGGCTTTCCAGTAGCCATAATTTTTAGGAGATAATGTAAAACCAAATTTATGGTGACAGTGGAGGGGTTTCTCGATGGAAGTAAAGGCTCTAATTGCCATTGGGATTTCAGTGGCGGCTGTTGTAAATTAGAGAAGGAGGATACCTTTTGCTGGAGAATCGATAGCAGGTGTTGCTATTGTTGTTATGGACGACTTGTGGAGGGAGCATTGTAGTGCTGATTGGCAGTGAGAGTGGCAGGAAAAAAATATAGGAGTAATAATAATAAAAATAATAATAATAAACCCTAGCCCCGATACCAAGATAAACTTGGTAAAGAGAATCGTAATATTGTGTATTGTATATTGTGTAAATTACGATTACATCCGGGGGATTATATAGAAGAGATAATTACACCCTAATCCCTCTAATATAATAATATATAAATACAACTTAATTGTCTAATACTGCGTGAAGTCATGTAAAAAATGTAGATGAAATAATGAAGTGAAAGTGTGGTTTTATAGATTTTCCTAATTTTGTTAATACGAAAAATCTAACTTTCTTTTCCAGGTTATTGAAACGGCATATTCAGCTTTGGTGTCAAATGTTGTGTGCGAGTACCTGTGCGATTTATCCAAGTTATTTACAAGTTACTACCAAAAGGTATATATACTTGCATATGCTTTTTCTCACACAATATTGAATCTAAGTTAAATTTACTCGAAGCTCAAATCTTAAAAAAGAAGAAGCAATTATGACGTCTTTTGTCCCGGTTTAGCATAACTATTTAGCATAATTTTGATAGTTTTGCTAGGTTCGTGAGTCTGCTTTTGGGAAAGCAGATCATTGATATATTGTCTTTTAGTAAATGCTTTTTTCTTACAATATTTAGTTGAATTTTTGGTTTCCTTGAACTAAGTTAATTTTCTAAAAATTAGTTTTTGACTATTTAAAATTAATATGGTTTTGATTATTTTGGCAGGTTCGGCATGGCAACGCGGCCATATTAGGGAAGTGTAAGGAAACTGAATTGATAATGGACAAATGTTTTGATCTTTTGGGGATCGCTCCGGTAGGCCTTTATCTAGCAAATTTTGTTTGATTTGGTTTTTTGTCTCTGTTTTTTTACCCGTATCATGTTATGCGGGAGTATTGTTTGTTCGTCGTTGTTGAACGTCAGTTAAGATTTATTTTAAGTTTTTGGGGTTTATGTTCTTTAATTTAAATTGGTCCTGGTCTTAATACCATGCTATTATTGAATTGGTTTATGTATAAACATGATTATTTTTTTCAAAACTTTTAGTATAAAAAAACAAAGTTGGTCACAATTCCACATTTGGTCCGGGTCTTAATACCATACTATTATTGAATTGGTTCATGTATAAACATTAAACATGATTATTTTTTTCAAAACTTTTAGTATAAAAAAACAAAGTTGGTCACAATTTCACATTTTATTACTAGTTCTAAACTTTCTTTTTTTTTTATAGGGCATCTCATCGGTTTTTGGCATTTTTGGCTTCCCGTCATCGAAACATGTAATCTTATCATGTGCAAGACATGATGTACCTTGTAGAGAGATTTCTGAAGTTATGTAACTACATATTGAAAATATAATGTATATATTATTATATGCTAATTTTGTTTCACTTCTTGTAAAGGTTGGCTCATTTTGTTATCTGTAATTGAAATATTATATATAAATAAAATTAAAATAGTTATAAGATTTAACAATTTTATTAATTTTATAATCAGTTTCAAAAAACAAGTTTCAGAGCTTTTTTTTTTTTTTTTTTTTTTTTTTTTTTTTTTTTAATTGTGAAATGACACAAACCGGGTACAAAGCCATGTTTAGTGACTCAGGCTCAATTGTAAGTTTTCATTTCAACGTTTGCAGTTATTTGGATATTTACAATTTTTTTATAAGGAATTGCTATTAGCTCTGTTTACAAAATGAGCCAACGTGCAACAAAACGATCTTTTAGTGACCTGTATATTTTCGGGACCATTTCGGTAGTCGATGCATTTGAGGCAAGAGCCGATGGGTGGACAATGTCAGATGAGAAAGATTATTGTTATGTGTCGTATTTTAACCGGGAATGGTATGAGCCATTAGGCATGTCCAACGGTTCTTGCATTCCCATTGACGACCCAAGTTGTCGCCGTTCTGTCCCCGTATCGTCCTTCCTTAAGCTTCATGTGCTGCTCCATGCTACGAGCAAGGAAAAAGATAAATATTATAAAATTTGTTGTTGCAACTGTTACACCCCGTGCCCGATTTGACCAAAATTTAAAACTTTTACGCGAAAACGCTTTGACCCGCTACTGACCTCCTGTCACTCTTTTATAAACTGGATGAAATCTATTACAAAACATACATTGAGACCATTTTTAGAAGAAACTAGACTCAATTACCTTCGAAACGACGGGTGGCACGACCTTTAACGACTTATAGTTTAAAGGATATGATTTTTCTAACATGACCCATTTTCAGCACTACCTGCTGTCCCAAACACCCCTTTTTCTGCATAACCCTTTTTCTGCATTTTTGACCCATTTTCCGGAAAACAACTTTTATAACATGACGTTACACCAAAACTTTCAGAAATCGTAATTACATCATAATACACCATTTTCATAATTGTACTTGATCTCAATGACCCATAAATATATACTTTTACAAACTTATGGGTGTTTTGCCAAACACCCATTTTGACCCGTTTGCATATACAATTAACCATAACACCTTTAACCATAAAATAAACACTTGAAACTTAACCAAATGCTCATTTTACATTAAAGACCATGACGACTTTGATCCATGACCATTGACCCGTTCACATCCCAAAATGGGTACAAACATACATTGATCTAAACACCCCTTTAACCTTGACCATAAACTTTTAACCATACTTTGACATACCAATTGACTACCAATTCACTATAACAACCTTGACATACATTTTGACACTTGACTACACGTTACAAACCATTGAAAGACTAACGGGGGTTCAACCTTGAGTTTGAGCTCGGTAACTACGACTAAGCTCTAAAACATAAGCAATAACCTTCTAGCATCCATAATTACGATCCTTAAGCTTAATCCATGCCATAGCACTTCCACAATATCCTACAAAACATTGAAACACTATAACGTAACCTTTCACTTAGTAAGTAACTAGATTATCATATAATTATACTTCAATTCACAAGTATGCATCATGAACACAATAAGCCATTATAATCTCATAACCATCACCATAGAAATACCATAATCTATAACACATAACAATTACAAACATACCTTAATCCTTCCATATCATGATCTATCACTTGAATAGTCTCATTAGTCAAGCCTTCTATGACACTAAACTTACTAATCCAAAACTTTATCTTACAACTCATTCATAATCACAAAACATGAGAATATTCATATAAATCACATAATAATTAGTTACTTACCTTATCAATCCAAGCTAAGATTACCCATCATAATCTTCATCATCAACCTCCTCTTTACATCTTGATGTGGAAATCACTGCTAGGGATTTATCTCTTTAATTAGAACACTTAAGCACTATTAGAGATCATAAGGCTTCCATGTTTCCCTCCTTTTTCTCTCCTAAACCGACATACACCCATCACACCACTTTTCTAGATAATAATAAATTTGTAGTACCTGGATATTTCTAGTTACAACTTTCTTTACAACAAAGTTATTTCTCATTTGGCATATTTGGTCCCTTAAGTGCTATAACAATTTGGTCCTGGTACTAGAACAAGTTGGTTCTAGTGCCAGTTTGGGATTTTGGCAAGAATAGCCCCTCTAGTCCTATAACAATTCAGTGTTGGTACTAGAACAAGTCGGTTCTAGTGCCACTTTGAGACTTTGGCAAGAATAGTCCCTGCAGATTAGAACAAGGTGTTTCTAGTACTAAAACAAGTTGGTTTTAGTAACAGTTTGGTCATTTGGCAACTTAGGTCCCTCAGGTCCATTTTCTTTCTACTTTAGCCACATTAACTTTATAACTCATTTAACAATTGACAATTTTAATCCCTTAAGTCTAAATCTCTTATATTTAAGACACATCAATCTCTCTATAATCATATTACATCTTCTTTGACTATTAAATTTACCATCGGGTTTGACGAGCTAATCACATAACACTTTCAACTTAACATCCATTGACTAACCAATCATATCGAGTCTCCTGACTCATAAAAGTTTTAGTTTCATCTAGAGTCATACTCGTTTGAAAACGGGTTTTGGGTGTAACAATTCTATCCCCTTATTTAGATTTCGTCCCCGAAATCTCTTGTCTATTACAAACAAAAAAAACATGGTTACATAAAGCTCCTCATTCTATCTTAACATTTTCAAGTATTTAATCAATTGGTTGTAACGATTTATTTAATCATGTAACTCTAGGTACACTATAATGCAATCAATACACTTAATTCATATCACTTGTTGCTTAATTTCTATAACCACATGACTTTTGTTAAGTCTTTATATCATCCGAGTGATATTTACTATAACCATTAGGTCATTTGATCAACACTTTTACTATTACACCATACTTTCAATCTATTTATTCTGAGTTTTCTATCAACGACTATGTGTCACTTGGGAAAATTTGAACCATCTTGACTTTACACAAGTAAACAGTTGACTATTACTTTCACATTCTACCGTAGCCGCTTAACCATTATTTTAACGTTCTTACTATAACGCCTCGTCTCCTCTACTTCTTTCTATAAATTTCCCATTAAAGACTATAAGTCTCATAGGAAAATTCAATACTCTGACTTCATAAAGTCAAACTTTAACTTATACCATTATTTACACATAAGGGTGCTAATAATAATTAGCATCTATTACTATCATTACTCACATTTTGTACCACGCAACAAGGCACATTATAGCATCATAGCAATTTCTTAATCCTTATTCCATCTATTTGAATTTCTAAGACGTCTAATATATTCTTGTTTCCATTCTCTACTCTTTTAATTCTACTCATGTCACGTCGGGAATACATAAGCCCATTCATTTATACTTTCTCATTTACATGGAAAGGCGTCCCAATCGATGTAATCAAGAAACATAAGCTCATGGTTCGGCAATCCACAATTTCTTTATTTGAATGAAAAGGCGTCCCAATCCATTTAAATAAGGAAATCATAAATTATCCTACTTATACACTTCTGACATAACACTTACACTACTAGTACATGCTTTAACCTTCAATCTTTCATTTTCATATTACATTACGTTCATCGTTTAAAATTTAAATGTTTCACTTTAACTTTTCTCTTTTCTAGCTTGGATCCAAATTGGCTATAACATTTCCAACTCGGCCATCCCGAAGGACACCATCTATAACATTTTGGCCATCCCGAAGGAAATCATCTATAACATTTTGGCCATCCCGAAGGATTTCTTTAACATTCACATTGTAACACTTTAATAATGGACCCACGCTATTTACATTTTAACACATACACACACTATAACATCCTTTTTATTTAGTTAAAGTAGGCGTCATAAGGCATATAAGACATGCTTATTATAATTACACATCTTTTATATGTTTACCATCTTACTATAACTTTCACTCATCAATCCCTTGTTGACCATAACCACATCGTTATCTTTATACTTTAGTCTACACGACTCTTCTTCTTCATATAGACCTTACACAAGTCGTCAATTATAGCGCATTCATTATCATCCATTTATTCTTCTTCCACATTTTATAACTTTAACACGATCTCGTCGTGTTTTACTATACCACATATCATCACGTTCTATTCATGGACTTTAACTCATTACATTTTAATTATTATGCACATAGGCAATATCGTTCTATTTCATCATTTACATACCATCAAACTTTATGCCTTATCCCATTCTATAACTTCACCACATTCATTACGTCTTTATATATTTTATATCATGCCTTTACAACGTTATACTGTAACATATATACATCATCACTACATGTTCATGCTTTTACATACTTTAACTTATTTCTTTAATTATCTATGCCTTTAAGCACTATCGTTCTGTCTTGTCTTTACATATATACCTTACATAAATTATTAACTATAACATACTCATTAGTGTCGCCTATTCTTTACATACATTTTATGAGCTCGTCATATTTACCATACAATATTTCATTACATTCTTGCTTACGTACTTAACTCATTTCATTTCAATCATTAGAACATAAGCCTTACCATTTATCTTGTCATTACCTTACCGACACACTTTACACCCTTGACCCATTCTATTTTTTTGCTTAATTACTTTAACCATTCATTTCTTCTCAATCATTATGTCATCCAATACATAATTCACTCCTCTAATGTATACCATTTAACCATTTATATGACTATTTCGTGACCTTCAAACTTATCACATTCTAACTTTTCCGTCAAGAACTAGTTGTCCCTTGAACAATTACCATCTGAATTTACATAAATCAATCACATTACTAATACTTTCATATTCTACCATAATCCTTTCATGATTCCTTCAACATTTTTACTATATCGTTTCGTTATTTCTACTTCTTCTCCCACCTAAGGTCGATATTCAATTCTTTCTCTATCCACCTATCTTAGTTCTTAAGACTTTTAACTATTCCGATACTTCCATTTTCTACCCTTTTCCTTACTCATGCCATGTCGGGAGCACATAAGCCCACTCATTTATACTTCTTCATTTACATGGAAAGGCGTCCCAGACGATGTAAATCAAGAAATACAAACTCATGGTTCGGTGATCCATAATTTCTTTATTTAAATGAGAAGGCGTCCCAATCCATTTAAATAAGGATATTGTAAACTGTCCTACTTATACACTTCCGACATAACACTTCCTATTTTTGTTACACGCTTTAACTTTCAATCTTTTTATATTTAGACTTATTGACCAAAATGTCAATAACTTTCTATTTTACATTTCTCATTTCTTAGCGTTAGATCCATTTTACTTTAACAATTTTTCCAAATGGACTATTACACATGCCATGGATGTAGGCAATCTTTGCCGGTGACGGCAATTCAATTTATCCCAAAGGATCTCTATAACATTCACTTGCTAACTTAGGTTCTAACACATCCGTAGGATTTCTGTGACAATCACTGTAATGTTTCCCGAGTTGCCTGTAACATCACATTGTAACAACACATTGGATCCAAGCTATTAATACTTCAACACACATACTATTACATCCATTTTAATTTAATTACGACAAGCTCATAGGGCATATAAAATATGCTTATCAAATGTACACATTTTCTATGTGTTTACACATTCTCACTATAACTTTCCCCCTTTTTACCCTCATTAACTATTTTCACATATTTACTATTACACTTAGTCTACCCGACTATTTCACATATAGACCTTACATAGGTCATCAACTATAACACACTCGCTAGCATTCATTTCATCTTCAATACATTTTATAATATTAACATGATCATGTCATGTTTTACTATAAAACTTATTATCACATTCTTGGCCACATACTTAACTCACCTTTTTTTCATTCATTAGCATTTAGGCTATTCTATTCCATCTCGTCATTTACATACCAAAATGCTTTAGTCCCATTCTATAACTTTCACTAGTTTCATCACGTCATGTTATCGCACACTCATCATCATTACACATCAATTTCTAGTCATATTTCTATAACTATTTTATGACTTATCACTTTTATTCATATTCCGTTATCGTTCTATATCACGCATACACTTAATCACATAATAATCACTGACACTATCCGAGGTGGACGGTGATCTAATCACTTAAACATATCTAGTTCATCATGGACTTAGACCACACACATCAATACTAAACACACATTCACATAACATTCACCGACACCATCCAAAGTGTACGGTGTTCTTGTCCTTTAACTACATTTAGTCCACCAAGGATCTACATCACAAACACATCATGCTATAAAACATATACAACACCTATCAACTTAGGGTCACATAGCATATCACAAAATTCTTCTATAACTTAAACGTTAACATTCAACATTTCATATACTTATGTCCATCGCATCTAAGAGTGGTTTAAGTCTAGGCAACCTAAAGGAAAACCTAATTCATTTAAACCAAAGCTCTGATACCAAGTTGTTACACCCCGTGCCCGATTTGACCAAAATTTAAAACTTTTACGCGAAAACGCTTTGACCCGCTACTGACCTCCTGTCACTCTTTTATAAATTGGATGAAATCTATTACAAAACATACATTGAGACCATTTTTAGAAGAAACTAGACTCAATTACCTTCGAAACGACGGGTGGCACGACCTTTAACGACTTATAGTTTAAAAGATATGATTTTTCTAACATGACCCATTTTCAGCGCTACCTGCTGTCCCAAACACCCCTTTTTCTGCATAACCCTTTTGTGCATTTTTGACCCATTTTCCGGAAAACAACTTTTATAACATGACGTTACACCAAAACTTCCAGAAATCGTATTACATCATAATACACCATTTTCATAATTGTACTTGATCTCAATGACCCATAAATATATACTTTTACAAACTTATGGGTGTTTTGCCAAACACCCATTTTGACCCGTTTGCATATACAATTAACCATGACACCTTTAACCATAAAATAAACACTTGAAATTGAACCAAATGCTCATTTTACATTAAAGACCATGAGGACTTTGATCCATGACCATTGACCCGTTCACATCCTAAAATGGGTACAAACATACATTGATCCAAACACCCCTTAAACCTTGACCATAAACTTTTAACCATACTTTGACATACCAATTGACTACCAATTCACTATAACAACCTTGACATACATTTTGACACTTGACTACACGTTACAAACCATTGAAAGACTAACGGGGGTCCAACCTTGAGTTTGAGCTCGGTAACTACGACTAAGCTCTAAAACATAAGCAATAACCTTCTAGCATCCATAATTACGATCCTTAAGCTTAATCCATGCCATAGCACTTCCACAATATCCTACAAAACATTGAAACACTATAACGTAAGCTTTCACTTAGTAAGTAACTAGATTTTCATATAATTATACTTCAATTCACAAGTATGCATCATGAACACAATAAGCCATTATAATCTCATAACCATCACCATAGAAATACCATAATCTATAACACATAACAATTACAAACATACCTTAATCCTTCCATATCATGATCTATCACTTGAATAGTCTCATTAGTCAAGCCTTCTATGACACTAAACTTACTAATCCAAAACTTTATCTTACAACTCATTCATAATCACAAGACATGAGAATATTCATATAAATCACATAGTAATCAGTTACTTACCTTATCAATCCAAGCTAAGATTACCCATCATAATCTTCATCATCAACCTCCTCTTTACATCTTGATGTGGAAATCACTGCTAGGGCTTTATCTCTTTAATTAGAACACTTAAGCACTATTAGAGATCATAAGGCTTCCATGTTTCCCTCCTTTTTCTCTCCTAAACCGACATACACCCATCACACCACTTTTCTAGATAATAATAAATTTGTAGTACATGGATATTTCTAGTTACAACTTTCTTTACAACAAAGTTATTTCCCATTTGGCATATTTGGTCCCTTAAGTGCTATAACAATTTGGTCCTGATACTAGAACAAGTTGGTTCTAGTGCCAGTTTGGGATTTTGGCAAGAATAGCTCCTCTAGTCCTATAACAATTCAGTGTTGGTACTAGAACATGTTGGTTCTAGTGCCACTTTGAGATTTTGGCAAGAATAGTCCTTGCAGATTAGAACAAGGTGTTTCTAGTACTAAAACAAGTTGGTTTTAGTACCATTTTGGTCATTTGGCAACTTAGGTCCCTCAAGTCCCTTTTCTTTCTACTTTAGCCACATTAACTTTATAACTCATTTAACAATTGACAATTTTAATACCTTAAGTCTAAATCTCTTATATTTAAGACACATCAATCTCTCTATAATCATATTACATCTTCTTTGACTATTAAATTTACCATCGGGTTTGACGAGCTAATCACATAACACTTTCAACTTAACATCCGTTGACTAACCAATCATATCGAGTCTCCTGACTCATAAAAGTCTTAGTTTCATCTAGAGTCATACTCGTTTGAAAATGGGTTTTGGGTGTAACAGCAACCATGATGATTTAGAGCTCTCAGAATTTTGGGGCAGTGGACCAAATGCGATGTGTAGGGCGCTCAGGTACGATAGTGATGATGACCAAGTGCTCGTGAACTACGTTCTACTAAAAGAGGCTGTAGATGCGTCTATGGATTTGAAGTTTAGATCTAACTCCAATGTTCCTGTACAAGTTAGCGGCTCCATAATGGCGTATTATGCAGACGGCGTGGTCGCAGATGATGGTGGTATCCTTGGTGAGTTTAAGGCGGTAATATTTGAAACTAAGAATTTTGTGTTAGAAGGGAAGGAAGCTTTGTTGAAACTGCACAAATCTGGGTTGGCCGTACCTGCCAACGACTGCCTCATGATTGTGGCATCACTAAAGGATCTTAAGACAAAAAAATTTATTGTGAATGGGGTGGAGGAATATCGTGCGAGACCGAGCAGTACCGACAATTGGAAGATGGAATGTGGAAAATACACTTTCAATCTCAAAGTGGCTTGGAGCTTTTAAGTTACTTTCTGGATAATGGCAGATGAAGCGTGCAAAACCTCGTGTGATAGGGACATAAATGGTATAGCCGAGGAAGTCCCCTGTCTACAAAGAAAGCGTATCTATCTTGGTATCTTTTTTTGTACTGTTAATGCACCCTAATAAACTTTTAGGGCGTGTTTATGTAGATAAATTCGTAACGTTAACAAGTTGCCTTACCAAGAATCATTTCTGGATATGGTTACTTATATTGTGTTTGGAGTTTTTACCATTGGGGTTACATTGACAAATTTCGGTTAGAGTTTTTACAAGATTATGCATAAGTAGGTCCCGACATGCTTAGATTAGTGGTTTAACATGTTCAATAAAGGTAGATAATGCTCTATAAACATTCAATTTGTTTCTTAGGCCCGAATTGAAAGTGTTTGAATTTTAGGGAATACCTCCTCTAGTAGTTCCTTGTGCTAAATAAAAAAAGCTAGCATGCTTCACTTCATTCTCGGCTGCAAATGATGCAACATGCGTCCCATGGCCTTGTATGTCTCTTACAGAGAAGCTAGTCCCATTGATGGTGTAGGGACGAGCTCCAATCACCTTCCTAAGGTTCGCAAGCATATAATTACTCCCTTTTAATTTCTAAATAATGCTAGAAGTATATAAAGTTATAAGAAAAACGGTATAGAAAGATCCTCATGTCATATAAGAAATTTAAAGTTTCCTAAAAGGGAAACCATACATCAACTCTTATAGTACAGTCAATTATTATTATTATTATTATTATTATTATTATTATTATTATTATTATTATTATTATTATTATTATTTTGTTAAATTTAATCCTCAAGTTCTTGATACTCTCATGTAACTAGATCATTCATCTAAATCAGACAACTAAACTAATAATTGTTTTTACATAATTACATGCATCATGGCATATTGAATCTTGGTTTATAATTCATGCATATAGATCTCATTTTGGGGTTTAATTTTTTAGCATTAATTGAATCAAGATGTGTTTCTTTTCTTTTATGTCCTTCGTGTTTTTTACTTGTAGACAACTAGGTGTTTTCTAAGCATTTGCATTTTGCCACTTTCAAAATAAATAAAATAAACGTTTGAAACAAATATTAAAATAACTATTAAAAAAACACTCAATGTTATACATGCGCATGAACCTATAAAATTACTTGTTGCAGCCTTGCAGGTGAAATTTAGGCTACCCGCACACTCCCCTTTCCATTTCTTCGGAACAGGGCCAAAACCTTTTTCGTAAAAGCTCTCTGACTCTGACCAGATTCCGGTATCAAATATGCCCATTATGACATCACTCTCAACAGCACGTTGATGATCTATTCCTCTTGGGAACACCATGAAGTCCCATGATCTTGTTGTTTGAAGTTGAAGATTTTTACTAGGAATCACCGAAAGTACACCATTTAAACCTTTTAAAGTGTTGAACCAATGATCGTCAATAATATTAAAGTATTGCATGTGTAAATGTAAAAATATTAGCGACCATAAAAAAGCTTACAAGTCAATTTCTCCCCTTCTTCTAGGGAAAGATATGCAGCAAATCCGTTAAAGCTTCTTGTGTAACTTTGTATCAAGGATTTCATGAGGTGAGATCCCTATAAAACATGTATTCTTTAAAGAACAAATAAGTCAATCTCAGTCATCCATCATGCTTTCATCCAACGACATAGATGAAAGCAGAAAATAATACATAAGGGCAAAACTGTAATTCCATCTCCTTCAATAAAAACAAAAGATATATCATTTCATCTCCATTTTATACCTCACTTTCTCTCTCAAGAAAAGACTCAGATCTACTTTCTCTCTCATCAATTATCTCTCTATAAAACACACATAAACCACATAAACACACACACACAAACAACTGTCATACATCCGTCGATCTATCATGGATCCGTCGTCGATCCACCACCGTTGATTTGTCACCGTCGAGCCACCGCTGTCAAGTCACTGTCGTCGATCTGACGTCCGTCGTTGAGCCAATGTAGAAGAAAATATGCAATGTCCTTTCACAAATCAATGTTAAAAAAATCATATACGATTATGATTTGCACATTAAACATGAAGATATACACTTCTGAAAATTTGTGTATAACTATTTACAAGATATGTTGATGAATAGTGTATATCTTCATGTTTGATTGGTGGAAATGAGTGAAGAATGCTTGTTGGGAATAAACTAACAGTTACCACTGTTCTGCATGAATGAAGAAACTGCTGAGAGAAATATGCTAGCAGTGGAAACCACATTACCACTGCTAGTACATAGAGTTTCCACTATTTATGTTAACTGGTTAGTATGTCGTGTATAATGATAAGTATAGAAAAGATCTTGTGTATATCTTATGTTTATAGAATTATACTTATCTTGTAATGGACTCCTTGTCCTATAAAAAGAGATCCTATGTTTAGGTTTGATATACGAATTCATTGAAAAGCTTCAAGGTGTAACCCTAGTGATAACTAAGATCACTCGTATTATTCTTAATAATATTGAAGCTACAAGTTTGGTTATATTCTGTGTTCTTACTGTTTCATTCATATACAAATCATACACATAAACACATCTTCTAAGTACTTTGTGGTACATTCCGCGTGCTACAAAGTATATACTCTAAGTATCTATCTAACACAAGGAGTGTGTTTAGATCCTCATCAAGTGGTATCAGAGACAGGTTCTGATACTTTGAATTAGAAGATCCAAAGAAAACAACTCACTTTTACAAATCCAATGGAGATGGAGAACAACCAGTCGAATGTTGCTGCAAGGCTTCCAAAGCTCAAACTCAATGAGTATGAGATGTGGAGGATTATGATAGAGCAGTACTTCCTTGTACAAGATTATGCTCTATGGGAAATCATCATGTTTGGTGATTCATTCAAGCCTGGTACTTCTACAGAGACAATTGATGGCAAGTCTATTCAGAAGCTTAATACTGGACTAGTTACCAGTGAAGAGAGGCTTCAGAAGAAGAATGATTTGAAGGCTAGAAGCTTGTTACTTTTGACTCTTCCCAAGGATCAAATAGTTGCATTCAACAAGTATACAACTGCAAAGACCCTTTTTGAAGAAATCTGCTCAGTGTTTGGTGGCAATGATGCTACTAAAAAGACTCAGAAAACTTTGTTGAAGCAGAACTTTGAAAACTTTTCTTCTACCAATAATGAGTCAATTGATAACATTTTTACAAGACTTCAGAAGATTGTTACTCAACTGATTGTGCTTGGCATTGGGGTAGATAAGGAAGACCTCAATCTGAAGTTTCTAAGGAGTTTACCTTCTGAGTTTCAAACTAATGTAATTGTTTGGGAAAACAAACCAGAAATTGAAACAATGAAGCTTAATGACCTTTACAATAATTTTAAAATCATTGAACAAAGGTTGCATAAGACTGGCAAGTTAAGTACAAGTTATGGGAACATGGCACTTCTATCATCTACTGCAGATGATTGTTCTGATGATGATATTGATGAAGACAATGTTTTTACTGGTCTTGATGTTTCCACTCTTAGCTCAAGTGTTACCACTGCTAATTCTAAAAAGAATATTACTGGACTTGGAGACCCTACCTTCTATGCTTTCCTCTCAAGCCAAGTTAGTGGTTCACTTCTAAATCATGAAGATCTGGAGCAAGTGGATGATGATGATGATTTGGAAGAGATGGATATCAAGTGGCAGATTGCACTTCTAAGCTTGAAAGCTAAGAAGTTCTGGTAAAGAACAGGAAGACAACTTACCATCAATGGTAATGAAACTGCAGGTTTTGATAAGAAGAAGGTGGAATGTTTCAATTGCCATAAGTTGAGACACTTTGCTAGAGAGTGCAGAAAACCTAGGAAGCCATATAACAGATCCACTTGGTACAAGCATGATAAGAAGAAGGAGCCAACTGTGGAAGAACCAAAGGCCATGTTAGCTATTGATGGTGTTAGCTATGATTGGAGTTACATGGCTGATGTAGAAGAGGCACCTTCAGAATCTGCAATGGTAGCAACTGAAATTGCTCTAATGGCTTTCTTTGACTCTGAGGTACATTCATCTGAAATTTGTTCTAAATCTTGTAAAGCTTTAAAAGAGTATGAAAGACTTAGGGAACTTTTAGAAAAATAGACAACAGACTTAATGGACTCTAATTATACTTTGTCTAACTATAAAAGAGGTTTGTCTGTCTTAGAAACTCAGTTAGAACATTTTAAGGCAAATGAGTCTAAATTTAATGATGATATTGTTGTGTTAAAAAGGGATTTAGACTATAAGATTGTTGTTAATGATGCCCTGAAAGAAGAGATTGAAAAACTTAAGAAGTGTAATGAAAATGTTAAACTCAATTGTGATACACTTGCTTATCAGTCTCAAAGTATAGATAAAATTTGGGAAGCGTAGGTTGTTAATAAGGCTAAGTCAGGTGTAGGTTACAAGTCAGTTCCTCCACTACTAAGAGGTGTTCCATCACCTCCAAGTATAGATCTAGCACATACTGGGTTAGAAGAGTTTCAAGAACTGACTTTTGATTATGGCCCAAAATTTGTGAAAAGTGCTAATGATGAACAGCTTAAGGTAGAGACTGATGCCTTTGTGAGTGCTAGTGATTCATCTCTAGTGGATGAAAGTGTTAAGGTGAATATAGAAGCTACTATTCCCAAAGTAGTTAAAGATGATACAGTGACACCTAGAAAACATGTTAATCAATCTAGGCCAACTATAAAATATGCTGAGATGTATAGGAACAAGTCACCAGCTCCAGGAGGTAACCAGAGGAACTGGAATAATCTTAAGTCTCAACAACTTGGTAGTGATTTTGTGATGAAGAATAAAGCATGTCATATTTGTGGAAGTTTTGATCACTTGCCTGCTAATTGTAACTACCACAAGGGAAGAAGGGAAGTTTTTGGGAACAAAAGGGTGAATGAAAACACTTTTCAAAATAATACTCACCCAAATTCTCACAGCAACATGATTCCCGGAGCAGTTCAACTAAAATCTGGCATTAAACCTTTAGCAACTGCTAGAATTGTTAAGACTGCTTACCCAAAACCACCTGTTTCAAGTGAAAAACCAATTACAACTTTTGTTAAATCAGCATAAACAGGCAAAAGGACCTTTTATGAGAAAAAGGTTGTTTACAATCAGAAGTGGGTACCAAAAATCAAAATTTCTGAGCTAGCATTTCCCACTGTTAGGCCAAAAGTTACCACTACTGGTCATGTAAAGAACAGGATAAATTTGGGAAATGCTGTGAAGGCCTCAGCACGTTGGGAATGGAGACCAAAAGGATTAAATACCTCAAACAATCCCAATGGTGTAACAATGAACTTTGATAGATATAATTATACTGATACACGAGGCAGATCCAAGTCAATAATGGCTTGGGTCTCCAAAAGGAACTAATTCCTTTATTTTATGTGCAGGAACATCCAAAGACTAAAACAAAAGATCAAGGTTATTCAGATAGTGGATGTTCAAGGCACATGACTGGCAATAAGTCCTATCTCTCAGATTTCAAACCTATTGATGGATAATTTGTCAGCTTTGGAGGTAGAATTGGTGGTAAAGTTTCTGGTAAAGGTACTATTAAAACTAGAAACTTGGACTTTGAAAATGTGTATTATGTGAAAAAGCTTAAGTATAATATCTTCAATGTGTCACAGATGTGTGACAAGAAAAACAAAGTTCTTTTTACTGATAATGAATGCTTTGTCCTCTCTAAGGATTTTAAGTTACCTGATGAAAGTATGGTTCTACTTAAAATTCCTAGACACAAACACTAATTGCAAAGGTGGACACTACTGATCATAAAAATACGAAATGAATTATAAAATTGATTACATGGCCCAAATGTGATGACATGGTTGCTAAGGTGGCAATAAAAGTTGCTTACATGGCCAGGTGGTGTTTTCTTGATTTATCTACGTGTAACGCCTCCTGTTATATATAATATAGAGATATATATAGAAAAGAAAATGTTGGTACGTGATTATAAACCAATGATGTAAAGTTATGTACTATTAGAGATATCGCTACTACTGTTGTATTATATTGATGGATTGCAAGGGAGTTGGTCGTTATGGAAACGTCAACGAAGGTTTATTCTTTGATTAAGATTTCATTGAGTCTAATTCGTGTCTACCTACTAAAGCGTGAGTTTCCGTGTTAAAGCGTGAGTTAGTCTACACTTGTTAGGACTTAATCTACATATCTATTTATTTTATTTTTACCCCAATTTGTGTATTTCCCAAAGTTTTATCCCTACCCTTTACCAAGTCACTATATTCATTGTTAGCTTTTGAGCATCCAGATATAGTAATGGCTTAGTGAGAATGTCAAGTGCGTGAATAAGGTAGTGACCATCCAAGTTTTAGACTAATCGAATGATGCACCAGCGATCTAGAGTGTGTCTTGGTGACCATCCGTTATGAAAATAATGCGCCAGAGAACCGGGATACACACTAGTGACCATCCGTTGTTTGAGGAATCGAAGGCTTGCGCCAGTGATTTACTGAGTTTGTGCAGGAGATGTTTAAACGAAGCCATATTTAACCCTTAAGCCTTATCATAACCCAATTTACCACTTTAGACTTGTCACTCCTTAGCTTTAGTGGTGGAGATGTGTATCTTTGCCAAGCTTATAATAGAATATTTGTCATGACTGAGCAATTAAGTGAATTACTTAAATGTTACCACATAGATTAGTTGAGTGATTTGAGTGATTTCATTTTCCTATTTCATGAGGTATTTGCTTGTGCAATTACGATTAAAACGAATGAATGCTTAAACTATAAAAATTCCTAGACCATGTTTAGGATACATTTTCATAAGTTTAATATAAGGTATACTTGGGGATAAGTAAAGTTCAAGTGATGGGATATTTGATGATATCAAATAACAACATTTTATTAAAATCATTATGCTTATCACTTGTTTTATATTATTTTATGTAACACCCCCAACTCGGGTATGGCAATGGAACATAGCCAGGGGTATTACTTGAGGGGTAAAACAGTCACATCCATAGAAAACGACCTCATGATAGGACGTTTTAATATAAAACCCACATTTGATTACATAAAACCATTAGAGTTCAAAGACTCTTAAATAAAGTAGCAGCGGAAAATAATCAAAGTTTGCAGCGGAATTTCAAAAGACACAAGTTTAGAAGGTTTTCCGAATGATACGTAAAGAAAGATAGTAAAAGATAAAAGAGTAGCCACAGATAGATAAAATAGCAACAGATAACCTCTAAGACGTCCTAGCCACTCCAATGTGCCCAAAAAGTATGCTTCAATAACTAGTTACCTGAGATAAACATGCTTAAAAAGTCAACACAAAGGTTGAGTGCAATTCATAAGTTTATTAAATAAAGTTGAGCACAAGATTTTAATCTGAAAGATATAAGCAACAAATGTAAATACCAGGTAACCAACAATAAATATACATCCATGTGCATATAATATTGTAATAAGATAATGCTAAGCTCATGACACGTAAACATTAACCAACACTAGTAACATTAGAATAAGTCGACAATAACCGCGGAATTTAATAATATAATAATGCCCCAAAAGCTAGGTACATGCCAGATACCTAGTGAAATTGAATATAGTACATCGCATGTGGGCCGGACTTAGCCTAACATGGCGGAATGGTCAATTCCTATAGGCCTATATCCCTATATTCGCGCTCACCCGCAGGTGATTAATGGTTCATGATCTGAGGGTCTTGCTTATGGCAAGGTAAAACTACTTAGCATATCAGTCAGGAAAGCATAACAATCAGGAATAGCATACAAATAAACAATTGTACTCAGAAAACATTTAAGAAGCATTTATCTCCCCCAAGGGTTTATAAACAATTAAAAAGTAAAGTGAGGCTATGAATCACACCTTAGCAGCAGAGAAACGAGATAGCAAAGCAGTCAAGTAATATGTCACAACAAATGGACCTCAGCACAACCTAATCAATTTAAATGGCATAACTCAGAAATAATACTCGAATAACTCAATAAACAATACTTGATTAAAAGGTTTTAGTTTTGTTGAGTTTGTTAGACTCCATGGACCGTTTTGAGCATCTAGGGTTAACAATAACATAGACAATATGCAGCGGAATAATTAAAACAAATCATATGTTATTGACACAAGGTTTTTCCCAATCACCTCCAATTATTATTTGATCAGAATAATAACATGTTACCTAAATGTAACAGGGATCTAAGACATCTCAGACCTTAGAGGATTTGAACTAACATTAACTAGTTCTAGGCGTTTATAGTTTACACACCCTAGAACACACACACACACACACACACACTTTTCTGATATTTACATTGTGGAAGACACATATGAAAACCTATTCCCTGTATTCTGTTTATATAACACAGAATTAGGGTTACAAGAATACTACGAAGGACTAAACTATAAATCTTCGCTTGCAAGCAAGTCCTTCTCCATCTTTTGTAGAATTCTTTCTTGTCATAATAAGTCCCTATTGTTTCATTCTTTCTTGTTTTGTATCATTAAATCTAATAGACCTAATAATCTTCCCCTATTTGATGATGACAAAACAAACACAAATAATTAAATCTTGCCATGAATGAAACAATTATGTCTTCCCCTTAAGCCATGCCATGCCACCACAATATTTCTTCCCCTTTTTGTTATCAACAAATAGAGAATGAATAAACCGTAGAAACTTCCCCTCGAGTGATGCATGTACATAAAATGATTCTTCAAATCTGTAGGCTTTATATATTGTTGAAGAAAACTAATCATTGCCAATTTGATGCTGAAGTAGAAGAAACCAACCTTGTGTCTTATGCCTTGTACTAACCACGTGACTCCAAACTTATATGAACTGGAAATATAAGTAGACCGTAATCCCTTGACAAAATCCTCATCTTTAATGAGACACTGAGCACAATAACGTAACTCCTTTAAGTGATAGCCAATGTGTGCATAGAGCATTATAAGAAAAATCACACATTGCTAGATTCATCAAGCTGTTGTCACCACCGTATAAAATAAATAAGTTATCTTTAAACGTTGTGAGACCGTTTAAGATATAATAAGACACAACCTTGAAAAATTCCACTGCATCATCAAAGAAGCAACAAATACTTCTCTTTGCCAATAAGAAAATTAATGCGAGCCTTTAAAAACGTTTAAGAACGATAACCAAACCAAACTCCATTTGTGTGTGTAAACCAATCAAACATATGTACTTCCCCTTACTGCTCTTAAATCATCAAAACACAGCAGTAGAATAAATAACACAGCATCAGAATTAATTCCCAAGCAGCAGTGTCGAGCAGCAGAGTAAAATACAACAGCAGTAGAGTCATAAAGCTAGCAGTAGTATGCAGCAGCAGAAAAATTAAACTAGCAGTAGTTTCGAATAAAAATGAGCAAGCGTAGCAGCAGAAACCACTCTAGCGTACCAGTAGAATCTTTCATTGGTTGTAGAAACTTGGCAGCAGTATACACATTGAACGCAGCAGCAGTATTCATTGAACGCAGCAGGATCAAATATAATCTTGTATAAGGTTAATCGAGCAGCAGTCAAATGATCCATAATATTAATAATCCACTAACCAATTTTAATGCTCGAATAATTGACGAATTAATGGCAATAGAACAAAGTAACATCATTAAAGCATGATTACAATTGAATTGAATCAATATCTCCACGGACCCATGATCTTGAATCAAGCATACTAAATAATTAATACTAATTAATGTCTCACCATAATTTGTACGAGCTCTCCATTGAATCAGCCAACCAATTCTATTCATGACTCAATTAATATCAGTGTTCTAAAAGGCGCGTCAAGGCGCCGCCAAGGCGTCGCCAAGGGGCGAGGCGTGGCCTCGGCGCCACGAAATGGACTAAGGCGTGAAGTCTAGGCGTGGTGTGAAAAGGCGTGGAATAAGGCGCGAAAAGGCGTGCCAAGGCGCGCCTTATCGTATGGCGTGGCGCCATTTTTAGAAGGAGATGATGTGGGCTTAAATTTTGGGCCTAGTAATTTCTAAACATAGTTCAAATTTTCACCTTATTTCTTATGCATATCACTTTTTGTAAACTCACCTTTTGTAAACTCACCTTTTGTAAACTCGATATGCATATAAAATATGATATTATAACATAAATGATAGATATATAAATATTTTTTCGCCGCCTTAGTCACGCCGCAAAAAACACCATGACTTCGTCATGACGCGTAAGACTTGAGGCGTGGCCTTGCCGCCACGCCACGCCTCACGCCATTTATAACATTGATTAATATCAATCAATAATAAGTGAGTTCTCTAAGAAACAATTCTTTATCCCAATAATTAATTCATGAATCGATTTACCAATCAGAATGAAGCTACATGAATAACACGACAAGGAATATTTTTGTCAAGATTAATAATACTTGCCATGTCTCAAATCTCCAAAAGGTCGATAACAAAAAATAAAATAAAAACCGATTACCTCATAAACCTTTTCAAATCTGCTTCAATCCAACAGTAAAAACCTTGTGTAATCCCTAGGTAACGAACTAACCTGGCTGTGATACCTATTGTTGAGTTTGTTAGACTCCATGGACCGTTTTGAGCATCTAGGGTTAACAATAACATAGATATCATAAACCTTTTTTTCTTACTTTTGTAACGTGATTAACATGGTTATAATTATATACACACAAAAACTGACACTCTTTATTATTATTATTATTATTATTATTATTATTATTATTATTATTATTATTATATTTTTGGCAATTCATACCTCCCCTCGTTTTAGTTGAAAATTTCATATATACCCAAACATGCATTAAAAATATTGTATATTATGCATTAAATAATTGCATTTTGGGTATATATGAAATTAATCATGAAAGTAGAGTAGAGTGATATATGAAATTAATTATTTTTTTTGTAAGGTGGCGATATTAATCTTATTACGCTTAGTTTTGCCACCAGACAATAATGAACGTGAGACACTTAAAACATATTACAAGTGGATACATTCATTCAGGGGGTGCTTGGTGGGGGGTAAAGGAGGGGTGGGGAATGGGTAAGGAATTGAAAAGGGCCCACATCCTTTAAATAATGGTGCTTGGTAAAGGAGGGGTAAGGTATTGATTACCCCGTAGTGGGTAATCAACCATTATAAAGTAAATTGGGAGGTAAGGTATTGATTACTTACCTCATCCATTCCTTTGCATTCTTTTCTTTTCCCTTTCCCTTTCCCCACTTTGAACCAAGCGGACCCTCAATTTAACTCGTTAAGAGCCACACATAGCTCATATGAATTTTATCAAATAACCGGTACTTGTTTTTAAAAATTTATGAACTTAAACATATAAATTTTTATAGCTTGGTATTATCCGAAAGACCGTAAGAAATCATGGGTAGTCGACAAAAATGTCATATACTCAAATAGCGTCACCGAATATTTTGGCAACATTGTACTAAAAATGTACAAGTACTTCCAATAATTGAATGAAGTTATTGTGGGCTTGGATGATACGTATGGAAGTATGGTCTGGTTAGGAGTAAAGGTTATTGGGCCGAAGTAACACTGATTCAAGCCCAATTATGTATGGTCACGGACTTTCATAGCTGTATAAATTACATAGAAGAGCACAATGTAAAATAGGGTTGTAAACGAAATGAACGTTTAGTGAATATTTCATGAATCGATCGGTAAAAAGTTCGTTCTTGTTCGTTTATTTATTAAATGAACGAACATGGACAATATTTTACGTTCGTTTAGTTAAATGCGAACATGAACAAAAGTCGCGTCCATTCATTTATGTTCGTGAACGTCCGATTATGCGTTCATTAATGTTCGTTTAGGTTCATTTATTTATTTATGTTCGTATATCAAATACCTTAATTGTATAATTTTAAAATTGGTTTGATTAAACAAAACAATACTTATAAAATAATATATTGTGCATAATTTAATAAAGTTTGTCTATTTGCCTATGTTCATATATATTTGATCGTTTAGCGTTCGTTCAATATCTTAATGAACGAACATAAATGAACATGAACATCTCATTTTCTTAATAAACGAACATGAACAAGAAAATTCGTCCGTTTAAGCGTTCGTGTTCGTTTATTTGTCCAGTTAAAATTAAATGAACGAATATGAACAAGACTCCATTCGTGTTCGTCCGGTTCGTTTACAGCCCTAATCTAAAATATGGACCTACAGAAAGGTTAAAGAATACAAGAAGAAGAATACATAATCCTACCGGAGCGGGTATTGAAGAGGTTGGATATACACGGCCACACCTCTATCCGCTGGAAAAGAGACTGTTTTCTAAATGACCACCAGAAAATCGTATGTGTATATATACGTAGAATTAATGCGTGGTCATGTTGTGTGTGAAAGATAGGAGTGTTGTGTGTGAAAGATAAGAGAACTAAGAAAAGCTAAAGAATAACATAACAAATTCGTTAGCAAACTATTGGTCTAAAACAAATATAGCAACATTAAGTCAACAGAGAGCAAAATAATAAAGGATAATTTTATATTTACTCAATTAAAACATCAAAATTTTATATTTTTTCAAGACACGAGTTTTCAATGCACAAATACAATGACTTTAAAACATGTGTTGGGGAAATATGAAAATTTTGATGTTTTGATTGAGTAAATATTGAGTTGATCCAATCATAATGATGAACAATGTCGAATTGGAAAAGCCAAATTAGATCTAGCAAGATATACTAGAGAGTAGCATCAGTATGATTAACCATATTTGAACATCAACATGCATTGTTTTGTTTCTCTATTAAAATTTTGTTCCAAAAATTTCATCACGTAAACATATATGGTTTACGAAGTTGGATAGGAGGAATTGAGGAAATATATGAAGGACATATCACATACATGTTGATGATTAACCTAAAAAGTTGATAATTATAGGAGGGTTATCACATGTTGAGTTAACTATAGATGTCCGTATTAAGAGGGCACGATATGGTGTGTCAAATGTGCGTCATTCGTGTGCCAAACATACCGGACCTTTTTGCCAAAGTTGTGCCATTGGTTTTGAGCCAATGCAAATTGCTCACGGTTTTTTTTTTTTTTTTTGAGTGAGTGGTATATTTGGTGGGTATATTGTGCGACTTACAAGTGATGTTATTGGTGTGTTATGAATGAGGGTGTTTTAGTTATTGGTGTGTTATTAATAGGAGATGATGTGACGATGAGATAGCATACCAATAACTTAACGTGTGATGATACCTTGCACTGTAAATTGATCTGGCTGATGAAGTGTTTGTGATGCCAAAAGTGTCTATAACTAAGAGAACACTTTTTACCTTAAAACATTCAAAACATTTAACAGACCATCAAACATGTTTGGATTAGTAACCCCAAGATATCATGAATTCTGAGACAAAATAAAAATACTCAAAGCCGGTTTTCAAATTGACGATCGAGTTATCGGGTCACGGTTCAATCAGGTTTTTCACTCAAAACCGGCTTCCAGCTACCCGACCAAGTCAAACCGGATTTTAAAACACTGCTCAAAGCAATAACAAATTAACAATCTTGACTATTTAACACTGTCACATTAAATAAACTAGACGAATACCCGTGCATAGCAAAGGGATTTTATAGCGACAAATAGTTTATTGATAAAAAAAAGTTTATAGATTATAAATGAAAAATAATAAAAGTTTGAAGATTTTGGAATTAAACATAATGTTTTGAAACCCGGTTCGACCCGGGTGGTTCAACTGTTCTGGTCGAAAAATTTGTCGATTTAAACCGGGTCAACTTGCTAGGTTGGGTCGAAAACGGGTCAAATTAAACCGGTTCAACCCGTCAGGTTTGAAGCGTGAACTGTTCCGGTAGAAAAATTTGTTGATTTAAACCGGGTCAACTTGCTAGGTTGGGTCGAAAACGGGTCAAATTAAACCGGTTCAACCCGTCGGATTTGAAGCGTCCCAGGTCAACCCGGTTTGTCATTTGTATTAATTATTTTAATTTGTTTTATTTAATTTGGTAGATATATTTTTAATTGGTTGTATAATGTGAATAAATTATTGTACTTTTAAGTAATGAGGTATTTTAATAAGAGTATTAATTACATTTCATAATTTCCTTTAATAAGATTTTTCAACATTTCAACTTTCAACTTTTCAGTTTTCAAGTTTGATTATTTTTCCTTTATATGTAACTAGACGAGTACCCGTGGATAGCAACGAGATTTTATAGCGACAAATCGTTTAGTGATAAAAAAAGTTTATGGGTTATAAACGAAAAATAATAAAAGTTTGAAGATTTAGAGATTACACATAATGTTTTGAAACCCGGTTTGACCCGTTCTGGACGAAAAATGAGTTGATTTAAATCGAGTGAACCCGACGGGTTGGGTCGAAAACAAATAAAATTAAACCGGGTCAACCCGCCGGGTTTGAAGCGTCCCAGGTCAACCTGGTTTTCGATGTGTATTAATAGTTTCATTTTGAAATATATATTTTCGTATAGCTTTTATTAGTTAGACGAACCGGTGGCGACACCGGTTCCCAGTTGAACCCCGTTGGTCCGGTCCAGTTTTCAAAACTATATGTACCATCAACTTATTAGCTTGTATGAAGCTTTGTGTGTTTTATTAATTTGTATAATGTGTAAAATAACATTAGTTAGTGTATTAATTATTTTATATTTAGATTATGTTGTAGCTTGTTTAAATTGTACATTGTGAAAATTTTATTGTACTTTTTAGTAAATGATGTTTTAATTGGTTGTTTTTAATTTGATATATATACTTTTAATTGGTTGTACAATGTGAATAAATTATAGCGACAAATACGAGTATTAATTATACTATGCATTTCTCTCACCTTTAACTTTCAAGATTTTACTTTTCAAGATTTGACCATACAGACTTTATAACGACAAATAGTTTATTCGACAAATAGTTTATTCATCAAAAAAAGTTTATAGGTTATAAATGAAAAATAATAAAAGTTTGAATATTTAGGAATTAAACATAATGTCTTGAAACCCGGTTCGACCCGGGTGAACCGTTCCAGTCGAAAAATTAGTCGATTTAAACCGGGTCAACTTGCTAGGTTGGGTCGAAAACGGGTCAAATTAAACCGGTTCAACCCGTCTGGTTTGAAGCGTCCCGGGTCAACCCGGTTTGTGATTTGTATTAATTGGTTGTATTTAATTTGGTAGATATGTTTTTAATTGGTTGTACAATGTGAATAAATCATTGTACTTTTAAGTAATGGAGTGTTTTAATAAAAGTATTAATTATATTTCATACTTTCCTTTAATAAAATTTTTCAAGATTTTCACTTTTTAAGATTGACCATTTTTTCAAAATTGATTATTTTTCTTTTATATGTAGTATAGATATAGATAAAAGTTATAAACAAGTTGAAACTTACATATCTACTTTATATCATTCGAGTTACATTTTATTACTAGTAACTTAGAAGTAAAAATTGGTTAAAGTGAAACAAACAAGGATTTTAATGAACTTATGGTCAAAGGTGTTCCTTTTCCCATTTTGAAAGTTCCCATTAGGTCAACTACATTCCTTTGCTCCCCAAAAGCTACGTCGTTTCACGTTAAATGCAGACCCACACAAAGCTCGCTTTTGTCCGCATATCACGGTCACCGACTCAGGCTAAAAATGATGGATATTTTTAGGTACTAGATCAATAAAATAATTTTATTGTTTTGTTTTTGTACAAATTACTGTATGTTGTTAGGTACTAGTTCGATGAAAAAAATAAAATATGAGTTGACACGTAACTTGACTTTTTTCTCAATAACATACAAGAAATTATGAGGTTAAAGAAATCGCCGACAGGAAATAACTTCATAAAATATTACTGTATTGTTTATTGATTGTCAACAAATATCATTTATCTGATCACATTTTACAGTTAATCATCCTTTCATCAAAGCAAGGGCAGAACTACTAAATGAACTAGGAAACGTACTGACCCTCTAAAATTAAGCCCATTATTTGTGTTAACACTAGGATATAAGCCGCGCGTTGCCGCGGGCATTTTAAATACAAAATTATTGTAAACATAAAAGACCAAGAACTGACTTTGCAACAGATGTATAACATGAAGGACCAATTATGTAAATTATGTGAGGACTAAATTTGCAACGAACCTTTGAGATGAAGGACCAAGTTCGTATGGATTTTTTTTAATTGTTAAAGATAACGGTCGTTAGCTACTTAACGGCAAGATAGACCAAGGACTGACTTTGCAATGAATCTATAATATGAAGGACCAATTCTGTAAATTATAAGAGGACTAAATTTGCAACGAACATGGAGATGAAGGACCAATTTCGTACAGAAATTTAAAAAAAATTATATCGCTACGGTAACTAACGGACGTTAGTTAACAGTCGTTCAGTAACTAACGCCTGTTAGTTACTGTAGTGCTACAGTGTTTTTTTGGGAGGTACTATTGCTAAGAACCCCACTGAATGTTATTTATAATAATTTCATGTGTAAAAAAAAGGTAGGTGAGTCTTTTCCTTCTCACGATTTGTATTTTGTATTTTGAACTTTGAACTTTGATTTTTTTTTTTAATCCTCCTTTTAAAAACTTTCAAACTCAACCACTGCATTAAAGAGTATTTTTAAACACATGTGATTTGAGAGATGGAATGAAAAAATGAATAGGGCCCGTTTGGTATAGGGTTTTTTTTTGTAGGGTTGGACTCAAGGATGGTTAAATCCTTTGTTTGGTGTAGATTGGGGTGGGTTCAAACTCTCCAACTCTACCATCTACAAAACCCACCCCACCTCCTTACTTTTCTACACTTTTTATCATTTTGTGGGCCTATCCTACACTCTTCTCTATTTCTCTCTCTTTATTTCTTTTTTTTTTATTATAAAATTATATTTTTAATTAAAACTTTTCTCTTTCCTCATTTAATTTAAATATATATTAAATATAAATTCAAATTCAAATCCAAATTTTAATCCTAATTCAAATTCAAATCCTAAACCCATCTACAAACCAAACGAGCCCAAATAAGTGATGTTAGTTGGCTAATATAGTTTCTTGTAAGAAAATGGTTTTGTCCACTTATGGAGTTTATATAGAATTCAATACGGAGAAGAGCGCTTTGCAAAAAATAAAAGCATGCATCCCTACTTTTCAATCTCTACTACCTATAAAGCAAAAATTGTCAAAAGGTGAATGTGAAAAGTCAATAAAGTGAAAAGTTGGAATGTTGAAAATGTAATTTTGGTAAAGTTGAAATGGTTTAAAAATAGTAATTTTGGTAATGTTGAATGCTTACACGATGGGCTGGTAATGTTGGGCTGTCATTGCCTAAATATTGATGGGTAACGCAACAATTCAATGCTCTACACCATAATACAGCTACATATTAACATTGCCTAAATATTAATGAATTCCCCATTTTGCCCTTCTCATATCTCCAAACCGTATTTCTCAGCTCTCTCACTTTAACCTAAAAAAACGCACACCACCATCTCTCCGCCCAAACCTACTCGCTACATATTTCTTTTCTGCCTTCTCTCTTTCTCTAACCTAAAAACACATATCTCTCTCTCTCTCTAAAAAGCACCCGGCGCTACCATTAACCTCAAGACCGCCGCCATCTGCCGAAATTGCCGCCATCTTTTGATGGTTTAGGTGGTTTGAGGTAGTACGTGACGGGTTTTTGGTTGTTGTTGGTGGTTTCGTTTGTCCATAGCCACCTTCGGAAACACTAAAAGCTTTACTTCTCTAAAGGTACTTTCAAGTTTTGGGGTAATTTTTTAGTTTTTTTTAATAGATCTATGCATTCTTTAAGTTTTGTTTAGATCTATTCGCGTTTTTTTTATTATTATTATTATTATTATTTTTTATTATTATTTTTTTTAATTTGAGTTATAACATTTTTGATTTTTTTTTTTTTTTTGTAGATCTGCGGTTGGTGTGATTGGTTGGTGCTTGTGAGATATTTGTTTCTGGTTGGGGTTTTCGTTGGTTGTTATAATTGTTTTTGGTTCATTGGCGTGTTTGGTCATACGGCACCTACCGCTACAAATAAATTGGCCATTGGCGTGTTTTTGGTTCATTGGCGTATCTTTTTTGCTCAGTTAAGTCACTCGATCGTATCTTTTTTGTTTATATACTATAAAATCAAATTTAATTGACTGACTGTTCTTGATTCTATAATAATCATAGTTTATCAAATGTTCATCATTGCAACATAAAGAAAATTCAAAACGTTGGCTTTTGGCTTATTTGGTTTTGGGCTTATGTTCCATAAGCTCACTTTTTGTGAGTTGCTAAAGCTGTTGTTCCCGCCATAGATGTCATGTTTCAAGCCTTAAGGTTTGTGATCATATCGATTTCCTTTTGTTTTAATATAATGTGAAGTCCATATTGTTTGAGAAAATGAGGGAGACAATGGTATGGTGGCCACTTATTTATTGCTTCCACTTTTTAAATGGGTTGCTTTGAGATATATTCTTAGTGGTTAAAATTTTAACTGGTGTAAAATTGTGTTGCAGTTCCTCTGGATATAGATGAATATGAACTCGTTGACCCCGTTGAGACCCTTCCCTTTCAACATTGTGGTGAGTGTTTTGTGTGAGTGTTTTGTATGACTTTCAACCTGTTTGAGACCCTTCCCTTTCAACCTTCAACAATTATTTTATCCATTACTATGCAGACCGTTTGGGAGGCTATGGTGGGATGAAATTGTATCTGCTGTTGTGACGAGGTCACAACCACATAATCAGGTAAACAACGTATTTAATAATAATAATTTTGTTAGTTGAGCATGTAAAATGGTGTTTGGGATTGCTTATTTAGTCAAAAGCATAAAAGGACTTGCATAAAATACCTTTAAATCATTGGGACATAAGGTATTTAACCTTCTCACCTTCTATCACAATCTTATGGTTTCCAAAAAAAATAAAATAATAAAATAACTTACTTTAGGGTCTGATATATGAAATCAGATGCTGATGTTAGTTATTTACAGGGTCTACAGATTCAGCGTCAACAACTTATTTGGAAGCATTACTTCCATAGCATACAAGGTCTTATCTATGTGGCTGACAGCACCGAACATGATCGTTTGTTATATGCCAAAAATGAACTACACATGATGCTTGATGAGGTATTATTGTGGTTCTACTATATTACACTTAAAAAAATTTAGTTAACCAATATGCTATATTACTTTCTTGCAGCTTTATGTCAACTGTTCTATTATGTTAATTTTTAAGTATTTTGTACCTATTTAAGGTCATGCCATCAACCGAAAACTTATTGAATTCGAATTTTATTTCAGGCTCTTATGTACCCTCTTCTTGTGGCATGTAAGTCGATAAGCAACTTGCGTAAAGCTGCAGCTCAGGAAGTGGTTGACAAAGTTCGGCAGCATAGTGGTCTACTGGTGGATCAGGTTAACTTACAAACAAATAAAAAGGGAAAAGATTGTTCTTACATTTCGATTTTGGCTTTCTGTGTATATACTGACAACTGGATTTTTTTATGTGAAGGCACAACTTTTATCATAGGAGTTGATTATGGTTTCAGTTCTTTGGCATGAAAAGTGGCATGAAGCACAACTTGTATCAGAGGAGCCTATAAAAGCATATGACATTTATTAGAACACTTGAGCTAAAGTAGTCTACTTGATGTTGTACATTTACTAATAAATCCATGTTTTTTCCTACATGATGAACTCAAATAAGTACATTTTATTACCATCATTTATCCTATTTCTCGTTAATTGTCTGCCGCTAGAAGTCTCCGTTGCTATGCACGGGTACTCGTCTAGTCAATAATAATGGCTCAAATTACTACTAAACCACTAGTATATCTATAATAGTTATAATGTATGTTTGTTTTTTCTTTAAACTTAAAAGTTTTTAAATTTGAATAATGTGTAAACCTTATAATACACTTGTTTAAAAATGATAACAACATCTACCACTAAATTAATATTTTTTAAATATCGACTATAAACTGAACTTGAAGTGTTGCATCAACTATAACTATTTGCCACTATATAACATCATTTTACATGAATATTTGTCTAGTTTACAAACATACGCATTGAACAATACGAAACAAATACACCTATTTTGACTTTTAAAATCAAGAATCATATACAACACAATCACTTATTTTAATTTCACAATACTTGAAAATGACAACCATATATAATCTAATCAAATCACACTTTGAAAAATCAACAAATAAGTTCAAGAATAATTCCTAATAATAATACTTTGTCAATATAAAAAAAATATTATAAAAAACAGCTAGTAAAAATTGAATTTAGACAGATTCCGAACAACGTGCGAGGGAACTTTCTCTTTCTGACATACAAAAGAAAAAAAAAAAAAAAAAAACAGCTCAAACATATAAATAAAACTCGTTTTCACACATTAATAATCACTTCTCCTTAAAAACAGGGATTTCATTTTCACAACTGTATCAATCAGCTTGATCTCTCTCATTCATAGCTAATAATCTTGTGTAGCAATTAAGTTATTATCATAGTACTATTGTTATTTAATGTTGTCAGTTAATGAAGAAGAATTTATGTTGCTCTAGTTATTGTGTTGTTACGTTTCAAGTGTTGCACATACTTTGATCTGATCTGAGTTTTATTACTTCAAAAAATGGTGAGTTTTGTGTTTTTTTTTATATAACTGTTTATTAGTTCTATTTAATTACTGTAATTGTTAAGTTTTTTTTATGTGATTTTAATGTTTATAGTTGTGGTAAGTTTTGTATTTGTGATTCTGGAATTGAGTTGATTGATGTCAATGGATGTTCAAATTTTAATGCATTTTTGAAAAAAAAAAAAAAAAAAGTTTCAAATCAGATTAAATATTGAAACTACTATATAGGCTGTATGCGCGTATATATCCAGTTTCGTATATACTAAATTTAATAAACAAATAAAAAAATTCCAGCGATGTGCTTCGATCTTTTGGCTGTTAGATAGTTTTTTACTATACGAATTGAAATAGTAACCGGGTGCCTAGTGGTATGGACTTGGGAGTCTAGTTAGAGGTCCCACTTTCAAATCCCCTAAGCTGCAACTCCATAGGTGTTTTGGGGTGGTCTGTGGAGATTGCGTCTAGATTTAGTTACCAAAGGTGGCTAGTATGGGTTTACCTTGTCTAGAAAGAAAAAAAATGACCCGGTTTATTTTTTTTTTTGGTATTTGAATATTATAAGGTTATCTTTGTCATTCGGTCTGTTTTTAGTTGACATTGAAGGGGAGAAATTATTTGATCAAAACTAGTAGTGTGATGGCCAAAAGACTTTACTATGTCCGTTAGAATGTTAGTCTTGATAATTATATGTTTGTAAACATGCATTGAAAGATTGATTACTTTCCTTTTGTATACCGAGACTTGTTTAGTTGACTGTTGTTACCATTTGTTGTAGGCGGCCTCTGTTAGTTTAGGGGTCGGATCACTTGTTTGGGTGGAGGATCCAGTTGAGGCTTGGTTATATGATTGTAAACATGCATTGAAAGATTGATTACTTTCCTTTTGTATACCGAGACTTGTTTAGTTGACTGTTGTTACCATTTGTTGTAGGCGGCCTCTGTTAGTTTAGCGGTCGGATCACTTGTTTGGGTGGAGGATCCAGTTGAGGCTTGGTTAGATGGGGAAATTATTGAGGCAACTGGTGCAGACATTAAAGTTCGTACTACTTCAGGGAAGATGGTGAGCGTTTTCTCTTAAAAATTTATATTAGTTGTTGTCCCTTGAGTTGTTATTCCCAAAATCCATCTAAATACTAGTTAAGTAAAGAAATTTTTTCTTACTTATTTCATGCAATATTTTGCACCGTGCTATATTTAGTTTTAAAGTGAGGATTCGAGGCCTTATGTTCAGCGATTTTATGTGTATCTATTCTTCTGATGTCGATAACAGGTTGTTGCTAAGGCATCAAATGTATATCCCAAAGATACTGAAGCACCACAATGTGGAGTGGATGATATGACAAAATTGGCTTATTTGCATGAACCAGGGGTTCTAGATAACTTACGATCTAGATACGATATTAATGAGATATATGTGAGTTTTGTTGTTCCTTCTATTTCCTATACATATTTTTTCTAAAAATAGCTCATACATTTAATTAGATGGTGCTACCAGACTTATACAGGAAGCATATTGATAGCCGTAAATCCGTTCACAAGATTACCACATTTGTATGATAGCCATATGATGGCACAATACAAAGGCGCACAATTTGGGGAATTAAGTCCCCACCCTTTTGCCGTTGCAGATGCTGCATACCGGTACTATGCTACATTTATATGATTGGCATGTTAGTCTATGCATTACATCATCGTACTCAAAATGAGCAAAACTTTATTTTGGTGCAGAGTTATGATAAACGAAGGTATTAGTCAGTCGATATTGGTTAGTGGGGAGAGCGGAGCTGGTAAAACTGAAAGCACAAAACAGCTCATGCGCTATCTTGCTTACATGGGAGGTAGAGTTGGAGTTGCTTCAGAAGGAAGGAGTGTCGAACAAAAAGTCCTGGAGGTAATAATTAAATCAAATCGATTTTAAATGTGGATATTAAGTACCAATGTTCTTTCTCATGTATCCTGTCTTAGTCACTGTACTTTTGTACAACCGAGTCATGTAAAACTTACCATTACAAATAAATCTAACATCTTTATACAATAATATTTTTGAAATCCCGTTTTAAAGGACTTTTTTATAACTCAAATGGGACAAGAATCCTTCTTTAATGGCTCAATTGTATACAAAAGGTACAACGACTAAAATGGCACAAATGAAAAGTACATTGATGTTTCACGCAAAAAAAAAAAAAAAAAAAAAAAAAAAAAAAAAAAAAAAATTATGCATGATATCAGCTAAACTATATACATGTCTTCTCTGTTATGTAGTCCAATCCTGTCTTAGAAGCTTTTGGTAATGCAAAAACCGTGAGAAACAACAACTCAAGGTGGGTGAACTTCCATTCACAATTACCTTAATACCCGTATTTGTTCTACATTAGTCAGTTCCAGTAATGCTTTTTTCATTCCTACCATTTCAGTCGTTTTGGAAAGTTTGTCGAAATTCAGTTTGATCAGAAGGGAAGGATTTCCGGGGCTGCTATTAGAACATACTTACTAGAAAGATCTCGTGTTTGTCAACTATCAGATGCCGAAAGAAATTATCATTGTTTTTACATGATTTGTGCTGCACCACCAAAGGTAACAAGTCCTCAAATTACTTCCTTATATAATGTTTATTAAATTATTTTCCTTAACTTCCTACTATCTATTGTGCTTGTAGGATCGTGAAAAATTTAAATTAGGAGATCCAAAGACATATCATTACTTAAATCAATCAAACTGCTACCAAATTGATGGTTTAGACGAAGCAAAAGAATATATTGCCACACGGAATGCAATGGACGTTGTAGGAATCAGTTCTGAGGAGCAGGATGCCATATTTAGAGTTGTGGCTGCAATACTTCATCTGGGGAATATAGAATTTGCAAAAGGAGAAGAGATTGACTCATCTGTGCCCAAAGATGAAAAATCTATATTCCACCTTAAGACTGCCGCTGAGTTGTTCATGTAAGTTGTCAGAAGTATTTTGCACAGACCAAGACAATGGACTAGTGTTTTACATTATGATATCTAGTTTATTGTAGGAAGTAGAGGTGGCAAGATGGGTGGGTTGGGTGACGGTCAAAACAGGTTTAAGTTGTAACGAGTCATCTTTAGTATGGTACCGAAATGGGTCGGGCAGGGTGGGTTGACTCATTTGCATTTTTTTGACATTTTAAAAATTTTCTTATAGATGATGAATAAAATGATTTAGGAGGCTGTATGCATTTCGGTGACTTTCAACCCGTTTGACATGTTTCCCTTTTGCAAAATTTTTTGAATAGACCCATTTGACTTTGAACACAACCCGAATTGACCCATTCATAAGTACATGGGTCGATATTGCCCTCTCTTGTAGGAAGCACAGTTATATATGTACACAGTTATATATGTAAGTAAGTTAAATTAATTTGCTCAGGTGTGACGCGAAAGCTCTAGAGGATTGTCTATGCAAACGTGTGATGGTAACACGTGATGAGACCATCACCAAATGGTTGGATCCAGAATCTGCTGCCGTCAGCAGAGATGCTTTGGCAAGAGTTGCGTACTCGAGGCTATTTGACTGGTAAGCTGTACTTTCCACATGGATAGTTTTGTGCTGTTGTCTAAAAGGTGCTCATAATCGATTAATTTCTGATCCACTTTGTTTTTTATAGGCTTGTAGATAAGATCAATAGCTCAATTGGTCAGGACCCAGACTCAAAATACATTATTGGAGTACTGGACATATACGGATTCGAGAGTTTCAAGACAAACAGGTGCTTCACTGGTACGCCCTTTGGTTGCATTGTCGACCTGATCTGATGTTTAAGTGGAGTAACCTCGAGGGGGCCCCATTTGGCTTCACACCAGATTTTAGGTTCTCAAGTTCTACTATTGTTATGTTTAATCTTATACGTTCAAATTTTGGCAGCTTTGAGCAGTTTTGCATCAACTTGACCAATGAAAAACTTCAGCAACATTTCAATCAGGTTAGGGCTTATCTTTATCAAGGTTATCGTTGAGAAGAGTCTAGATAACAATTCATGTTGGTTTTGCAGCATGTCTTTAAAATGGAGCAAGAAGAATATACAAAAGAAGAAATTAATTGGAGCTACATTGAGTTTGTTGATAACCAAGATATCCTAGATCTCATTGAGAAGGTTGTGGTGTTTTTCATATGCTTAAGATTTCCTTACAACATTACCCTCCAAAGATATTCATATCATCGAGATTCTAATTTATTGTCTTTTTAATTCTTAGAAACCGGGTGGCATTATTGCTCTTCTAGACGAGGCTTGGTAAGTGAGATGCAGAAATTTCATGTTCTTGTGCTGTTTTCAATAATGTTAAAAAGAGTAACTGCCATGCTCATCGGGTTCCATAGAAACACAAAAGTTAATCTTTCTAACATATACTACTATTGTCTTCTGCAGTATGTTTCCTAGGTCGACACATGATACATTCGCGCAAAAGCTGTACCAAACTTTTAAAAATCATAAGTGTTTTGCCAGACCAAAATTGGCGCGTTCTGACTTCACGATTTGTCATTATGCTGGCGATGTAAGTTTGTAATACATTTTTCCATCCTAAATTGCATATTTGTTGTTGGTTGCTGAATGATAATAACCTTAAAAGAGCCTTTTCATCATATATCATAAACACTGTTGTAATTTGTGTCTGTTGATACTTTTGAGAGGCTACAAATAATCAGTTTCAACTATATTTTTAGGTAACATATCAAACTGAGCTGTTTTTGGACAAAAACAAAGATTATGTCATTGCTGAACATCAAGCCCTCTTGAGTGCATCCACTTGTTTCTTTGTGTCCAGTTTGTTTCCATCTTCATCTGATGAGTCCTCTAAGTCATCAAAGTTCTCCTCAATTGGTACACGATTCAAGGTAAGATTTGTCACCTTTCCCTTCTTAACAAGATGTACAAACTTTAGTAACTTTTATTCTTTCTTTTCAGCAACAACTGCAACAATTGCTTGAAACTTTGAGCACAACCGAGCCTCATTATATTCGTTGTGTAAAGCCTAACAATCTTCTCAAGCCTGCTATTTTTGAAAATCAAAATGTTCTACAACAACTCCGTTGTGGGGTAAGTGTGTACATGATATTCCAATAGAGATGCGTCACTTTATCTTATTCATCTAAACTGTTCTTCATAGTTTACATTGTTATAACTTGAGCACCCAAATATATTTAAGCGATATGCCTAATCGAATTTAGGGAGTCTTGGAGGCGATCAGGATCAGTTGTGCTGGATATCCTACCAGAAAGGCATTTGATGACTTTGTGGACCGGTTTGGCATCCTGGCTCCTGAAATCTTGAAAGGCAGGCAAGTGAAATGATATATTTGCTTTTTCTTAAATTCGAACAATTTGAAGTATGTGGTAAGATGAATAGACTGCTAGATGCTGACCTTCCTTGTTCTTGTGACTGACTTATAATAGTAAGGATGATGTTGCTGCTTGCAAGAGGCTTCTGGAGAAAACTGGACTTGAAGGCTACCAGGTAACTAAGCTGTGGTAGTAGATGTTTAAACTTTAAAGTTCTTTGTAAAAATCAGACTGTGCATGACAAACTCTTCCTGGGATCGAGATAATTTTACTTGCTCGCACTTGCATGTGAATTCTGTTTTATTTAAACTGCTTTGTTGTGTGAATGCAGATTGGTAAGACAAAGGTGTTTCTAAGGGCTGGTCAGATGGCAGAGCTGGATGCTCGACGAACTGAGGTATTAGGAAGATCAGCTAGTATTATTCAAAGGAAAGTTCGTTCTTATATGGCCCAAAAAAGTTTTATGTTGTTGCGCCGCTCTGCCTTGCAACTTCAATCGGTTTGCCGAGGTACCTTGTCATGCCAAATGCACGTGTTAATATTTTGATTGGTAGCTCAAAGCATGTAACCTCACCACTTTTTCTCTTTTAATTTTTCCTTAACAGGACAACTTGCTCGACAAATTTTTGAGAGCATGCGCAGAGAAGCTTCTTCTTTGCGAATTCAGAGAGAGCTGCGGATGCATTTTGCTAGGAAAGCTTACAAGGAAATATGTTTCTCTGCTGTTGCTATCCAAACAGGTTTACGAGGAATGGCTGCACGTAATGAGCTTCGCTTTAGAAGGCAGACAAAAGCAGCAATCATCATTCAGGTCTTATGACTTTGCATCAAATATTGAGAATTTGCTATTAATCTAACATCACGCTTTCGTTTTGTATCGATTACTGTGATTTTAGCTGATTTTACTTTAGCCATGATTTTGTTATATTTCTTATGATTCTAACTGAGTTTAGTTATTAATTTTAGAGCCATTGTCGCAAGTTCTTAGCCCACTTGAAGTTCGCGAAGTTAAAGAAAGCTACAATTACAACTCAGTGTGCATGGAGGGGAAAAGTTGCTCGTGGTGAACTTCGCAAGCTTAAGATGGTAACTTGGTCTTCCTTGCTGTCTTCTTGGCAATTTCTGACCCATATATTACTCTAAATTATCTAACTCGTGACGTAACCGTTGTTACATTACTGTAAAAGCCATTATTAAAAATAGTTTCCATTCAGAATCACATGATATGATGTAATGCTAGTCATGTTCATATTCTTGTCAGCCTTGGACTCATCAAATTATTTGTGTGTAAAAATTGTATAGTATATTTCGTTGCTACTTACTTCTAGGCTTTTAATAGGCTGCAAGAGAAACTGGTGCTCTACAAGCGGCCAAAAATAAACTGGAAAAGCAAGTTGAGGAACTGACTTGGCGACTGCAGCTTGAGAAGCGCATACGGGTACACTTGCTATTGGTTTTGTTTTCTTTTTTTGTTTTATTTCAGTACCTTTTCTTATTATCATTATTTTACCTGGAGATAAATCTTTTAAGGTCGTTTCAAAGATTTACCTAATTTCAAGTTCTACTTCCCCGTCTTTAGATAAATTATAGCATCTATGCAACAAGCCAGCAACCCATATTAAGAGAAACTGCTCTTCTTTTGACTGCAACCCATACTTTTTAAGTTGTATCTAAGAAATCAAATTTACGACAGTCATTGTTAGGCGTCTTTAAGGGCGATGAACTCTATTTTTTCTTCAAAGTTTTGAATAACCGAAGTAGAATAACATATTAGTATAAGTTGCAACCTGTCAAAACCATAATTTTACCTTGCAGTCTGACTTGGAAGAAGCAAAAACACAAGAAAATGGAAAACTACAATCCGCTTTGGAAGAGATGGAAGTTCGATATAATGAAACTAAAGAGCTGCTCATGAAGGAACGTGAAATTGTCAAAACAACGATTGAAAAAGTTCCAGTCATTCAGGAGGTCCCGGTTGTTGACCATGAACTCATGAATAAGCTTACTGCTGAAAACGAGAAACTCAAGGTAAGACAGATCAAGATATTTAAGTTTTGTTGATCTTATTTTATGTTGTTCTTTAAGTACTGTTGTGAAACACTTTTTTTGCATTACAGGCTTTGGTTGGCTCCTTAGAGCAGAAAATTGGAGATACTGAGAAAAGATACGAAGAGACAAACAAACTCAGTGAAGAAAGACTGAAGCAAGCCTTGGATGCTGAGACAAAGATTATTCAGTTAAAGACTGCTATGCAGAGGTTTGAGCCAATGAATTTAGTCGTATGTTTATGCAAAGCTTCTTGATTAACCAGTTACCGTAATCCTAAATCTAGTGTATTGATTTTGTTACATATGTGCATAATCTGTGTTTGGATGCCCAGTCTTAAAGAAAAGGTTTCTGAGATGGCATCTGAGAACCAAATTCTTCGAAAGCAAGCATTTTCTTCACCTACGAAACATGTGCCAGAACATCCACATACTCCAGAAACTAACGTGAGCTTTAGTTATATATAGCTGTATAAATTTACTCAACTTTTCCCTTATCAATTTTTTCTTTACTTAACGCCTTGCTTTGACTGATTTTCCAGCCAAGTGTAGAAAATGGTCTTCGTGGCAGTGAGGTAAATACATCACTAGTTTTACTATTTTGGATTTTTTATCACATTAGATTGTATGCTGAAGAAGTGAATGTCTGCAGGAGCCCCATGCACCTGCTAGCAATGCGGTCACTGAATCTGACAGCAAGCCTAAGAAACCGCCAATTGATCGTCAAAATGTACAATCCACATTCAAATTATCTCCGTTCTTTTGTTCCTTAATTGATGTTAGATATCGTTGCTAATGTTAATGCGTGAATATGAATCTGGCTGTAGGAGAACGTTGATGCCCTTATTGAGTGTGTTATGAAAGACACTGGATTCAGTCAAGGCAAACCTGTTGCAGCATTTACCATATACAAATGCCTTCTTCATTGGAAATCTTTTGAAAGCGACAGAACTAGTGTGTTTGATCGACTTATTCAGATGATTGGTTCAGCAATTGAGGTACTTCCTCATTATGATAACACAACTATTTAAATAAAGAAATTATATTGAGATAATAATGAAGTTCATGCTATTGCAGAATCAAGATAATAATGAACATATGGCATATTGGTTATCAAATACATCTGCTTTGGTGTTCTTAATACAAAAAAGCTTAAAACCCGAGGGTTCAAGTTCGGCTCGGAAACCACCACCTCCAACTTCAATATTTGGAAGAATGACAATGGTAATGATTTTGATTTTATTATTGATTTTTGCTATAGAGGTGGAAAAGTGGGAGGGTCAGGATAATTCGCTAACAGGTCGAAACGGTGATTCTTTGTTACAGTTCGAAATGGGTCTAGCCAGGTTGACCCAAAACACTTTCTGTAAAAAAAGTTATATTTAAATGAGTAGAAAACTGATTATTTTGATGGTCAATTTTGAATAAAGGAGATTTTATGCATCAAAAGTACACTTTAGTCAATTTTTGACCTGCTTCCGTTTGCGCTACTTATATTTTGATATTACATGATGGACCCGTTAAAGATAAAACATGTGGCTTGAGGAGAAATTCTTCTTTACATTTATGATACATGATATGGTCTTCTACTTTTTCTAGGGATTCCGTTCGTCTTCTGCATCCCAAGCAGCGGCTGCAGCTGCACTTGAGGTAGTAGTACGTCAAGTTGAAGCCAAATACCCGGCTTTGCTTTTCAAGCAGCAACTAACGGCATACGTAGAGAAAATCTATGGCATTATTCGTGACAACTTGAAAAAGGAGTTGGGTTCATTACTTACCTTATGTATTCAGGTAGTGTGACTTTGATTCATGCTCGCCCGTAACCCGGTTATATTAATGTAACCATGCATCCAAACTATAGTGTTAACCATGATGAATGTATCCATCTTACTTTGTGAAATTCAGGCTCCACGGACATCTAAGGGAGTGCTAAGATCCGGCAGGTCCTTTGGCAAAGATTCTCAATCCAGTCATTGGCAAGGCATGGTCGATTGTCTCAACACTCTTCTCAACACTTTGAAAGAAAATTTTGTATGTCCATACTTGCACTATAGCTTCTTTTTTTTTTTTTTTTTTTTTTTTTTTTTTTTTTTTTTTTTTTTTTTTTTTTTTTTTTTTTTTGATGTAGTACATGCTTACATTTGATTCGAATCATCATGCACATTATCCGAACATTTATTTTGTCTAATTTCTCATGTATACGCATTTCAGGTGCCCCCGGTAATTGTTCAGAAGATATTTAGTCAAGTTTTCTCATACATCAACGTGCAGCTCCTCAACAGGTATGGTTACACGACTTTTGTTTCTCCGTTTTATTTTTCTTGGCTTACTATTGTAATATTCTGAAGCAATTATCTTTAATGTGCAGTCTTCTATTGCGGCGGGAGTGTTGTACCTTCAGCAATGGGGAATATGTGAAAGCTGGATTAGCAGAGTTAGAGTTGTGGTGTGGTCATGCAAAAGAAGAGGTAATGCTATAATCTGACCTTTCTGATGTGTTATTTATGCTGGTGGTCTCGAATAAATTATGAAAATTACTAGGAGTAGAATATTAGGTAGTATTAACACTTCTATATTTTGAAACGATAAGAAAAAGGAAAAAAGTATCCGTAAATGAATATCAAGACAATAGTATTCTGACTTCTATCACAATAAATACCTCAGAAAGCATGTAACTCTAACATTCTACCACAATAGTTCAAAATATGGTTAGCTTTCTTATGGAATTGATCCTGATAAATATTGTTATATTGCAGTATGCTGGCTCAGCGTGGGAGGAACTAAAGCATATTAGACAGGCGGTTGGGTTCTTGGTATGTATCTTTCTTAATAACAATTTTTTTTAAATTTGATTTCATATTTGTTTGTTTTTGGTTACAGTCTACCAATCTATCACTAGCTTATTCATCATTTATTATGAACTTCAGGTTATTCACCAGAAGTACAGGATTTCATATGATGACATCACCCATGATCTATGCCCTGTAAGTCTCACCCTCACCCTCACCCTCACACACACACACACACACACACACACACACACACTTGCGTGCACACACAATCATAATCAAATCGTAAGCTGTAAGCTTAGATTGGGTTCCTCTATTATTGATGTTACGCTATATTTATATTCAGGTTCTAAGTGTCCAGCAGTTGTATAGAATATGCACTCTTTATTGGGATGACAACTACAACACCAAGAGTGTATCACAAGAAGTAAGTGAAATCTTAATCTTTAGTAACCGTTTATAACCAAGGTATTTCCGTTATATGGTCTATTAATTTCACAACCTTCGCGTTAACATTAACAGGTTATTTCGAGCATGAGAGTGCTGATGACAGAGGATGCCAACACTGCTGTCAGCAGTTCCTTTCTACTGGATGATAATTCCAGGTATATGCTCGATTTTCCCTTTAATGAATGCTGCATCATATGGTAGAATGTAGAAACTTATGATATCAATTTAGACAAAAAGCTGATATGACAAATCCAATACTTAGTGGCGACTTCAACTTGTTTATGTGAAAAGTGAGTTAAGTGTGTTCTTAAATGGGTTAAAGTTTGAATGTTTTAGCTAAAAGGAAACAGGTCACACTCACACGGGTCAACGATTTAAAAGTTGTCGAAAGTTAGTGTTTGACTTTACAACCTCTTAAGTTGCATGTAGATCTTATTCCTATAATGGTTGTGCAATCATATTTAAAAAAACTAGTTATTACTAAAAATGATAAATGAAAAATAAGTTGGTGAATCAACTGACCTGATCCATTTTGAGCCATTCTAAAGGTTCACAAATTTGTTCAGAGACCGTTTTAGCCAATACAACCTGTAACTGGATAAGGGGTCATATTTTAGCTTCGGGATCCTTGATGGTCATTTCCTACTTATAAAGGGAAGACGGCAGGTCGGTGTGTTAGATAATGGGTCAAAACGGGTTTGGGTTTGATTTCATTATCAGTACAAGTTAAAGTGAGCCAGGCCAGCTTTAAACAATATGCAGTAAAAATACTAAAATAGACTTTGGGTCATTTGGCTTGATTCCCTATTCTTGTTTTTTGTTTGTTTGTTTGTTTTTTTTTTTTTTTTTTTTTTTTTTTTTTTTTTTTTTTTTTTTTTTTAAACCTTTGAGATAAAACAGTAAACACTACTCATACTGATCCATTCAGACGTAAATGGGTCAAAATTGTCACATCCAATCCTGATTATCCACAGCAAATGCAATTGCACAACACCACAATGAGTAATTAATCTGAGTTTTCATATGCAGCATACCTTTCTCTGTTGATGATCTCTCTACTTCCCTTCAAGTAAAAGATTTTGCAGACGTGAAACCAGCTGTAGAACTTGCCGAGAATCCCGCCTTTCTCTTTTTACTATAAAGGCAATCATACCAAAGAAATTTCTTACAATCATACAAAGGTATAGCATAAGTCTCATTTTGAAAGAAAGAAAGTAATACATTCTTTATTTCTTTGTTTATTCTTTTGATGAATTTTCTTGGTTAATCCCTCCCCAAACTGTAAAACTGTAATTGTCTGTAAAGTTTCTTTCATACATGGGGTAAAAGGGACTGTTTTTTGATTGTATAACGTATAGTGACTTTTTATTGGTCTCATTTCACTTTCAGATTTTTTTAAATGCTGCAGTGTTGATACTTTAGGTCCTCTAACCTGTGAGGTTTATGCAAACGTCCTTTAAATATGGCTTCAGTTTTCGTCCGACTCAGTTGATGATAAAGTGTTGTTTATGTTATATATGGTAGACATAGAATTTGAGAAATAGTGCATGATCTAAATAAGCTATATACGTAGTATCAAAGAAGTATTTCGGTTTTGTATTACCAACTCAAATGAAAACAATGATCATCAGTTTGATGGTTTCTGAAAGCCATAAAACATTTCTGAAATTTATAAATACGCGAATGGATTAGATATAAGAATTCAACGTAGCTCAAATCTTTTATATAATAAAAGAATTACATCATTTCGGAGTATTTTTGCAAATCCCTTCTCATTAAAAAAAATTGAACCAATAGCAAAGCTCGATTTTGCCACATAGACGAAATCGAGCAACATGATTAGTCAATAGAAAGTCAAAATTAAATTGATTTTGGTCAAACTTAATAAATTTGGTAGAGAAATTTGGTTAAGAAAAAAAATGCATAAAAATATAGGTGTCAAATTTATGAAAATAAAAATTTTAAAAAAGAGGAAGTAATTAATAAAACTTTAGTGATTGAATTTTAAATAATTCATATAGAGTAAAGTGTAAAATTACAATTTTCCATGTTTTTTAATAACTTTATAAAAAACACAAATAACCCCTTATACTTTATACCCCCTATACTTTATAATATTAACTTTGTTTAAAATTGTATGAGTATTAGTATTAATTTTTAGACTTTCATCCATTAAAATTACAAAATTTGATAAATATGCGAATTAGTTTTGATACACGTTAAATAATTTTTTAAACTAATGTTAGTTTTAAACTTTCATCCATTAGAATATTTTTTTAAATAAGGACTCATGTTACTATTTAAAAGTTTAATTTATGCGTGCACGGGTTTAAAATACGGGTAAATTATTAGTAACGGGAATATAAATATCAAATTGTAAGCACGATAATGTGATATGAAAATAAATATATGCGACTTTACTTATAATAACGACTCATGAAATTGTTATTCAAAATTTATATATGGATAAACATTTTAAAAACTTTACAGAGCATATTTTAACTTCATCAACGCTCATTATATGCTATTAAATACACACATTTTGTACAACATGATATTAATAGTTAAAGTTAAACAACAAAATCAACCTCAACCTCAACATGTTTGTTAGTTAAAAACGTTATACAAAGCTAATTATTTAAAAAAAAAAAAAAAAAAAAAAAAAAAAAAAAAAAAAAAAACAAAACATGGGTTAGATAGTTATTGTTTAATATAGAAGGTGTTCTTCTTAAATTATATATATAAAAAAAATGCACGCAACACAATCCTTATTTGATAACAATCACCTCCTAAAAAAAAGGTGATAACCTAACTTTATTCATTGACGTGATATTTTATCAAAAAAAAAAAAAAATGTAATTGTTGGCCGTTGTAAACGAATTAAAAGTATGTACATGAGAATTATTCGGCAAGAATATATAAGTAAAAGAAATACCACAATTACAAAACATATCGTAAATTGATAGCACGGGTTTGCAAAACTAAAAGCATATATCGCTAACATCTCATGCAAGTCAAGTATCATCATGTGATTTGCTTGAATAATAAAATACAATTTTTAATTCAAAAGCACTCTCCTAAAATAATAAGTAGGTTATAACATATACATATGATTTTTTATTTTTAGTCCACCAAGTAAAACTATGTGAAACATGTTAAGTGGTTTATTTATTTATCAATAATAATACGTAATTAAAACGAAATTTTAAAAACCCTGTGCGTGCACAGGTATTATAACTAGTATGAGAAAACACTAAAATAATAAAAAATGGATTTGTATACAAACAAGCTATTTTAAACGTGTAATTTTACGAGGCTATAATTAATCTAGACAAAAAAATAAAAATATAAAAATAAATAAAATAAAATTTACACTCATGACTCACCTTAGTATATGAAAAGTGCGAAAAGCTAGAACAATAAGTTGAACTGTTAGGCTGAACACAGTGGCGACCTGGGGCGACCCTACCACATCAGCTTTGTCTCTGAAAACTGACGACGACCAAGTTAATATTTTTTAGTTGATAAACACATTTCATGAGAAAAAAAACGTGTTAAGCTTACAAACGTCACACGCCATGCAACAAAAAACGTGTTTCCTTCTGGTGCAAAGTTTCAAACATACAAACGTGCTATGTATATATATAAAGGATGACTAAGGATCAAATGAGAAGAATCCTTAAAATAAGAAGGATGAGAAATACCTATAACTACACATTAGAGATGCATCAATTTGAATTAGATGCATCCTTAATATTCTAGATGCATCATGATGAGGCGAAAAATGATCCGTTTTTAGGGGGTCATTTAAGCCCGAATTCGAATTTATTTGATCAAATATTGCCCTAAATCGTTCCTTTTGTGATTTTAGGTACTTTGGGAGAGAAATCTGGAAAAGGAAGCAATTCGGACGTTTTTGGAGCATAAAAGTGAAGAAAACGCCAAAGTCTTAATTTTCCATGCTGGGAACAGTAGGTGACGGCGTCAAGAGCAAATTTCATGAATTCCCATGACGACCCAGAACAGATTTGACGGCGTCACGTAGGAAGGGCGTCAAGAGTAAAAGAGTCATGACGGCCTGGAAATGATTTGGTCTTGACGGCGTCAAATGTAGATCAAGGCAGTCCGAGAAGAGTTTTGGCGGCGAGGTGACGGCGTCACAAGCTTTGTCTTGACGCCGTCAAACCTATTTTTATATATATAGTTTTCTAATTTTCACACATTAGAGGAGAAGTTTTGGAGAAACCCTAAGTACGATTTTGGTGCAACTTTTACAGGTTTTTCAAGGGTTCCAAACCCTTGATACCTTGCATTGTAATTGAGATAAGTGTTCCTTTAATTCAATCAATATGTCTATGTGTTGGTTGTCTATATCTTGTTCTTGTCTCAATTCCATTATGCTAGGCTAGATCTATCTTGTGTTTGCTTAGATCTAATGAAACCTAGATGTTAATTATGTGTTGATTACTTGTTTATCTTTGTCTTGGATGAGTGATTTATATGTTAGGCTTAAGAAAACTGGCAGATCTCCACTTGGTATCATGCTTGAACGTCTTAAGAAACATGAACCGAGGCGCACTAGGTCTTTATTGGTTGTATTTAATGCATGAGCCACTGTTTACAATCCCTATAGTTGTGCTAGGCATGGTGTAGGAGGAGATAAGAGCTCATAGAATTGGGGAGTTATGTGTGCCACCCCATGAATGGTATTAAGGAATACGATCCGTCATCCATGCAATTACAACAAGTAATTAACGTGTAAAAGATGTCTAGGGAGTAGTGAAATCTAAGTAAACACATTTTCTCCAATTACTGCTCACAACTTTAGTATAATTTAGCTTATTTTCATTTTTAGTATTTTATTTTGATTGCATCTTAGTATTGGGTTAGTTGATTAGCAACTAATTCCGCCCAAATCCTTCAAACCCGAGATATTTACTTGCTTTCATAAAAATATAAAAATACAAAAATAATCATCCCTCACCCTTAGAACTAGTATTTAGGCTTTCTAATCCTAGCGACACTATTCCTAAGCTGAACGATCAATCCCCTGGTACTTGTCACTATACTATACTACAACGATCAGGTACACTGCCTGGTGGGGGTTGTAAGCTTCTTGAGATCCCTCGAGAGGTAAAGCCTGTTGCGATTCCCACGCATCAAGTTTTTGGCGCCGCAGCCCGGGGAATAGTTATTGTCTAGGTTAGAATTTCTTTTTATTAGGTCTACTTGCTAGATTCCTTTCTAGTAAGATTTTATTTTTATTTTTAGGTTTCTTTAGTCTATCTCATTTCTTTGTGCCTTTGTTCGTAACCACCCGACACCATGGACAACGGGAACATCTTTGAACCCGTCATCCCACCACAACAAAACCCACCATTAGAACCCCTTAGGCCCCGAACCTTAAGAGAGTACTCCCGACCTAGCCACCAAGGCTACCGAAACACCATTGAGCTCACCGGAGCCAATGTGACCCCCTTGCAATCCGACACCATCCGGTTGGTGCAAAGCGGATGTGCATTCCATGGACTTCGTTCCGAAGATCCAAACCAACATCTTAAGGACTTCCTCAAAATCGTAGATTCCATAGACCTGGATGTTGCAACTAGAGAGACTACCCGTTTACGCCTATTCCAATTCTCTCTACGGGATCAAGCTAGTCAATGGCTTGAGCGTTTACCCGCGGGATCCATCACCACATGGGATAATCTCGCCAATCGCTTCCTTACCCAATTCTTCCCGCCGGAAAAGACAGCAATGCTTAGAAGGGACATTTTGATGTTTGAACAACAGCGGGGTGAAACTTTCTACGAGGCTTGGGCCCGTTTTAAGGATCTCCTCTACAAGATCCCTCATCATGGCATAAACCTTTGGTTATTAGTCCAGATTTTCTATGACCATGTTGACTATCACACTAAGCGCACCATCGACAGGGCTGCGGGAGGTAAATTGCGTGATAAGAATGCCGAGGAGTCTTGGGCAATTATCGAAGAGCTCGCTGTTGATAATCATGAGATGTGGGAATTTAATCATACGATAGAAGCGGCCATCAATGCAGTCTCGACATCTGGAGGAACCACTGATGAGTGTGTAAATACTCATCATTTTTACCGTATTTTAACTGCCAAAACGCGCGAAAACATTCAAGAATACATCAAAATAATGAAAAAAATCCCAAAGATCGCGTTTTATATGTTTCAAATGCAAAATGATCAAAAACAAACGAAAAACAAACAAAGTTTGCATAATTGGCAGTTTCAGTCCCCCAATTTTCAAAGTTTTACAAAACTAGTCCCTAGTAAATCATTTTAAATGAAAAGTCAACCCACGTTCTTTAAAGTCAAAAGAAGTCAAAAACGATCTTTGGGTAACAAGATTTCAAAAAATGAACAAGTTTGGCCCTGGAATTTCATGATTTGGCAACTTTGGTCCCTATAATTTGGAAAAATGACAAAAGTGACCCGGGAATTATTCTTTGAAGAAAATTGAGCAAATGGTCCTTGGATGATATTTTTGGAGATATGACCGTTTCAGACCTTTCAGATTTAGTGAATTACGGAATTGGTCCTTGTGTTAAATTATCATTAAAACCAATCGGACCCTCTTTGTGTTATTAAATAACCAACCCAAAACTAAACACAAAGCCCAACCACTCCAACTCTCCCAAGCCCATTTCATAAAAAAAAAGCCCACACCCAATTTGTTACTTTAACGTTTTAATAAAAACGTTTTCATCTCCCCCCTTTGACCTAATCAAACCAGACGCCTCCCCACCTCTCTTCTCCCCCTTCCTTCGATTATCCAGGGAAAAACAATCCACCTCCACTTCTCCCTTTTACCCACCATATCCACACCTCCCTCCACGATACCACCCCTGCTACACGCAATTTTACCTCAAAAGCAACCCTCACCACTCCCCATCCCACTATCATCCCATATCCCTCTCAATTCGTACCTAACACCCTAAAAAACCCCCCACTTCCTCACGGGTTACCAACTCCAAGTCATCAATCCACAACTGTTTTGGCGCCAAAGACTGAGCTCAAAGGCTAGGATTAATGTGAAGACAATTCAAGGGCTGTGATCGACTCACAATTATCAATGGAGCAGCTATGTTGCCCTAATTCCAGTGAAGACAAACAAGAAGTGCAAAGGTTTACCTACCACTATGGTTTTAGTATAAATAGGTAGTTTATTGTAAGCCTATGGCATCATCATCTCTTATGTATCATCTTTCTCAGTTTATGTTTTTTTTAAATCTCTAGTTTTATTGTAATGCAACAAAGTTCAAGTTTTAATGAAAGTTCAGTTTCAAAATTAATTTCTGTTTATGTTCCTTACATTTTAAATCCTGCTTGGTATTTTATTTGAGTTGTGCAAAACAAAAGTCAGAAAAGAAAAGAGATAAGTAAAAAAAATTCGGAAAAGAAAAAAAAAGGGGTATTAAAAGATGGTGAGTAATTGCAGCTTGGATGGAATTTGGTTTAGAACCCGTGGGGGTATCTAGGTTGTACTTGGTCCTTGTTTATCAGTTCAGCTGCTAGCTTGGAATTCAAGTAGGTTTCCACGACTTATTCTACTCATAATCCATTTTAGCTGTTAGTTATCTTTGCTACTTGCTGATTTGAGTTTAAATTGAGTTTGATTTAGCTTTATATAAACTGGTAAGGGTAATTTAGAATAATAGTAATTTACTTAGGTGTGTTTGGGTAGACTGATCTTCCTAGGTTCTAGGGTGCTTAATTTGCTATTCTCTTTTGAATCATTTTCTAGTAGGGTAATTGAGGTTGGTTAAGTGTTAACAAAATGCGTGTTGCTTGAGCGAAGTCAAAAACTCAAAATTAAAACCTTCACAGTTTATCTATGAAGGAATTGTGGATCTAATTCAGTAGCTAACTAGTTAATTTTGGTAGATTTAAGCTCAAATAGGATCAGTTCGATATAATTAATCAATTAGGACCAGGATAAATTCACATAAGTCAAAGTTTTCAATTAATCCTAAAGTCAAAAACTTTGTATACTTAGAGTTGGACCAGATTTCAAATCAGTCCATGGGGTTCCATTGTGGATGAAATTAAGCGATTTTTGTTGAATTGGAATCTTTGCCATCTTGTGTATTGAAAGAAAAAAGAAAACTTCATTTTGGAAAAATGTTGGTCACTCAAATTTAAGGTAAAAGTGGGCTGTTCACTACATTTCTCCCCTGCACTCTCAGATTTTACCCACTTTCTTGAGCGTGCAGATTGTTCATTAGTCATCTTTATGGTTTGATTTTTGTTGTTTTGGGCAGCCCCCTAGTTAGGTTTTAAGTGTGTGGTTTTAGGTTTCTCTTTAATGCTTGTTTGATCGCTCAAATTTGCCCCTCGAACTACTACTTTGCAACTGCTGCTGTTGTTATGTTTCTTTGAGTGGGGTTGCTGCTATTATTCTTGTTCATATTATTGTTGTTTGTTCTTGTAAATTGTTTATTGTTATTATTGTTAGTAGTATGGTCGGTTAATTTTTATAAGCTCGTAGCATATTTGAAGCTTACATAGTTCAATTTTGTTGTGTGGTGTTATACAAAGAAAAGGAAAGAAAAAAAAATTCTGGAATAAAAGTAATAAAATTTGTTCTTGAATCTGTCATCATGCTTCGAATTGGAGTTAGTTGTCTCCAAAAGTGGATTTAAGTTTGTTTTTTTTTTTTTTGCGAAAGAAAAGAAAAAAAAAAAGGGAGTGTACCAGGTTCGAACCTGGTACCCCTTCGTTTGAAAACAGAATGCCCAACACACAACCACAGAACCACTTGTGCTACTTGTCTTTCTTGTTCTATTTTTTGTAGCATATTATTTAAAGTAGTTGCAAGTTCACTTAGCTTATTATTTGTTCAAAATCTGTTCAGCTTAATTTTTAGCTTATCCAAACTGCTTATTTCGAAATTTCAATTTTTTTAGGTTGGATTTAAGTTTACTTAATTATCCAAAAAATTTTAGAATTTTTAGGTTTGTTTTAATATTTATTATAATTTAATTAGAGTTAAATAGATTTAAATTCATAATAAATAGGATTATTATTGAAAAATTAATTTTCTTTTTCTAAAAATTTTCTTTTGTCATTTAGTGCGTAAGAAAATTATTTGGAAACCCGTAGGACTCGCGTAGCTCAAAATTCACGTTTTTATTTGTGCGTTGACGTTTATTTAGAATAAACGTCACGTTTTTGTGAAATTTGTGATTTTTAGGATTCCCGATACCTATTTCTTGTTTCCCGTAGTGTTTTAGGTTATTTTAAATAGTACTTAATATTCCTTAGTTTAATTTCCCACTTAGGTTGCGTTTATTCAATTTTTCGTTCGTTAATTTGTAATTTACGTTAATTTAACGTACAACAAAACCAAATAACCTTTCCAACCAAACAAGATTTTAATCCCGATCTCATTCGAAGCTTTCCATTCACACCTCGTTGGGGTACGACCCGGGAAATCACTTCCCGGTCTCACAATTTGAATATCACTTGCACAAGTCTTGCGAGGTAATCGTTTTCCTAAACGGTTTACTCGTATTACTTCACGATTATTTGTCTCATGACAAATTGTTGATATTTTGATAAAATTGTTGTTTGCACACACCAAAACACAGCGAATCAAATGGCGCCGCTGCCGGGGAGGCTGTGTGTCAAAAGTCTCGATAAGGTTTAGACGATTAGTCTTGTAGAACCTTCGCAAGAAGTTACGCTTTTATAAAACGTATAAAAAACCAAAAATATTTTTCTTTTGTTTCTAGTATATGTATTATATCTATAAAAGTTAAAGAAAAACACAAAAATATTTTCCCGTTTCTTTGTTTAATAATAAAAACATTAAAATCTTACCACCGCAAACCAAGGCAGAACACCTACCAACTGGGGGTGTGACCATAATAAGTTCCCAAACAAAAGATCAAAACTTGCCTTTGTATCACTTGCGTTTTGGAAAACTTTTAAACGAAATTCACACTTTAAGAGGAGTCGAAACGGTATGTGGCGATCCAACGAACTTCGCCCAGTGAGAGATCCATTCTTCTCTCCCGCTCCTTTGTGCGTTTTTCTTTAGAAGTTAACCTTGCGTTCTTGATTATTGGTTTAAGTTCCCTTGTCTTTAAAGTGGTATTGTTTTAATTGATTTTTGTTGTGGTGCATGCGCACACGTTCGTCTACGTCAACAAGTCATTTGCAAACGCTAAATAACATTCCGAGAAGAAGGCGTAATCGACGACGTACCAACCGAATAGCCGAACCCGAGCTTCGTGCTATTCCAATCATGGCGGCCGAACCCACCATGAATGAGCTTCTCCAAGCACCCATCGAGGGTTACGGAGATGCGATCATCATTCCAGCCATCGTGGCTGACAATTTCGAGCTTAAGACGGGGTTGATTAACTTAGTCACCTCGCGTCAATTCTATGGTTTCGAGAGGGACGATCATCAAGATCACATTCGATGGTTCAACAAAATCACGTCAACCATCAAATGCAAAAATGTCCCTGAGGAAGCTATCAAACTTCTTCTCTTCCCGTTCTCCCTCGATGGGGCTGCCAAAAATTGGCTAGACAAACAACCCCCTCGATCGATTGAAACGTGGGAAGATTTAGTCAAGAAGTTTGTGAACGAATTCTTTCCTCCATCTAAAACCACCGCCCTCAAGAATGAGATCATGAAATTCACTCAAAAATTTGATGAATCATTCGGTGAGGCATGGGATCGTTACAAGGACATGCTTCGTAAATGTCCTCATCACGGTTTTTCCGAGTTGATGCAACTCGACACTTTCTATAATGGTGTGAGCCAAGTCGATCAAGACTCTCTTAATTCCTCCGCGGGAGGTAATTTCTTGAATCGCACCACCAAAGATGCTTTGATGATCATTGAAAACAAATCTAAGGTCCGCATTCCACGAAGCAAATCAGTTGTTTCACAAATTAATGTTGGTCCTTCTTCCTCATCAACCGTGGCTCAATCTAGCACCGATGCTAGACTTGACAAGCTCACGGAAGCTATTCATGCTTTGGTTCTCACCAAAACAAAGAAAGTCTCTTCTCAACCTGCTGAAGTCAAAAAGGTTGACACTTGTGTTACTTGTGGTGGTCCACATGCTTACTACAATTGTACTGCCACCGATGGCAATCCATTTGAAGTTAATGCTATAGCCGGTAGTTCGAACCAAGGAGGTAACCAATACCGTCCTCAAATAGAACCAAATTACCGTGCTAACAATCAAAGTGGTCCCCCCGGTTTTTCTCAACCCAATAATCCAAATCGATTCAATCAAAATCAACAACAAAGAAACCCGAATGTTCAAAACCAATTTCAAGCCCCTATGAACCAATATCACAATCAAGGGGGAAATTACAACCAAGGTTCTCAAAATCAAGGAAACTTGAATAGAAACCAAGGTTATGGTAATTTCAATCAAGGAAACAATTTTCATGGTAATCAAAACCATGGAAATTTTCAAAATCAAGGTTTCAATCAAAATAACCGAGCTCAAAACTTTCCTCAAAATCAATCCGTTGCTCAACCTCAATCATCAACCGATGAGTTGTTGAAGCAATTTATGAAAGCTCAAGAAGAAACTAATAGGTTGTTGATCGGTCAGATTTCTGAACTAAAGAAGTCTTTAAATGATCGACCTTCGGGATCGGGAACGCTACCAAGCAACACGATCGCCAACCCGAATGGCGATGTAAAGGCGATCACAACCCGTAGTGGAGTTTCTTATGATGGACCCACGATTCCTACTACCTCATCTCCTTCTCCTCCCGAGGTAGTGGAACGTGAACATGAGGCAACAAAGGATAAGGTGCAAATCACAAGTACACGAAGTACCGCACACGTCCAACCTCATGTTGTCCCAAAAACCAAATCAAAACCGGGAATTGTTTTTGAACCCTCGGAAAATCCCGTTCAACAAAAAGCTTCAATACCATATCCTTCGCGGTTAAATGATCAAAGACTCCGCGAACAAACTAATGATCAAATGAAAAAGTTTCTTGAAATTTTTCAAAAATTACACTTCGACATTAGTTTCGCGGATGCTCTTCTCTATATGCCCAAGTTTGCTTCCACTTTCAAGAGTCTTCTAAGTAACAAAGAGAAACTATTTGAACTCACCAAAACACGTTTGAACGAAAATTGTTCGGCGGTTCTCCTAAAGAAACTTCCCGAAAAATTAGGAGACCCCGGAAAATTTCTCATTCCATGTGATTTCCAAAAGCTTGTGGAATGCTTTGCCTTGGCCGATCTTGGCGCTAGCATAAACCTCATGCCTTTCTTGATTTGGCAAAAACTTTCACTTCCTGAGCTTACACCAACACGAATGACTCTCGAATTAGCAACCCGTTCGGTTTCGATTCCGAAGGGTATTGCTGAAGATGTCTTTGTGAAGGTTGGCAAGTTCTATTTTCCTGCCGACTTCGTAGTCGTCGATTTTGATGCCGATCCTCATGTCCCCCTTATTTTGGGAAGACCATTCTTAAAAACGGCTCGTGCATTAATCGACGTCTTCGAAGGAGAAATGACTCTTAGAGTTGGCGATGAGAAGTTGATCATAAACATTGAAAACACTTCTAAAGATCTTCTCGACCTTGAAAGAGAAGAAATCAACCGACTTGATGTCATCGATTTTGCATGTGATGACCATATTGAAGAAGTGTTAAATGTGCAAGGATCAATCAATCCTTCCAATGATGTCTCTTCCCCCTCTCTTACTCCATTTTTGGGAGGTGACTTCATTTTGGAAGAAATCGAAGCTTGTTTGTCGTGTGATTCTCATGTTGATTATGATTCAATCAATCCCGAGGAAGATTTACTTCTCCTCGAGAAGTTGCTCAATGATGATCCTTTATCTCTTCCTCCAAAAGAACTTCATAATGTGGAAGTCAAAGATGTTGAAAAAACTGATGACTTTCCCGATGTCGAACTCAAGGAACTTCCGCCTCATCTCGAGTACGCGTTTTTGGAGGGTAACGATAAGTTTCCCGTCATAATCGCTAAAGACTTGAATGAGGAAAACAAAACCGCTCTTCTCAAGGTTTTAAAGTCACACAAGCGAGCCATTGCTTGGAGACTTTCCGACATCAAGGGTATTAACCCGGAATTTTGTATGCACAAGATTTTGATGGAGGATGACTTTAAACCGGCGGTTCAACAACAAAGAAGGGTAAATCCTAAGATTCATGAGGTTATCAAGCAAGAGGTCATTAAACTTCTTGATGCCGGTTTGATTTACCCTATTTCGGATAGTCCTTGGGTGAGTCCCGTTCATTGTGTGCCCAAAAAGGGTGGCATAACGGTTGTCAAAAATGATGATAACGAGTTGATTCCAACTCGATTGGTGACGGGTTGGCGCGTTTGCATTGATTATCGAAAATTAAACGACGCCACTCGTAAAGACCACTTTCCATTACCTTTCATGGATCAAATGCTCGAAAGATTGGCGGGAAACGAGTACTATTGTTTCCTTGACGGTTTTTCGGGTTATTTCCAAATTCCCATCGATCCTCAAGATCAAGAAAAAACGACTTTTACGTGTCCATACGGAACATTTGCTTATCGACGCATGCCTTTTGGCCTATGCAATGCTCCGGGCACATTTCAAAGATGCATGATGGCCATTTTTCACGACATGATCGAGAAAACAATGGAGGTCTTCATGGATGATTTTTCGGTCGTTGGGAATTCATTTGAATCGTGTCTCTCCAATTTAGACAAAATTCTTCAAAGGTGTGAAGACACCAATCTTAGTCTAAATTGGGAGAAAAGTCATTTCATGGTCAAGGAAGGAATTGTTCTTGGCCATAAGATCTCTAAAAGCGGGATTGAGGTTGATAAGGCAAAAATCGACGTCATTGCCAAACTTCCTCCTCCCACAACCGTTAAATGTGTTTGGAGTTTTCTCGGTCACACCGGCTTCTATCGAAGATTCATTCAAGATTTTTCGAAGATAGCTAGGCCTATGACCCGACTTCTTGAAAAAGAAACTCCGTTTGTCTTTTCCGATGAGTGCATCGAAGCTTTCCAAACTCTCAAAAGAAAGCTTACCGAAGCACCAATCCTAGTTGCCCCCGATTGGGACCAATCTTTCGAGCTCATGTGTGATGCAAGTGACTTTGCAATGGGTGCGGTCTTGGGGCAACGAAAAACCAAGTATTTTCAGCCGATTCATTATGCAAGCAAAACCTTGACCGAAGCTCAAGCTCACTACACCACAACGGAAAAAGAATTACTTGCCGTGGTGTATGCGTTTGAAAAGTTTCGGCCATACTTAATCTTGACAAAATGCATAGTGTACACGGACCACTCGGCTCTCAAATATCTCTTTGCCAAGCAAGATGCTAAGCCGAGATTGCTCCGTTGGGTTCTCCTCCTACAAGAGTTTGATATAATCATTCGTGATAAGAAAGGAGCCGAGAACCTCGCAGCTGACCATCTTTCCCGATTGGAAAACCCTCATCAAGGTGTCCTTGAGAAAAAGGAAATAAATGAAACATTTCCTCTCGAGACACTTAATGTGATTTCTTCTCGTGGTGATTCTAGTACCCCATGGTTTGCCGACTTTGCAAACTATCATGCGGGGAATTTCGTTGTCAAAGGGATGTCGTCCCACCAAAAGAACAAATTTTTCAAAGATGTGAATCATTACTTTTGGGACGATCCCTATTTATTCAAAATTTGTGCGGATCAGGTTATTCGAAGGTGTGTTCATGGCCAAGAAGCCATGGAAATCCTAAAGGCTTGTCATAATGGACCCACCGGGGGACATCATGGCCCGAACTACACCGCTCGAAAAGTCTTTGAGTCCGGTTTTTATTGGCCCTCCATTTATAAAGACGCCCATGACCTAGTCAAATCTTGTGACTCGTGTCAACGTCAAGGAAAGATCACACAACGGGATGAGATGCCTCAAAACGTCATCCAAGTGTGTGAAATCTTTGATGTTTGGGGCATAGACTTTATGGGGCCGTTCCCGTCTTCACGAGGGAACAAGTACATACTCGTGGCCGTTGACTACTTGTCAAAATGGGTCGAAGCAAAAGCTCTCCCTACCAACGATGCCCGAGTAGTTGTAAAGTTTTTGAAATCGTTATTCTCTAGGTTTGGAACCCCCCGCGCTATCATAAGCGATCGCGGTACTCACTTTTGCAACGAACAATTTGCAAAAGTCATGCTCAAGTATGGTGTAACTCACCGACTTGCTACCGCTTATCACCCACAAACGAGTGGGCAAGTAGAGGTTTCAAACCGAGGTTTGAAAAGAATTCTTGAAAGAACCGTAGGCGAAAACCGTGCCTCTTGGTCGGATAAGCTAGATGACGCTCTATGGGCTTTTCGCACGGCTTATAAAACACCCATCGGGTGTACTCCTTATAAGCTCGTGTATAGAAAAGCTTGTCATCTACCGATTGAGCTCGAGCACAAGGCTTATTGGGCTCTTAAGAATGCCAACTTCGATCTCAAGTCCGCGGGTGATCATCGGAAGGTTCAACTCAATGAACTTAATGAACTTCGTGATCAAGCGTACGGAAACTCTTTAATCTACAAAGAGAAAGTAAAGAAGATCCACGACTCAAAAATCAAAAACCGCGTTTTTAACGTGGTGACCGAGTCCTTCTTTTTAATTCTAGATTAAAGATCTTTTCGGGCAAACTTAAAACCCGCTGGACTGGGCCTTACACCGTTGCCAAAGTTTTTCCATATGGTACCGTCGAGTTATCTCAAGATGACGGTCCAAACTTCAAAGTAAATGGGCATCGGTTAAAGCATTATTTTGGAGGGGACTTACCACCTATTGTCCCGGACCTCCAAACTTTCCCCATGGACCAATGAATTCGGGGATCGAGTCAAGCTAGCGACTCGACAAACAAAAACAAGTAACAACAAACATGGGTTTTCACCCGTGTATCTGATTTCCTTCTATTTTCTAACACCTAAGTGTGGGGGAATGGCCACCCCCCGCAATTGTTTGCAATGTATATATCTTATTCAAAAAAAAAAAAAAAAATGACAAAAATATGTGTTGTTGTATAAATAAAGTGAAAAATACAAAATGACACTTCCACAATTAGCTTTTAATATTTACTTCTTACGTTCAAAATTTCGGCATAATAGCCGGGAATTTGAATATTGAGGACAATATTCAACTCTAAGTGTGGGGGAGGGCAAAATTCTAGCGAATTTTATCAAACTACATCGTCTAGTACCCCCGTTTTTGGCCAAAAATTTTAAAATTTTTTTCACTTTATTTCAAAATTTTTGTGGTAATCAGGCCGCCAAGTCTAAACGACAAAAGGGATTGGCTAATCCAGGAGCAAACGGTTCTTGGTAAAGATAACTCAAACCCGTTTATGGCTTGCAATTTGCCAAAAATTGTATGGTTCCTCAACTCCCCATCGTCCTCAAAAGCTAATGAGTTGGCTAGCCCGCAAGATTATGGCTTGTGGTAAAGGCCGTGGAAAATCCATAATTGGTAATCAGCTCACCAAGATGTTGACTATTCCATCAAGAGCTGGCTAGTCCAGAAGCAAACGGCTTTTGGTAAAGACAAATCAAATCCGTTGACAGCTGGTGGTTTGCTCAAAATCACACGGTTATCAGGTGTGCCACAGTTCTTACACCTGGCTACTCCAGAAGTGATGGCTTTTGGTAAAGAGACTTCAAATCCATCAAGTTTTTCACAAAATATTGCTAGGGACTAGCAATACTCAAGTGTGGGGGATTGATGAGTGTGTAAATACTCATCATTTTTACCGTATTTTAACTGCCAAAACGCGCGAAAACATTCAAGAATACATCAAAATAATGAAAAAAATCCCAAAGATCGCGTTTTATATGTTTCAAATGCAAAATGATCAAAAACAAATGAAAAACAAACAAAGTTTGCATAATTGGCAGTTTGAATCCCCCAATTTTCAAAGTTTTACAAAACTAGTCCCTAGTAAATCATTTTAAATGAAAAGTCAACCCACGTTCTTTAAAGTCAAAAGAAGTCAAAAATGATCTTTGGGTAACAAGATTTCAAAAAATGAACAAGTTTGGCCCTGGAATTTCATGATTTGGCAACTTTGGTCCCTATAATTTGGAAAAATGACAAAAGTGACCCGAGAATTATTCTTTGAAGAAAATTGAGCAAATGGTCCTTGGATGATATTTTTGGAGATATGACCGTTTCAGATCTTTCAGATTTAGTGAATTACGGAATTGGTCCTTGTGTTAAATTATCATTAAAACCAATCGGACCCTCTTTGTGTTATTAAATAACCAACCCAAAACTAAACACAAAGCCCAACCACTCCAACTCTCCCAAGCCCATTTCATAAAAAAAAGCCCACACCCAATTTGTTACTTTAACGTTTTAATAAAAACGTTTTCATCTCCCCCCTTTGACCTAATCAAACCAGACGCCTCCACACCTCTCTTCTCCCCCTTCCTTCGATTATCCAGGGAAAAACAATCCACCTCCACTTCTCCCTTTTACCCACCATATCCACACCTCCCTCCACGATACCACCCCTGCTACACGCAATTTTACCTCAAAAGAAACCCTCACCACTCCCCATCCCACTATCATCCCATATCCCTCTCAATTCGTACCTAACACCCTCAAAAACCCCCCACTTCCTCACGGGTTACCAACTCCAAGTCATCAATCCACAACTGTTTTGGCGCCAAAGACTGAGCTCAAAGGCTAGGATTAATGTGAAGACAATTCAAGGGCTGTGATCGACTCACAATTATCAATGGAGCAGCTATGTTGCCCTAATTCCAGTGAAGACAAACAAGAAGTGCAAAGGTTTACCTACCACTATGGTTTTAGTATAAATAGGTAGTTTATTGTAAGCCTATGGCATCATCATCTCTTATGTATCATCTTTCTCAGTTTATGTTTTTTTTAAATCTCTAGTTTTATTGTAATGCAACAAAGTTCAAGTTTTAATGAAAGTTCAGTTTCAAAATTAATTTCTGTTTATGTTCCTTACATTTTAAATCCTGCTTGGTATTTTATTTGAGTTGTGCAAAACAAAAGTCAGAAAAGAAAAGGGATAAGTAAAAAAAATTCGGAAAAGAAAAAAAAAAGGGGTATCAAAAGATGGTGAGTAATTGCAGCTTGGATGGAATTTGGTTTAGAACCCATGGGGGTATCTAGGTTGTACTTGGTCCTTGTTTATCAGTTCAGCTGCTAGCTTGGAATTCAAGTAGGTTTCCACCACTTATTCTACTCATAATCCATTTTAGCTGTTAGTTATCTTTGCTACTTGCTGATTTGAGTTTAAATTGAGTTTGATTTAGCTTTATATAAACTGGTAAGGGTAATTTAGAATAATAGTAATTTACTTAGGTGTGTTTGGGTAGACTGGTCTTCCTAGGTTCTAGGGTGCTTAATTTGCTATTCTCTTTTGAATCATTTTCTAGTAGGGTAATTGAGGTTGGTTAAGTGTTAACAAAATGCGTGTTGCTTGAGCGAAGTCAAAAACTCAAAATTAAAACCTTCACAGTTTATCTATGAAGGAATTGTGGATCTAATTCAGTAGCTAACTAGTTAATTTTGGTAGATTTAAGCTCAAATAGGATCAGTTCGATATAATTAATCAATTAGGACCACGATAAATTCACATAAGTCAAAGTTTTCAATTAATCCTAAAGTCAAAAACTTTGTATACTTAGAGTTGGACCAGATTTCAAATCAGTCCATGGGGTTCCATTGTGGATGAAATTAAACGATTTTTGTTGAATTGGAATCTTTGCCATCTTGTGTATTGAAAGAAAAAAGAAAACTTCATTTTGGAAAAATGTTGGTCACTCAAATTTAAGGTAAAAGTGGGCTGTTCACTACATTTCTCCCCTGCACTCTCAGATTTTACCCACTTTCTTGAGCGTGCAGATTGTTCATTAGTCATCTTTATGGTTTGATTTTTGTTGTTTTGGGCAGCCCCCTAGTTAGGTTTTAAGTGTGTGGTTTTAGGTTTCTCTTTAATGCTTGTTTGATCGCTCAAATTTGCCCCTCGAACTACCACTTTGCAACTGCTGCTGTTGTTATGTTTCTTTGAGTGGGGTTGCTGCTATTATTCTTGTTCATATTATTGTTGTTTGTTCTTGTAAATTGTTTATTGTTATTATTGTTAGTAGTATGGTCGGTTAATTTTTATAAGCTCGTAGCATATTTGAAGCTTACATAGTTCAATTTTGTTGTGTGGTGTTATACAAAGAAAAGGAAAGAAAAAAAAAATTCTGGAATAAAAGTAATAAAATTTGTTCTTGAATCTGTCATCATGCTTCGAATTGGAGTTAGTTGTCTCCAAAAGTGGATTTAAGTTTGTTTTTTTTTTTTGCGAAAGAAAAGAAAAAAAAAGGGAGTGTACCAGGTTCGAACCTGGTACCCCTTCATTTGAAAACAGAATGCCCAACACACAACCACAGAACCACTTGTGTTACTTGTCTTTCTTGTTCTATTTTTTGTAGCATATTATTTAAAGTAGTTGCAAGTTCACTTAGCTTATTATTTGTTCAAAATCTGTTCAGCTTAATTTTTAACTTATCCAAACTGCTTATTTCGAAATTTCAATTTTTTTAGGTTGGATTTAAGTTTACTTAATTATCCAAAAATTTTTAGAATTTTTAGGTTTGTTTTAATATTTATTATAATTTAATTAGAGTTAAATAGATTTAAATTCATAATAAATAGGATTATTATTGAAAAATTAATTTTCTTTTTCTAAAAATCTTCTTTTGTCATTTAGTGCGTAAGAAAATTATTTGGAAACCCGTAGGACTCGCGTAGCTCAAAATTCACGTTTTTATTTGTGCGTTGACGTTTATTTAGAATAAACGTCACGTTTTTGTGAAATTTGTGATTTTTAGGATTCCCGATACCTATTTCTTGTTTCCCGTAGTGTTTTAGGTTATTTTAAATAGTACTTAATATTCCTTAGTTTAATTTCCCACTTAGGTTGCGTTTATTCAATTTTTCGTTCGTTAATTTGTAATTTACGTTAATTTAACGTACAACAAAACCAAATAACCTTTCCAACCAAACAAGATTTTAATCCCGATCTCATTCGAAGCTTTCCATTCACACCTCGTTGGGGTACGACCCGGGAAATCACTTCCCGGTCTCACAATTTGAATATCACTTGCACAAGTCTTGCGAGGTAATCGTTTTCCTAAACGGTTTACTCGTATTACTTCACGATTATTTGTCTCACGACAAATTGTTGATATTTTGATAAAATTGTTGTTTGCACACACCAAAACACAACGAATCAACCACCAAAATCCCCGATGAACTCCTATGCAAACTCGAGGCAAAAGTTGACTATTTTGAGGAAAGGCAAAGGAGACCTTTAAGTCATAGACGGGCTACTGTCAATTCTGTCTCAAAAAAAACTTCGGCACCGTTATCTGAGTCACCCTCTAGAGAAAACGCCGAGACTTTTCAGAACTATGCCCCACCTTGTTCCCCTCCCAAAGAGCTTAGTTCGGAGTTTGAAGCTAGGATGAGAGAATATATGGCAACTCACTCAGATCGGCTTGCTAGATTCGAGGAAGCAGTTTATAAGCAGAAAGAGGAAATGCAGGAGAAAATGAATGAGATGATGAGTCTATTAGAGGAGTATGCCAACCAGAGAACCCCCGAAAAAATACTACTTAGGAAAGAAAGCGCCACTCCCACCACCCAATTTGTTAACTTCATCACCATCGTCCAAAAAGATAACGAGAAGGTAGAAACTCCTGCTAAACAGACCTTAGAAAAACCACCAGAATCCCAACCTTTGAGCTATTACCTGAAACATGATATAAACGAAAACACCATAACAAATTGGATTAAGGGTGATGGGCGTAACCAACCTCCCAATCAGGGTTCTGAAAATGAGGAAGAAGTGAAAGATGAGTATGATACGCTACCTGGAGGATCAGTATTCGAAAGACTATTGGTACAAAAAGTGGCTACTAAGCAGATAGCATGTGGGAACTTTGAGATACCAACAAGCATCGGGGACTTGAAACATCTTAGTGCTTTCGCCGACCAAGGATCAGAAGTAAATCTTATGCCCCTAACTATTTACATCCAACTAACGTCAAAAATGCCAGCCCCTACTTGTGTTAGGTTATCTCTCGTTGGACACTCGTACATATATCCCCTAGGAATCGCAGAAGATGTATTAGTTAATGTCGCAGGATTCATGTACCCCGTTGATTTTATGATCATCGATGATAAAGGGGATGGATGCATGCCAATAATCCTTGGGTCACCATTCCTCACCACCGCTAAGGCTGTCATTAAGTATGAAGGTAGGAAGATCGAGCTTAAATCTGGAAAAAGAAAGATTAGCTTCCCCATGACCCCACCAAGTAAGCATGAGAATTTGAGTTGGAGAAAGATCAAAAACAACATTGACACGACACCCATTCGTGTTCAGAATAAAATTCTTGCATGGGAGGCAAGAATCAAAAGCTATAAGGAAGCCAAAAATGAGAGAAGCAAAAACAATAAGGTTCAGGTCGAATTCGAATATACTCAACCCATAGATAATCATGTACCATTTGAGGAAGAGAACTTGGTACTCTTGAGACACTTGGAAACAACAATACCACTCGATAAACCAAGTCCTTGGTGGTATGGGCCATTCACAATCGAAGGTGTGAGCCAAGATGGGGTAGCTAACTTGAGAAGCAAATTAGGTGGGATGGTGATTGCGAGTATCGACAGATTGAGGCACTATCACCATAACAGTAATGATCGCAACTATATGGGGTATATCATTTCCAATGATGAAATCACGTAGTAACCCATGACCTTGAGTCTAGCTACAAGACTCGTAAATAAAGAAAAGCGCTTCTTGGGAGGCAACCCATGTTTTGTGTGATTTTATTTGTTTGATTGTTATTTGCTTCCGTATACATGCTTAATTTTTATTGTTGGTTGATCATGTTTCTAAACTAAATAGTGGAAATACTTTACTTTGTTGTTTTGGCATAGTCTTAACTCCACCTAAAGGTATTTTTGCAAAAGATAAGTGTAAGGGGAAACCCCAAATATGTTTTTAAGAAACAAACCGATCATGATTCTCCACAATATTAAATGAACATGTGTATTCGTATTTGTTAGAGTCAAATGCTTGTATTGTGTCATAATGAAGTTTTGCAGGATTTTCCAGAAAGTAGGACCAAGTTTTTCCAGAAATTTTCTGGAAACTTAACATAAGGATTTCTGCAGGTCAATTCTGACGGCGTCAGGGGTTTACTCTTGACGGCGTCAGGAGTTAAAATCTGGAAATTTTACCGGTTTTGTTTTTTCTAACGGAGTCTTATGGTTTTTGTGAATTATTAAGTTTTATAATCTCCAAGAAATCTGCAAACTTCATTCCACAAGCATTATATCTTATCTTGTTTTCTAAGATTTAGTAACTTATATAGAATGCCGCCGATTTTACGCGAGGTTGTCTTGTCTATTTTGTCAGGTTTTACAGGTTATGTATGACAAGAAGATGATTTATATTCTGGAAGGGAAGCTTTGATTGTTCATTTTCTTGGAGGAAGATTTAACATGACCATCCTATTATCCATACCGAGCGAATCAGGGGAGTATTTGATTTTATTCTTTTTACTTTTTAACTTTTACATTCTTTACTTGAACATTGGGGACAATGTTCATCTTAAGTGTAAGGGGAGGGTAAAAAGATGATACCTTACATATGCACTTTCGCTTGAGTTTGTTTTGTTTGATGATCGATGTGTAATAAAACTATGAGAAATACTTGTTAGTGCAATTTTAGCGCCAAATTTAAATTTTTTTACAACATTTAGGAGTGAAACTTTAGCCATAGCAAGCGTCTCAAGGATAGGAGATTGTATGACTAGCACATAACCGTATATTCAGAAAAATTTTCCACCCAAATATGTGAGGTTAGCCTTTAGATTTGATAGGAAAAGCATTTACTATTAGTGCTTATGAGTGTACCGGTAGCATTTAGATTCTAGAACTTGCGTTAGTGATGCATCCCGAGACCGCTAGTGAGACTACATTCGTGTAGTAGGATTTACTACATGATAAGAGGCATTAGGATTACCCTTGTGTTAAACCCGTATCATAATTACTTGACCATTTAAGTCATATTACTTGGCTAGTTAAGTCAACTAATTTTTCCCACACCCTTAGCGTTGTACTCATTTTTAGTACACGAAACCCCTAGTACACCCCTCCGAGCCTATCTTTCCGTTTCTAACTTTAAGCATCTTACTTAAAGGAAGAATTTGTTACACCCCACTTAAATGTTCAACCAAATCGCCTTAGCCTTCCGTGTATGCGCTCATTTTTAGTGCATTATTGTTATTTGTTAAACCTTAAGTTAACTTTCTAATTGATTACATGGTTGCTAAGTCGAGTCATATCCTTGTACATATTGTTTTGGGACGATTGAGACTCATGGGTAAGTACTTATTTTATGGAGTAATGGGGAAGAACATCATTTATTACCCCCATATGTACGATAATCTTAAAAGTGCTCAAAGTGTTTTGATTTTCTTAATTCGAGTCATTAGAATAGTTTATTGTGAAGTATGTAAAGATTCAAGTGTAAGGGGAACGTTCATTCCCTATGATGTATTATTTTGGATGGTAGGGTAAGAGTGTATGCAAAAAAAAAAAAAAAAAAAAAAAAAAAAAAAAAAAAAAATCGAAAAATCAAGAAAAAAGAAAAAAAAATAGAAAAAGAAAAGAGAAAAAAAAACATACGGACTACCATCCCTTTTTATTCTATGTTCATTTTATATTTTTGTTATTTTTCATTTATTAGCTTAAGTCGAGTCTAGTCTTGGCTTAGCAACGCCACATTGTACATGTAATTAACCAAGATTGTTAACTCGCCACCAGTAAAACTTCCTTTATCCAACAAAACCGTGTATTTCATATCCCTACACCTAACGTTACAACCCTTTAAAAGACCTCTTTGATAGTTTATCCTAGGTGCTTACGCCATGTGGTGGAGGTTTGATCCTTTCCCAAGCCTATGGTAACCTATTTTGCTATGACAGGTAGTGAGAGATATCTTCCGTTTCCATATTGTAATTTACACTTTATTACACCCGAGAGATGTGAGTATCTAAACACTATTTGTGAGGTGCTAGTGTATGACCTCCGTGCTTGTCTATTGGTCTTTAGTGGAACGATTATTTGTTGTAATTACTTTTATGTTAGTGTTAAATGACCCCTAACTTGTCTTTTGAGTAGAATAAAAGCGCATTTGCTTAAGGACAAGCAAATCTCAAGTGTAAGGGTATATGATGAGGCGAAAAATGATCCGTTTTAGGGGGTCATTTAAGCCCGAATTCGAATTTATTTGATCAAATATTGCCCTAAATCGTTCCTTTTGTGATTTTAGGTACTTTGAGAGAGAAATCTGGAAAAGGAAGCAATTCGGACGTTTTTGGAGCATAAAAGTGAAGAAAACGCCAAAGTCTTAATTTCCATGCTGGGAACAGTAGGTGACGGCGTCAAGAGCAAAACCTTGACGGCGTCAAGAGCAAATTTCATGAATTCCCATGACGACCCAGAACAGATTTGACGGCGTCACGTAGGAAGGGCGTCAAGAGTAAAAGAGTCATGACGGCCTGGAAATGATTTGGTCTTGACGGCGTCAAATGTAGATCAAGGCAGTCCGAGAAGAGTTTTGGCGGCGAGGTGACGGCGTCACAAGCTTTGTCTTGACGCCGTCAAACCTATTTTTCTATATATAGTTTTCTAATTTTCACACATTAGAGGAGAAGTTTTGGAGAAACCCTAAGTACGATTTTGGTGCAACTTTTACAGGTTTTTCAAGGGTTCCAAACCCTTGATACCTTGCATTGTAATTGAGATAAGTGTTCCTTTAATTCAATCAATATGTCTATGTGTTGGTTGTCTATATCTTGTTCTTGTCTCAATTCCATTATGCTAGGCTAGATCTATCTTGTGTTTGCTTAGATCTAATGAAACCTAGATGTTAATTATGTGTTGATTACTTGTTTATCTTTGTCTTGGATGAGTGATTTATATGTTAGGCTTAAGAAAACTGGCAGATCTCCACTTGGTTACATGCTTGAACGTCTTAAGAAACATGAACCGAGGCTCACTAGGTCTTTATTGGTTGTATTTAATGCATGAGCCACTGTTTACAATCTCTATAGTTGTGCTGGGCATGGTGTAGGAGGAGATAAGAGCTCATAGAATTGGGGAGTTATGTGTGCCACCCCATGAATGGTATTAAGGAATACGATCCGTCATCCATGCAATTATAACAAGTAATTAACGTGTAAAAGATGTCTAGGGAGTAGTGAAATCTAAGTAAACACATTTTCTCCAATTACTGCTCACAACTTTAGTATAATTTAGCTTATTTTCATTTTTAGTATTTTATTTTGATTGCATCTTAGTATTGGGTTAGTTGATTAGCAACTAATTTCGCCCAAATCCTTCAAACCCGAGATATTTACTTGCTTTCATAAAAATATAAAAATACAAAAATAATCATCCCTCACCCTTAGAACTAGTATTTAGGCTTTCTAATCCTAGCGACACTATTCCTAAGCTGAACGATCAATCCCCCGGTACTTGTCACTATACTATACTACAACGATCAGATACACTGCCTGGTGGGGGTTGTAAGCTTCTCGAGATCCCTCGAGAGGTAAAGCCTGTTGCGATTCCCACGCATCACATCACAATATATTTTCTAGCAAAAAAGTGTATGCATATACATATATTAGATGCATTTGATCAAGTTAGACGAAACCTATGTATTTTTCGTCCTCTGCGGGTCAAATTTGTTGCTAGTATACTTTGCATTGTTTTCATTACAAAATCACTTTCGAAACTAATTGTGATGCATCTAAATGAATAAATATGCATCTAATTCAAGTCGATGCATCTTAAATATAAGGTTATAGTTATTTCTCATTCTTCTCATTTTAAGTTCTCTTCTCACTGGATCCTTACCATATAAAGGATACCCAAATACATATGCAAACACAACTTGGCTCCATCATCCATGAAAACTTGTTATACATGCATGCATACTGCTTACCAAATGTTTCTCAACATCTTGCAAGCTCAAACTTGTCTTCCCAACTCGCAAGCCCACATAAACTCAAATCGTTATACCAACTTAAGTCGCAAACCCAGTCGGTATACCATCGTAACACGCAAGACATGTGCTACTCAACATAATATCAAAATACAAAAACATACAAAAAAAGAAAAGAAGTTACAATTGTTTTCGTGACGTCATGATGTTTTGTTAGGTTTGATTGATTTATGCTAACACATGCTAGTCACGTGCTTATTTTAACTGTTATTTGTGTAAATATTTGATTTGATTAAAATTTGTTAGTGTATGTTTCAGAACAATCTGTTATGCCGTCGTAGTTGTTAGGTTTTAGTTTTTTATTGCGCGTACTCGTTTTAACTGTTATAGTGAAAATATTTGTGTTTATAATGCATATTTTGTTACTGTTGGTAGAGTGATCTTCAATTTGTTTATGATTTAAGTGGTTAGGTTTTAGTTTATTAATATCGTTATTGAATCTAACTGATTGTTTTAGTGATTGTAGTTGTTATGTTTTAGTTTGTGTATATATTTGAATCTAATTTTTTATAATCGTGTTTCGTTAGTGTTAGTCACGTGCTTATTTTAACATTTATCGTTACTTGTGTTTTGTAAGTGTTCACTATGATCTTCAGTTTGTTGATGATAACGTGCTTGTAGATATCATACAGAAATGATGATGCTATTAAATGATTCATGTGTTAATTAGATGCATACTTTTCAGGTTACGCTAAACCGCGTTTACTGATTAATGTGAAATTGTATGCTGAAGCGTGTTAATCAGATGCTTATAAATACATAGGTTCATGGTTGCAAAAAACGCTAGGCGCTAGTCGGGTGGTCGACACCGCCTAGCGCCTAGACAGTCTAGGCGCCTGGATTGAACTTTTCTATATAAAAAATTTAAAATTGTATGTATTTGGTATAAAATATGCATAATTTATATATATATTTTAATAATTTTATTAATGTTTTATTGTTTTTAATTATATATATTGCAAAATTTAATTTGTTTAAGTTTTTAGTTTAAAGTCCATTCATTTTTTTGTTGGGACTATTGTATAAATTTTCTATTGGAACTATTGTATAAATTTTCTAATGGACCAAGGCTATTGTATAAATTTTCTGTTGGGACTATTGTATAAATTTTCTAATGGACCAAGTATTATTAGGGTTAGGTTAGAGATTTATATCACAGCCCCACATTCTCTTCACCCTCCTCATTTACCTTCTTCTCTATCCTCATTCATCCTCTTCTTTGTCCACTTCAAGAAAGAAAATAAGAGAGGGCTTAAAATAAAACAAAATCAAGAAATCAAACCCCAAAAATGTGTTACAATCCGTGCTAATCGAAGTTGTGTGAAAAGAGGCGTCGATACGAAGAAAAAAAACCCTAGATCTGGCGTTGACCAATGTTGACCGTCATTGACCGACCCGCCGCCTAGGCGGTTCTTTGACCGCCTTTTGACCAAAACACATAATTTGGCCGATATGCTGCAAATTGCGACGGTGGTTTTGCGCTATCATGTGCTTAAGTAAGTGTTTGTGTAATTATATGACTTGATTTTATAACTCATGTTTTGCTAGTGTAGGTTTTAGTTAATGCTATTATGCTATAATGATGAAGTATGGACGTTAAAATCCCGTACCTGTGCGCACCGACCAACAATTAGATTTTAGATTCGAAGTTTATGAAAATGTTGCCATTTCCACCTGTCCGTTTGTAGTGAACTTGCAATACACAATTGGTGAAGATGATTATGGTACTTTTATGCCAAACTTTATGTAATGTTTCGAAAAAAATCGGAGGTTTAGGTAGATCAGATAGTATACTATACATGGATTTTAGGTGTAGTTAAAAAAATTTCCATTCTTGTCAAAAAGTTTAATGGTTATATAAATGGTATTCATGATGGTGTCCGCTTTGAGATTGGTTTTCATACAAATGGAAATAAATTCTTTGTAATGTCGTGGTTCACTGGATACGGTCCTGGGTATGGATATTTGTTGGGAAAGTGGGTAAAATATAATTTGGTAGGATTTGAAATAGGTCATACTTTTAGAGTAGGCAAATAGAATTCTTGTCAATCAAGGCAATCCTATCGAGTGGAGAAACCCAATTGCAGTTTTAGGAATTACATTTCGAGAGAGTCAATAAGGTTTAAATGGATTGAGGAAGACCTGACTCGTATAATCGCGGAGGAGATGAATATTAAAATGGAAGAAAATATGAATACATGACCTTTCTCCCAAGACTTTGGGGGTGATATTTTCTATGCCGCTAGAAGACTTACACCCTTTCAAAATGAGCATCGTTAGTGGCCGACTCAGAAAAATAAAAAGGCTCCTCAACATTAACCATGGTTGATGTTTAAGGAAATATGTATATATATATATATATATATATATATATATATATATATATATATATATATATATATATATATATATATATATATATATATATATATATATATAATTAAATGTAGAATTAGTACTATGGTTCAGAAAGTGCAGCATCGGCGTACGCACGGTTTTTCGTTAAATAAAGGCATCTTTGAGGAGTCTTTTTATTTTTCTGAGTCGGCCACTAACGATGCTCGTTTCGAAAGGGTGTAAGTCTTCTTGCGGCATAGCAAATACCACCCCAAAGTCTTGGGAGAAAGGCCATGTATTCATATTTTCCTTCTATTTTAATATTCATCTCCTCCGCGATTATACAAGTCAGGTCTTCCTCAATCCATTTAAACCTTACTCACTCTGGGAATGTAATTGCTAACACTGCAATTGGGTTTCTCCACTCGATAGGATTGCCTTGATTGTCAAGAATTCTATTTGCCGACTCTAAAAGTATCTTAGGACCTATTTCAAATCCTACCAAATTATATTTTCCCCACTTTCCCAGAAAATATACATACTCAGGACCGTATCCAGTGAACCACGGCGGTACAAAGAATTTATTTCCATTTGTATAAAAACCAATCTCATATAACCGGACACCATCGTGAATACCATTTATATAACCATTAAACTTTCTGACAAGAATGGAACATTTTGTAACTATACCTAAAATTCCTGTATACAATCTGATCCACCCAAATCTTCGATTTTTTTCGAAACATTGCATAAAGTTTGGCATAAAAGTACCATAATCATCTTCCCCAATTGTGTATTGTAGGTCCACTACAAGTCAACCGGTGGAAATGGAAACCTTTTCATAAACTTCGAATCAAAAATCTAATTGTTGGTCGGTGCGCACATGTATGGGATTTTGACGTCCATACTTCATCATTATAGCGTAATAACATTAACTAAAACCTACACCAGCAGAACATGAGTAATAAAATCAAGTCAAGTCATATTACACAAACACTTACTTAAGCACATGATAGCACAAAACCAAACACTTACGAGTAATATAATCGACCGCCCGACTAGCGCCTAGCGTTTTTTGCAACCTTGGACCTATGTATTTATAAGCATCTGAATCATTTAATAGCATCATCATTTCTATATGATATCTACAAGCACGTTATCATCAACCATAGCGAACACTTACAAAACACAAGTAACGATAACTGTTAAAATAAGCACGTGACTAAAACTAACGAAACACGATTAATAAAAAATTAGATTCAAATATATACACAAACTAAAACCTAACAACTACGATCACATAACAATTTGCGCTACACATTGAGTATAACGGCTAAAACTAAAGAGAGCATGATGTTGCTAAAAGTCTAAAACAAACAGTTAGATCCAGTAACAATATTTAGCAGAAGCTATAGCAGCTAGTTATTATCAGTGAACCACGGCGTTACAAAGAATTTATTAACCATTAGTGAGTGTGCTACTCCGAGTACTATTTGATTGAAATAGTAGGAATCACAAGGTACTGTTACATCGAATAATTTATCAACTATATACATCATTGGACATTATGAACCTATTTAGCCGTCAAGATATCGTTCGATTAACTTTTCTAAAAAATGGAAAGTGTTTTATGGTTCTAATAAGTTTGTTTTTTTTGCGGTGAGTGGGTGAAACTAGAATTGGAGGACATAACTTTGTTGCTATTGAAAGGTGACTGAGGCTCTTTGCATCAATGAGGTATAAATAAATTTCTTTGTAACTTACCATGGTTTTTATAGTCAAATGCCATGGTTTTTATAGTCAAATGGTTATAAGCTATGTTAATACTACAACTGTTTGTAGGTTATTATGGCTCTTCTAATTGCAAATCGTTCATTTCTTGTATTGTTGAGAGGAGAAACCTCATAGAAAAGTTGATCCTGTTTGATTACAGAAAATTGGGGAATTGGGTTAAACTTATTGCTGTAAACACATAATCATATGTTCTTTTTTGCAGGAAAAACTCAGGAAAAGATTTGAAGTCTGTATTTATTGAAAATTATTGTTGAGATCTTTAAAATTGTAATACCCTGTACATTTTTACTAAAGAACTAAACTAGTGATATACATTGTTAAACAGCTTGAGCATCAACAACTCATAGTTGATGCTGGAGCCCTACCTCATCTTGTTGCTCTCCTTAAAAGGCACAGGGATAACGGAAATTCTCGAGCAGTCAATGGTCTCATAAGGAAAGCAGCTGATGCAATCACCAACCTTGCTCATGAAAATGGCAGTATCAAGACTCGTTTTAGGTTAGTTTACTTTTTTGCTTCGCAATTGCAATTCAGGTATTTTAGTACTTTCCTCTCACCACATTTCGGTTTTAGGGTTGAAGGTGGTATTCCTCTTCTTGTTGAATTATTAGAATCCAATGATGCAAAAGTGCAAAGGGCTGCATCAGGGGCCTTGCGTACGCTAGCTTTCAAAAACGATGAAAACAAAACCTAGGTGATGCTTATTTGGGTTAAGTGAACCTGTTTTTTAGATCAATAATGATATTTTGTATAACATATTTTTGCATTATATGCAGATAGTGGACCGTAACGCGCTGGCCACTCTTGTTTAAATGCTTCAGTCAGAAGATGCTGGCATACACTACAAAGCAGTAAGTACTTACTACACCATTTATCAAACATGAAACAATGTCCATATGTTTATGTAGCTTTGCTATAACTTCTGAATGGTCTCTCAGGTTGGTGTAATTGGCAATCTTGTTCACTCATCCCAAAAATAAAGATGGATGTTCTTCATGCTGGAGCATTGCAACCTGTAATTAAGTTGCTCAGGTACACTTACTGTTAGAATATGGACATTATTTTAGTAGACGTATGTTAGGATCGAACTCGAGATCACGGGATTGCACACAATACGTATGAAGAGAAAAAGGAATAATTATTTATAAAATGTTATAATTAATTATTAAACACAAAACAAATAAATAATAATTAGTATTATTGATTAATGACTAATTAATTATTAAACGAAGATTAGGAAAGTAATTACTAGACAATACATGGAAACAAGAGAAGGTTCCGGAATCCCCTAGGGGACTCCTACACCAATCGGCCAAAGGAAGGTTCTAACCTCCTTATGTGCCTTGTGCTCCAAGTATTGATTAGTATATAAGCAAACCCAAGATGTATTGTTTTCTCATAACTTGTACACACACATCTTGGTGTTTTCTTTCTTCTCTTTATGTTTGTCGATTCTAAACCTAAACCCATAAGGGTTTCGATTTTCTATTGATCAAAAAAAGGTTTTGTGTTTTATTACTTGCATAAACTTTTTCTTGAATTAGTACGTGTGTACAAGAACGTGATTCAAACACATTATTGTTTGATTCTTGGATTGAATTACAAAAGAGGTAAGGGGTAATTCTTATAATCCTTATAAACCCTAATTAGGGTTCTTGGTTCCGGAAGATTGCATTGATTCTTGTTCGGGCTAGAATCACAAAGGTACGTTTACGATTTATATTATTGATTAATTAATTACATGTTATTCGATCTATTATAATTGCTTCCGCTTATGCTCACTTTGATGTACTTGGTTTATTTATATGAATGTCATGATATAATAATTCCAACAGTGGCATCTAGAGCCGTTATAATGTGTAATTAATTATCGCAACGCATAAAAATTGGATTTTGATTCGTAAAGTTACATGTTTTTTTTTAGGGTTTATGTTTTTATCCCTAACCCTAATTTGGGTCGATTTGACCTAAGGGGTTTTTAGGGTTTTGCTTTTATTTTTTAAAAATTGACTAGAAACCCTAAGATGTCATGTAATTGTTTATGCGTTTTAGTAAACGATCTTGGTGCAATATGTTAATTGTTAAGCTAAATCCATGAAAAGTGCATATTTGCATGGATTATTATTGTGTTATAATTTAAATTGTTTAAATTGTGTATATATATATTAATGGTTAAGTTATATTAAAACATGTAAATTTTATAGATGTCGAATTGGGGAAGACTCCAATATTAAGTAATCAATTATGTGCTATGTGGTATTTATTTAATTTTGGCTTACGCAATCGATTTATCGATGTATGTGGCTCTTTTTCCAAGAAAAAGAAAGCCCTAATTGAATTAATACGTAATACACCTAGATTTGATTATTAATCGGACTTTGTAATAAGATTTGCATGTGGCTACATGTTTTATACATATTTAATTGTTATGATTATGTATATGTGTTTATTTAGTTGTTTTATTTTTATTGTATAATTACTTGTTTTGTTTATTTATTGTGTTAGACATGTTTATATAAACGAAAAGGGTAATTTTTGAATAGAAAAATAATACGGACTAAATAATGGCGAAATTGTTTTGGTTTTTAAGAGTTAAAATTTCAAATGATTGGTTGATTGATGTTTTTGTACGTAATGGTTAAATAGGCTCGACCGAAGTTTACACACTATAAGATGGGTATAAGGATGGCAACGCATTAAATTGTGGCCTTAGATAGACAACATTCATGTCTTAACGCTCGTTTGTGTGTAAATTAGACTTACCGAACAACCATTACATGTACATTGTCATCTTAAGGGTGAATAATCCATAATTCCACAATGATTATCCGAAACACTAAGCTTTCGGGCTTATGCAAAAGTACGATATAGTGGACGATAATTGATGGTTATTCTTTAATTGGTGAACCCGATACCTCAATCAAAACTTTGTTATTTTACTCTTAGCAAATTGGTAATAAAAATGTTTTGTAAAACCAATGTTATGAAGTTGTATGCATGCTTCTTCATACATTATTTTGATCACATCAAAATAGTAACACCCTTATAAAATTAAGTTGAATGTCATCTAATTAAGAACACTTGAAGTTGTAATTTACGTCATGTGAGACTTGGCGAGATTGCAATGGAGAGGTAAATTTCATAAATTCATTGCTAGCAGATCAACTGATGTGATGGATTTGTGAGTTTGCAGTTTTTAAGTTAGACGACTTAAATTGAGTAGGAAGTGAGACTTGGACTCAAGGCATTAAGATGGGGATGAAACATGCTTACATTACAAAAGTTTTGTGATTGTAAATCCCATAAATCTAGGAATTGCAATATGATATTGGCAATTATTGTTCGACAATTACCTTGTTGAATACTATCATTACTAGCAGATCAACTGATGTGATGGTACTATGTCAATTTAGGATCCTAGCTTTAAGAAAATACTATGGTTTATATGAATATTTGCCAATGGGTATTTTATTTTCTTAAAGATCTAATTATCGAAAATACTAAAATTGAATTTTGCAATTCGTTTTAATGTATTAATGCAACGTTCAAACCGTAAACGTATTTTGGGCTTTGGTAAATTGATCTAGTTCTGTTTTCAAACAAATGTTTGATTAAGAAATATTTACTTAAAAGACAAAAGAAGTCTCCTTTCTATGAAGGAAGAGTGAGGCACAATCCTATTCCTTTTCATGTATGAGAAAGGATAATAGGAATATTAGATATGTCTAAATTCTAATATAACTCATAGCAAATTTTTTTTTAATGGTTAAGAAAATTGCATACATTTTTCATAGGGATTTTATCATCCTCATTCGGTGATCAAATTCTTTGTAACAAATATGATATTTGGTTAACAGAAAATTATGTATGACATTTTATGAGTTATTAAATTAGAAGCTAGACTAATTACTGCAAAATATTTAGAGACAAACTAGTTGTTTTGAATATTTTAAAGGTGCTACATACATTGTAGGATGGTAGACCTATTAAGGAAGAAATTGCATGCCCAATTTTTCAAGTTAATTGCATTTGGTGGATAGTCCATCATTTACATAGTAGAATACACTTTTAGTGCATAAGTAATTGTTACGTATAGACAATTAAAGGTGTAGGAAAGTTAAAAGTACACTATTTCTTTCACTAGATATGAAACATTTTAAATGTTTTCAAATTTAGTGGGAGTATTGTGTACTTATTACTGAATAAGAAATTATTGTAATGATCTTTAATTCAGTGGGAGTTACAAGCTTTGACATCTTGGTAGCTAAAGATAATTACTTTCCAAGTGTAGACACTCATACTTTTAAGGATAGTCTTGTACGTTTCCTTACTAGACATTGTTGTTTTACATATATTTGACACAATCATATTGAACACATAAACAAATGCATGGCGTGTTGTTTATCAACTATATGAGTTTGTTCCATGCACAAGTGGGAGAAATGTTATCTTAATTGTGTGCAAGAAACAACTCATAGAGATATGATTCAATGGATTCTCTTGACTACAAGGTAAGAGAATAATGTTCTAATATTAATTCAAGAAACACTTGATGTTACAATTTATGTTATGTGAGACTTAACTAGATTGCAACAACAAGGTGAATTTCATATTTCATTACTAGCAGATCAACTGAAGTAATTGAACTATGAGAATTTGCAGTTTCTAAATTAGAATAATGTTCTAATATGAATTATACTAAGCTAATTCAAGAAACACTTGGTGTTACAATTTATGTTATGTGAGACCTAACTAGATTGCAACAACAAGGTGAATTTCATATTTTCATTACTAGCAGATCAACTGATGTAATTGAACTATGAAAATTCACGGTTTCTAAATTAGATATCTATTAGAACATGTGTCAAGATGATAACAAGACTACTTTAATTTATAGATTTATGAATTCATGGAATGACATAAATTAATTAAGTAATCTAATGCTACTTCAATCTGAATATTTATGTGTTTTTGGAATGACATAAATAAATGAAGAAATAATGTTAGTTACATTATTGTGAAGTAATAAATTAACTTGAAATTACTATTGAAACCAAAAGATGGTGTTCATAATTACTTTAGTTAAACATGTTTATGTTTCATTGTTAAGATATAAACATAAAGTCTTTTAATTGTTACAAGACTTATAATAAAGTAAGACGTTATCTTGTCGTGTCTTTTAATTAAGACATATACATGAAGTTATTAAATGGTTAAATGACTTATAACGTATAGTGGGATTATAACAGTTTATGTTTTCTTGTAAAGACATGAACATAAAGTAACTTTGTAAAAAGTACTTGTGTTATAAAGCATGTAATTGGCTTGAAAATTATTATACCATTAAAATGACTTAGTTGGTAAATAAACAAGTCAAAAGGAATATGGTTATCTTAAATATTGTTAGATTGTCTTACAATATTAATACTAATGAAATATCAAATGTTTATGGTATGTTCAGTTAGGAAAATCAAACTCTTGTTATATTGTTTGATTAAAGATAACTATGACTTCTTTTCTTCCAAAAGATATCAAGGTTATAATGTTGAGTATGACTTGGACATATTTAATAAAACTCCAACATAGAAGATTAATAAGACATTATCATATGATGGAATGTGATAAATGTGATGAATCACATTAAGTCTTAAATTGAAGTTCCAAATTTGTTTAACTGCTTATGAAGAGGTTATAAACAAAATTAAGTTAGGAACTGTCAATATGTATTTGTAATATCCCAAAAGAGAATATTGTATTATTGCTTAATTTGCTAAGTATTTAAAGATAGTCTTTAAATTGCTAAAAGCAAGTGGGAGTGTTGATATTTAAATGTTAAATCTCAAGATAATGGAATTATCATTCATAGAATATCAATATATCTCAGATATTTGATTTATATGCTGAGGGCTATGATTTCCAGGATTATTGTAAACCTGATAATCATCATGCTACATTACCAAATATGAAGTTGGGTAAAGTATACATGATATGAATGATTAAGATGCTGTCCATAAAGATAATCAATTTTTGAAATTTGATTTATCTTAATAGTAAGACTAGAAAATGAAGATGAGTTTCTTCAAAGATTTGGTAACCTTTTTTGGTTTAAATCTTTGTATAGAAATCATATGGACAATGTTGTACACGTATTTAATGTAAGTTTTATGACAAAATTATTAATCACATTTAAGCAATTAACTGTGATTGAATATTCTTTTCATAAACACATTAAATATATAAAGATTATGATTGTCATATTTAGTTTCATTTTATGAAATTAACAATAGAATATCAAAACTCTTTCATGAGTGATTACTTGAGCGAGGACGATAAGTAATCAAAGGAGTTTATGAATTCAAATAAATCTTTGGAAGTGTACATGGTGCAATAATCCATGGATGGATAAATGCATGCATCTAGAAGATTACTCTTATGTTTAATTATTAAATTCATGTTATGAGTTATAATTAAAATAAGATAATTTTTAAGTATTCCTAAAAGCTAGTGGGAGTATTATGTTTAATTTCTTAAATCATATATGTTGAAGAACATATAAAAGTAACATTCATATAAGTTAAATGTTAAGTCTTAGTATGGAATGAAACTTTACTTGAAAGATTTAGAAAATAAGACATATAACCTTGGATTGAATGTTTATTGTTAAAACATGTGCGGTAAATGAATCTAATATAACATGATATATTATTTAGAAAGTCTAAATGGATATGAATGACATGAATAAAATCTAAGTATGACTCATAGATTTTTCATGTATATCATGTTGTGTTGTATCATACTTGATTACAAGATGATTTGGCATTATTAATATCTAATTAAAAAGTTATTAGATAACTTGTGTAATATTCTAAAAAGAATATGTTTGATTATAGAATTACATCCTAAAATCTGGAATAGCTTCCAAATTCTATAGATGAACAATTTTTCAATTGTTGTGAAAATTGTCATAGCCAACAAACTTGAAAGTTTGAAGGGCATCAAACATTACACAATAGATATTATGATTTACGGAAAGTTTTAATAGCATATTGTTGTTGCATACAATGATGCAAATGAAATTGAGATGACACTCAATGCTAGTTATGGTAAGGATTTCATCCTTGGCTATTACTAGTCATGCTTACTAAAAGCATAGTTGCATTATACATTAAGAGAATAAGAATACTTTAAACTTTAAAATGTTTGGAAGTTTAATTATCATAAATAGGTGGTTAAGGATGTAACACATTTTATGAAACATTATAAGGCATTATCAAAATAGTTGAGTATGCATATACAAGAACTTCAATAGTTGAATTCTTGAAATAAGTATTCTTAAAATTCCGATAGATCAAAGTTGGATGATTTATGTTTCGTCAACAAGTAGGAATGTCATTACTTGAGACATAATTCATCAACAAGAGTTATCATGCATTGATCTATTTAGTGTTTGGATAAAGGATATTAAACAATTATTATAATAAATTTAAATACATGGTATGTTTAATTTATAATATATTGTATCCTATATTTGTATGTTTAAATCCGTGAATAAAGGTTATTCTTAAATTGTCCGTTGTCAATTAATAATATGGGAATATTATTAAATTAAGACAAGTATGAAGTTGGTATAATATACTTAAAGTATATTGATGCGTAGTCATGCCATTTCAGATGATATTCGATGATACTGAATATAGGACTTATCCCAACTACATGATGTTATTTTATGGATTTTGTTATTGAGTAAATCATGAGGAGTTATCCTCAGACTTGAGATGCAAGATAAGTGTCATGAATGTAGTACATTTTTGTGAAACAACTTAACGCTATCCGTAACTGGTAGTCATAAGGGTTGTTTTCGGAAGTGTTACAAAGTTTGTGGGTTTTGCTTGTAGTCAAGATAGAATTTGTTCCTTCAAATTTATTTTTGGAGTTTAATACTGCTGGGCCCCTCGTAGGGTTGTCAAGATGTTTGCATGGCCGTGCCCAAGATCTCCTCTGAATATGTTCAGAAGATTTGGTAATCTTGATCAATCATAAACAACGAGAAACATAATGGTTAATTAAGGAATGACTTTAATCCATATCCTTATTAACGTGGTATTAGAAACAAAAGGATAATAATAATGAGAAATCATTAAAAGGTTTGTCCAGGAGCCTTGCTCGAGATCGTACTAGAGACATCGGCGTGTTGCAAGACGCTAACTGATGTGATTACACTATTAAAATATGTCCAAGTGGGAGCTGTTAGAATATGGACATTATTTTAGTAGACGTATGTTAGGATCGAACTCGAGATCACGGGATTGCACACAATACGTATGAAGAGAAAAAGGAATAATTATTTATAAAATGTTATAATTAATTATTAAACACAAAACAAATAAATAATAATTAGTATTATTGATTAATGACTAATTAATTATTAAACGAAGATTAGGAAAGTAATTACTAGACAATACATGGAAACAAGAGAAGGATCCGGAATCCCCTAGGGGACTCCTACACCAATCGGCCAAAGGAAGGTTCTAACCTCCTTATGTGCCTTGTGCTCCAAGTATTGATTAGTATATAAGCAAACCCAAGATGTATTGTTTTCTCATAACTTGTACACACACATCTTGGTGTTTTCTTTCTTCTCTTTATGTTTGTCGATTCTAAACCTAAACCCATAAGGGTTTCGATTTTCTATTGATCAAAAAAAGGTTTTGTGTTTTATTACTTGCATAAACTTTTTCTTGAATTAGTACGTGTGTACAAGAACGTGATTCAAACACATTATTGTTTGATTCTTGGATTGAATTACAAAAGAGGTAAGGGGTAATTCTTATAATCCTTATAAACCCTAATTAGGGTTCTTGGTTCCGGAAGATTGCATTGATTCTTGTTCGGGCTAGAATCACAAAGGTACGTTTACGATTTATATTATTGATTAATTAATTACATGTTATTCGATCTATTATAATTGCTTCCGCTTATGCTCACTTTGATGTACTTGGTTTATTTATATGAATGTCATGATATAATAATTCCAACACTTACTCTTCTGTACTATTATGGCTAGGTGTTGATCACTACAGTTTATGTAAAAAATATGTCATGATATACTTTAAATGTTTGGGTCTAGTTTAGATTGCAAGTTTTTGTGACTTCTAAAAAAGTGCAGTCAAGTTTGTTGCTACAATGCGTAGTTATCTATAGGTATGTGTGTATGTCCATGGTGTATACAGGTGTATTTCTAGTATACCATGTACCCTTAATGCACATAGAAAGTGTCTTGCGATGGTAGAAATCCTTTGGCTAAATTTACTAAAGTTATCTGTTCTCTAGTTTAAGCTAACTTGCAATTGCTCTTATGCAACCTCACTTCATCTTCTTTCAGGCTTTTTTTAACTTCTTAATTTTTGGTCAACAGTTCAACCTGCTCAGAGAGCCAAAGAGAAGCTGCCTTAGTTCTTGGACAATTTGCTGCTGCTGATACTGACAACAAGGTTGCTTAAACTGTTATTTTTTTTATCCACTTATAGTAACGGGTAACTACCAATGAAAATGGTTTTATTGATCAACTACTTTCTATTGCTTATCGTTTTTATCTATCTTTAGTTGTCTACCATGTGCCATAATAACTGTGACAAATGTTTGCAGGTACATATAGTTCAAAGAGGTGGTGTTGTTCCGCTAATTGATATGTTGAAGTCACCAGAAGCTCAACTATGGGAAATGTCAGCTTTTGCACTTGGGAGGTTGGCACAGGTAATCATGTATCAGGTTCGTCATTTTCTCATGCCAGAAGCTCAACTAAGGGAAATGTCAGCATTAATTGCTCTGAGATCTGTTCTTTTACTTGATTCATAATAACAAACCGAATCCTGTTTAGGTTCGTCATTTTCTCAAGAAAGTTTTTTTAAGCTGTTTTGAGTTGTGTGCTTGTTACATGTTTCTCATAATACCAGGACACACATAACCAAGCTGGTATTGCCCATAGTGTTGGCATCGTTCCATTATTGAAACTTCTTGAATCTAAAAATGGCACTCTGCAGCACATTGTTGTCTTTTACAATCACTTGTTCTTGTCAATTTCTGACCCATATATTACTCTAAATTATCTAACTCTTGACGTAACCGTTGTTATGTTAGACTGTAAAAGCCATTATTAAAAATATTATCCATTCAATGTCACATGATATGATGTAATGCTAGTCATGTTCATATTCTTGTCAGCCTTAAACTTATCAAATTATTTGTGTGTAAAAATTGTATAGTATATTTTGTTGCTACTTACTTCGAGGCTTTTAATAGGCTGCAAGAGAAACCGGTGCTCTTCAAGCGGCCAAAAATAAACTAGAAAAGCAAGTTGAGGAACTGACTTGGCGACTGCAGCTTGAAAAATGCATACTGGTATACTTGCTATTGGCCTTGTTTCCTTTTTTTATTTTTTTGTTTATTTTAGTATCTTTTCTTATTATCATTATTTTACCTGGAGACAAATCCCAAAGATTTAAAGGTCATTTCAAAGATTTACCTAAATTCAAGTTCTACTTCCCCGTCTTTAGATAAGGGGGTGTTTGTTTCGGCTTATATAGCCGGCTTATGGCTTATTTGGTTTTGGGCGTATGTTACGTAAGCTCACTTTTTTGGCTTATTTTCAACCTTTTGGCTTGTATAAGCTTATTATGTCATAATAAACTTATATAAACCGAAATTCAATATAAACAGCACCATTTCATATTTATTATTATTTTTAGACCGTTAACAATAACTTAAATAATTAATAATCAATTCCAAACAAGCTTTATTAAGTTTTCAACGATAGTATTATACATAAATAATGATAAATTATACCGCTGAAAATTAAAACTAAAATATGTGACATTAAACGAGTTTCTATAATTAAAATTTTGCAATCTTACATAGTAGATTAAAAAAAAAAAAAAAAAAAAAAAAAAAAAAAAAAAAAAAAAAAAAACATATTAGAGTAATATATTTTTATTACGTAAATACTAAGAAAAATCCTATATTGGTATACATATATTTGTATATGTGTATATATTATTCGGGCGGGGAGGGGCAAGGATTCTCCGCTCTCCGCCCCAAAAACGATTAAAATTCCCGTTTAAGCCCCAAACGCGCCCCATAACCCGATTAAAATTACCAGCCCCGCCACAATTAGTTCGGGTTTTGGATTTCCCCGTCGGCTTCGGGTTTTCTTGCCATCCCTAAGTAATTATAACTACATATTTCAGATGCATTTATAGAAAAAAATACATCTTCTTTAAATTTCTTCGTCTTCATTTAAGATGTACAGCTAAAAATACTTCTCGATCACTTTTATTTTATTTTTCTTTTCATCGAATACTTTCCAGTTTACGAAATTGCAAAAAGGCCCAATTAAAACCATAAAAACAATGGCCCAACAAACCCCTTTTGTCATTTGCCTCATAATCACTTGGGCTCTTACACAAGTCCACATGACCACAAGCCCAACAATTTCCGGCCACCGGAATATTCCTCCGACCACCACTTTTTCATCATCACCGGTAACTTACTTCATCTTTGTCATTCTCCATGTCTAGGCTTTAAAACGCTTAAGTTTAACTTCACTTGTTATGTTTCTGATTTATATAATAATTAATGTGATTAGAGGCTAATTGTGGTATATAGTTGGTTGAATTAATAGAACTTGTTATTTAACAAGGTTTGAAAATTGCGAATCGGGTAGTCAGTTGGTCGACCCTCTTGTAGCTTGTAATTGGTCTAGGCAAGATTAAACGGATTGGCATTTCACAAGGGTATTTTCGGTGACGCTTGGGCATTCGCGGCAAGGATTTTCTTTAAAAAACAACTTGTAATAGATATAAACATCGACTAGAATAAAACAAGTTTACGGCGAGTTAACCACTTAAAGGTGACCTAGTTGCAAAAGGGTTTGTGACTATCACTCTAAAATGTGTGAGGTCTCAATTTCTGCTAGGTGCAAATAGCCTTAAGTGGCCACGCCAATCTCCTGAAAAAGGAGGGCTTTACCTGGTTTGAGTTTGTGTGGCAGTAGGTCCAAACCCCGTGGATTAGTCGGCCAAAAGGTCGGAAATCACGGTTACCAAAAAAAAATATTTACGGCGAGTTTCAGGTATTTCTAGCAAGATTTGCTGTTTTTTGGCAAGTTTGACCGTCGTTGGCTGCCACGTCCTAGCTAAGTTTAGCAGCTACCACGTCCTAGCTAAGTTTAGCATTTCTTAATTCCTATCATGTTGAATTAGTCACTATTGTTTTTTCATTTTGCCATTTTGATATGTCAAATAGTTGATGTGGTAAAATATGATGACATCTTGTTGTATGCTTGCATATTGTTTATTACACCAACAAGTTGACTATTTAAAGCATTGTCTAACAAATCTTTAATATATATATATATATATATATATATATATATATATATATATATATATATATATATATATATATATATATATATATATATATATATATATATTGTTTAATTTTTATAACACATGTGACCTAACATGCAAAGAGCTGACTTTGATGATATATGCCCATTACAAGGAATTGAATAACTAGCATGTTTAAAATGAAGTAAAGAGACATGGGATAACTGATGGATTTAAACATATTTTATATGCAATTATTGTTCAGCCTTATAGTTTAATATATACATGTCCCAGCCTCATCAGATTAATATATACAGACTGTCCACACACACAGACAATGAGGGTTGACTGTCAGCATATCATATCGTTCATGTTTTGCACATGCGGTTGCTTGCAATGTTAGTTAGAGAAGTATAAACTGGTGTTTAATCTAGGTTTACATAAACACATAGGGTTGGGATCTCATTCCCACTGCTACACCTATTGAAATGTTCAACACCTTCTGTGCGTTTGGGTTAGTGGAACAATTAAGTAATTTGTTTAATAAAAAAAATACTCAAAAGATGTTAATCAAGGCTAGTGGCGTGATTAGAGTATTATCCATGTGAAGACTGTTAATCAGAGTGATTCCCGTTTACTATGAATGAGACGATTTGAGGTCTCAAGGGTATGATGAACAAAATAAAGACATTCAGCCAAAAGGCATTTTTAATGCAGAAAATATATTATTAAGAAGGGTTTGTCTAACTTGTGCCCTAGGGGCACAAGTTAAGCACACTAAAAGACACCGGGACCCCACATAAAAGGACATAGGGATCCACATAAACTGTACTTTTCTGTGGATCCCAATGTCCTTTTCTGTAGGGTCACGGTGTCTTTTAGTGTGTTTAACTTGTGCCCCTAGGGCACAAGTTAGAAAAATCCTATTAAGAAAAGTTTAATCATATTTCATATATTTTTATTTAAGAAAAGTGATAAATTAAGGTTAGTGATGTCATTAAGGTCACGAAATTTAATGTGATATCTGACTTAGACTATATAAGCCATTCCCTTAATTCAACCAATCACAGAATAAATCTTTCTCTGCCTTAAGTGTTCACTTCTTCTGCAATTCTTAAAATAATTCAGTACGAGAGTTGTGAGTCTTTCTGCATTAGAGAGATTACAAACACTAATTTTGGTGCTTCATTTTCAACGATTCGATCTTTCTCATTACTATTTGATCAACTAACAATGGCATCTTTTCTGACTGAGTTCAAACATCTTGAAATCAAACTAGAGGATATCAAATCAGCCACCAACAACTTCGATGAAAAAAATGTTATTGGACATGGTGGGTTTGGTAAGGTCTATGAAGGAAAATTGGCTTTCCCTCACTCTGAGGGGGAAATCCTGGTTGCTTTGAAGCGCCTTGATCGTAAATATGGGCAAGGAGACCCTGAATTCTACAAAGAAATCAGGTTTCTTTCATGTTATAGGCATGAAAATCTGATCTCTCTCCTTGGGTTTTGCAACCAAGGCGGTGAGATGATCCTTGTCTATGAGCATGCTTCTGGTGGAAGTCTTGATCGCTTTTTAAATTCCGCTGCTCTCACTTGGCCGCAGCGTCTCAAAATATGCCTTGATGCTGCAAAGGGAATAAGTTTCCTTCACGATCCAAATGGAGCACATCAAAGAGTGCTGCACTGTGATATTAAGAGTGCCAACATCCTACTCGATAAGAATATGAATGCGAAGGTTTCCGACTTTGGGCTATCAAAGATGGGTCCTGCTAATCAGCAGTATTCAGCTCTTATTACCAATGCTGCTGGTACCCCTGGGTACTGTGATCCACTCTTTATGAAGACGTACTGCCTAACAAAAGAGTCAGATGTGTACTCTTTTGGCGTAGTATTGTTTGAAGTATTATGTGGCAGACTTTGTGCTGAATTTAGCAATGGCCAGTTAAATATTTTTGTGCCTATGTGGAAGAAGAGCTACAAAGAAAAGAGATTGGATGATATCATCTTCAAAGATCTCAAGCAACAAATGGATCAGAAGTCTCTGGAAACATTTGCAGGCATTGCATTTCAGTGTTTGCAAAAGTATCGTGAACAACGGCCACCAATGTCTCTTGTTGTGCAAAAACTTAAGATTGCACTTCAATTTCAGGATCCTGTTTCTTTCAATTTCTCAGATTCTCTAGAGATAATTAAGGCTGCAGATACTTCTCTGACCTACAAAGGATTACTCGTTAATGGGGGCAAAATGGTAATTAGCTACATTACTGTGTTTTATTTATTGAAATCAGAATGGTAAACTGTGATTCATAAAATGTTCGCCCTATTAATGGATACATACATACCAAACAAAGTTTGAACATATACAATGAAATATTTTTTTTATGATAAGGAAAAGATTGTGCAAAAATGGAGTTTTTTCTTTTGAGTGTAAAAAAGGTCTGTAGCATCCAATTAAATATCAAAGGAGTATTTAAACTATCCTTGTTAGTTGGAGCATTTTAATGTCATAGTTACTGCAAATTGGTGTTTGATAAAATTCGTTCAAGATAGCTAAAAATGTGTGAAGTGTTCAAAAGAAAGTGACATAAAATTTTGACTTTAGGTATGCAATTAGTTTGAAAAGGAATTTGCTCATAATCTATAATCTCGGGTTTTTTTTTTTTTCCTAATAGCACTCTGATTAAATTACATTTATAAATTCTTTTTTCATAATATAAAACCAATGAAAAAACATTGTTGTCAGCAACAAAGACTCATCAACTAGACTTCACCTTGATCCGCTGATCCACTTATTGAAACTTTTTTCATTCCGAATTTTCAATGACTTATTCTGAACTTATTTTAGTGGTACATTCTTTATTTATTCTTTTGATGTATTTTTTTTGGTTAATCCCCAATTGATCGTCAAAATGTACAATCTTCATTCAAGCATTTCTTTCATTCAAGTTATTCTCTTTCAGTACTTTTGGTCATTGAAACACTTTTTTTGTTGTTAAACAATTACAGGCTTTAGTTGACTCCCATGAAAAGAAAGTTGATGATACTGATAGAAGATTTGAAGAGACGAACAAAATCAGTGAAGAGAGTAAGCAAGCTTTGGATGCAGAGACACAGATTATGCAGTTAAAGATGGCTATGCAGAGGTATGAACCAATTAATTTAGTCGTATATTCTTATGCAAAGACTCTTGATTAACCATTTACTGTGATCCTATATCTAATGTTTTGATTCTGTTACATATGTGCATAACCTATGTTTGGATATCCAGTCTTCAAGAAAAAGTTTCTGACATGACATATGAGAACCAAATTCTTCGACAAAAGAAACTTGGTGATACTGATAGAACATTTGGAAGAAAAATCACTAAAGAGACGCTGAGTCAAGCTGTGGACGCAATGACAATAAATAAATTCAGACTGTCCACACAGAGTCACAGAGACAATGAGGGTTGACTGTCAGCATATCGTTCATGTTTTGCACATCAGACATGTGATTGTTATCTATTCTAGTAAAGTAAACGATTTGTAAATGGAGAATCACAGCTATTGATGTATCATCAAGAGGGGTTTTACAGTGGTCAATCCTTAACAAAATCATCTGATGATCTGATCCAGGTCATTTATGGCTCTGTATTACTTAACCATGACCGTAATATGTGAGTTTACATTTCATACTTTATATGTTTTCAGAAATATGTTTAGTCCAGATTATAGTTTTTGCAGTTTTGCGTAAGTGCAGGTTGATAGTGCATATAGGGTTCAGGCCTATACGGCGTATTCAATATTTTTTTTTCCAGGCGTTTTCATTAGTGCATTTATGTTATCAAATATAATATACATAAAGGGCTGACTCAGCATATCACGTCGTCCTAGCTTCAGTCGTAAATCTAGTATTCTCAAATTCCTATCACGTCCTGCAAATGCAATTACATTTGCTGAATAGATCATTAGTTTTTCAGTTTGCCCGTTTATATGTTATATGTCAAATATTTGATGTAGTAAAACATGATGACATCTTGTTGTATGATTGCATATTGTTTATTATGTTGGTGATTTTATATCTAAATCATATAAAAACATTTAAGAGCAACGGAAAAGGTCATCGTATACGCTTTTCCTTTTCTTCTCTTGTTCTCGTTTCTTAGTGGATCCATGCATATGATTAATTAAATAATAACAATTATTATGCCTTTTTGTTACGCCCTAAAAACGACTATAAATTTTTTGAAAACACCCACAATTTGAACTATTACAATCAAACTAATTAAATTTGAGAACATACAAAAGTATAAGGAGGGTGACAGTCATGCTTCCGAAATCATTCATACCTCCAAAATCCACCAATAATATCATTCCACCTCATTCATATTTTTTTCATACCTCCCAACCCCTTTTTAGTGGCAATCATGCTTTTTTCATACCTTCCAACTAATTTTATTTATTTTATTTTTTATTTTCATAAATTATATTAAACAATTTAATAAAAACATAATATTTCATTAATAAATAAAAGAAAATTACATAACACTTAAAAAAAATTAAAAGAAAATTACATTATTCTTAAAAAAAAGGAAATAACTAGTCATCGAGATATGTTAAGTTTTGAGCCTGTACGTGGTCCGTAAGATCATATAGGAGTCGGTAATGGATTTGTTCGTCGAGTAACTCCGGTAATACACTATCGTCATAAACTGGCGCGACCGATGATATTGCAACTCGATCGTCTTTTAAAATCATATTGTGAAATATGATACACGTATAAACGAGTTGTCGAATCTTTTCAACCGACATTGCCCGAAGAGGACGAGCGAGAATCATCCATTTATTTTTAAGACGACCAAAAGCTCGCTCGATATCTTTTCTTGCAGACTCTTGTAGCTTCTTGAATCTCTTTTCCTTCAGTTCAACCGGATGCTTATATGCTTTAACAAACGTTGACCATGTAGGATAGATTCCATCGGTAAGATAATATCCACGTTTGTAAAACCGTCCATTTACATGAAATGAACTGTTTGCCGCCGTTCCATTTCGCTCCGTAAGATACAATGGTGACTGATTCAAAACATTGATATCGTTGTTTGCACTGGGAGGACCAAAAAACGAATGCCAAATCCACAAATCGTATGAAGCGACTGATTCAAGCATAATAGTTGGGTATTGATGATCACTTCGCTTATATTGACCTTTAAAATGTCTAGGACAGTTACGCCATGGGAAATGTGTACAATCAATGCTACCAAGCATTCCAGGAATGTGATGTTTATCTTCATGGAACTCGTATAAGCGTGCAATGTCATGAGATGTCGGCCTACGTAAGAACTCTCGACCATATAATTGAATAATCGCTTGGCAAAAATTATCAAGACATTCTCCTATAAAAAAATTAATAACAAGAACTTTTAAAAAATAATATAACGATAAGTTTATAAAAAATTAATAACAAGAACTTTAAAAAAAAATATATAACGATAACTTTATAAAAAACTAATAACAAGAACTTTTAAAAAAATATATAACCTGACGTTCGGCGCGCCATGTTTAAATAGTCATCAAATCTATCTGGAGGTTCACCCGTTGCGAGTTTTCGAATGGCCGATGTGCATTTTTGTAACGCCGTGAAACTTTTTTTCCCCTCACATCTAGGCCCTCTTGAAACCATTCGAAATTCGCTTCAACATCAGCAACTCTTAAAAACAAGCTTTTATTCATACGAAACCTATCACAAAAACGTTCGTCGTTAAACTTTGGACGTTCAACGAAATAGTCATTCATAAGGGTTCGTAAAGCTTCTTCACGAAAACGGGTTACATACTCCCGAGTTTCGGTAGAACTTTCCGTGTCGTCAATTGAATCGTACGCGGCTAATAAGGTTTCTAGGGTGCTACCGGATGCCAATAGTTCGGACGATTCGACGGGACTCAATATCGAGTCGGACGAAGAAGAAGATAATAAAACCATTGTAAAAATATGTGAATTGGTTATATATGTGAATTGTATTGTTTGTGTTAAAAATGTATGTGTTTTAGTTTAGTATATATAAGAATTTTTTATTTTTTTTCTTCTAGCCCAACGTCTCTCCCCCAACGGTCAAATAATCAATGCCAACGTCTATAATTCTTTGAAACCGCCGAAGCAATATACGCCGTTGGAACCTAGCCGCTGGCCATGCCGCCGAGGTGGCGGCGGTGTTCACCGGCGGCATGGCCATGCCGTTGGTGATACCGTTGGCCAATGCCACCATTCTAAGTAACATACATAAACTCGAAAAAAAATTATAAAAACAATGTACCAGGTCCCAAAAATGAAAGCTTGAAACATCCACAAGATAAAAACATTATGTGAATGGAAGCCAATACGCCGTATTCATTTATTGAATACGCCGGACCATTAATCAATATATCGTATACTTTAGATTGTATACGCCTGATGAGGCGAAAAATGATCCGTTTTTAGGGGTTCATTTAAGCCCGGAATTGAATTTATTTAATCAAATATTGCCCTAAATCGTTCCTTTTGTGATTTTAGGTACTTTGAGAGTGAAATCTGGAAAAGGAAGCAATTCGGACGTTTTTTGAGCATAAAAGTGAAGAAAACGCCAAAGACTTAATTTTCCATGCTGGGAACATTGTTTGACGGCGTCAAGAGGAAGAATTTGACGGCGTCAAGAGTAAATATCATGACGACCCAGTACAAACATGAAGGCGTCACAAGTAGAGCGTCAAGAGTTAAAAGTGTGACGGCCTGCAAAAGTGGACTACATGACGGCGTCAGATGTAGATCTAGGCAGTCCGAGGATTATTTTGGCGGCGAGATGACGGCGTCACCCATTTGTTCTTGACGCCGTCAGCCTCTAATATCTATATATAGTTTTCTAATTTTCATTCATTAGAGGAACAAGTTTGGAGAAACCCTAAGGCCGAACCATATACGAATTTTACAGCTTTTCAAGGGTTTTCAACCCTTGAATCCTTACATGTGTTATTTAGATAAGTCTTTTCTTAATTCAATCAATATGTCTATGTGTTGGTTGTCTATATCTTGTGCTTGTCTTGATTACAACATGCTAGGCTAGATTTATCTTGTGTTTGCTTAGATCTAATGAAACCTAGATGTTGATTACTTATTTATGGTTGTATTGGATGAATGATTTCAATGTTAGGCTTAAGAAAACTGGCAGATCTCCATTGTGTAACATGCTTGAACGTCTTAGGAAACATGAACCGATGTGTACTAGGTTTTATTGGTTGTATTTAATGCATGAGTAAATTCTAATGATCCCATGTTAGGAGCTTCTTGCAGGCTCGACATAGGAGTGAAGTAGGAACTCATAGGATTGGGGAAGTAAGTATGCCACCCCATGAACGGTATTAAGGAATACAATCCGTCATCCACGCAACTATAACAAGTAATTAACGTGTAAAAGATATCTAGGGAGTAGTGAAATCTAAGTAAACACATTTGTAACACCCCCAATTTTGAAATATTTGCAGCGGAATAAAGATTGGGTGTTACTTCACAGCTCATAGTTTTTCAGTAGAAAATGATTTTCTAAAACATTTATCATTCGAAGTTTTGTAAATATCAGAGTTTTCAAAATGAGGTCACAGTGGTTTTAAAGTTTGTTAAATAGGTTTTCGAATGATAATAAAAATTTATAGCCTTTGTGAAAATTTCGTGCTCCTCCATCCCATCCTTTCTCGTTATAGACCTGAGATAAACATGCTAAAAATCAACAAAAGTTGAGTGATATTCATAGGTTTAAGTTTAATAGTTGAACACAAGCTATAAGTGATAATTGCACCGGTATACAATTATAATTTAAAAATCAGTTGTTATTGCATTAAGCTCATGACACTCAGCCGATTAACAGGTCTCATCATAAATGATGGATTATAGTAACAGGGCCCTCGGGATAGGTTCTTGCCAGTAACCTATTAGATTTCAAATAAAGTGCGTTTGGTAGTTTTCTCCAACGCCCAAACGGGGATTATCAATCCCTAATAGATCTATCCACAATTATTTACGTTCACCCTCTAGGTGACTAAGGCTCATGATATGAGGGCCTTTTGGCAATAAGGGACTTAAGCAATAACGATATCAGGTAAAGCATACTAAGAAAAATACTTGTGTTCAGTTTGTAAAAACTAGCATGTATCCCCCTCGCGAGGTTTATAAAACATTTAAATAAGTAAGGCGAGGCTATGAACTCACCTTAGTGGTATAGTGGTAAAAATATCGATATTCAGTTTGCAATAAGGGAATGGCTACACACACGACCTAGATAATATATGGCAAGTTTTAGTGTTTGATAGTCCTAATGGTTTAATCGCGAGTAGTTTTGAATACGTGAGTTGTTGATTTAACGATAGTAAAACTTGTGGTTTTGATAAAGTATCGTAAATTTTTAAATAAGTTTTATATATATATATATATATATATATATATATATATATATATATATATATATATATATATATATATATATATATATATATATATATATATATATATATATATATAATGTAAGGTTTGAAAATAATAATAATAGGGTGAAATAAAACGTAAAGTCGTGATGTGAAAACGTAAAATGAAAAGTAAAATAAAAATATTAATTATATTATACGGCCCTTGTCTTTTTCAGATTTTTACAAAGTTAAATATTTTTACGTCGTTAGTCCAAAGTTAAATATTTTTACGTTTTACGTCCAAAACTTTATAATTTTTACACTTTTCATCCCAAAAGTTTATAAAATTAGTTTTTCATCCTCAAGTTTGTAAAATGACAATTTTTACCTAAAGTTTATAAAAGTGACACTTTTTACCCGAAAGTTATAAATTTTGCAAACTTAGTCCAAAATTCACCAAATTCAAAACTTAGTGTTTTTATTTTTCAAATAAGTTAAAAATAGTTTATTGAACTTTTCAAAACTGCTTATTTATCGAAAAGTGCTTATTTAGAGCTTATTGGGCTTTTTAACGAAAAAGACTAGGCCCGTTAAGCTTTTAAAATCCATTGGGCTTACGAAAGTTTTGGGCTTGGTTACGGGCTTATTTTTGGATACTAAAAACATTATGAAACAGCTTATTTGGACTGCTTATTCGTTAGCTTATTTTCAAAGGATTGGGCCTTAAGGCCCAATCGTTATGTATTTGTTTTCAAAAATAGTTTCAAGGTCGCGATGCTTTGCATCATTTAAAGAGTCAAGACGCGATTTTTATTACAAAGTTTTTATACGAAAATGATAGTTTGTCAGGGGGTCTATTAGTTTGTGAAATAAAATAGTGTGCTCGTTACGTAGAAATTAAAGATATACGTTCGTTTTAGGCTTGCATGGAACGAGTTTTTATAAGTAAAAAGATTTAGAAAAATTTTAAGAGTTTACACGACTTGTTTTTATACGTTAGAATGGTATCCAAAAATAGTTTGTACGTAACTTTTTAGGTTCGAAACTTTATATTACTTGATTACTAAGGTAGTAAATATATAGACGAAAGTATAATACTTAGGTGTTGTTTATTTAGATTTCGAGAGTTTTAGTGCAAGTGTTTGTGATTTATACGAAAATAATCAAATGTACGTTGTAAATAAAAATGGAAAAAGTTGTGTGAGACTTACTACACCAAAATGGTGGGGTAAAACGAGACGTAGAGTCGAGGGGAAGTGAATACGAGAGTGTAGTGTATATGTCGACTCAACCAAGGTTCACAAACAAAGACTTGTTTCTTTTAGACCCGATTTGAAAAGCTTGTGTTTTTGCCAAAGCGATTTGAAGTAGGAACTTAGAACTAGGGACTTAGTTTTTGTAAGTTTTGGTTTGTATGAATGTGGTAAACGAATGCATGCATGCAAGGTGCTATATATATGGGTTTTTGAGTGTTCTAGTGACTAAAATTAATGGGATGGGATGTTGGAGTGTGGCAGGAGGTTTCCAAAAGTCTTGAAAGTGTAATAGGTAACATGTATCTTGGCTCCAAGCTTGTCGACATACTCCATTGTCAAAAAGGAAAACGTGTGATAGCATTATATATATAGGATTGTACGTCTAGTTTGATTTTAAAAATCATGTAGTACTTGCCTAAGATTATAAAATAGATGTTGTGTGTGCATGAAAAGAGGAAGTACATTTTTGTTTTAAAAATAACATGTCGACATGCCTTTTATTTTGCAAACGATTTGTATACTTGGCTAAGACTGGTGATAACCGATCACGTGTAATGTTTAAAACATATGTTTGAGTTAAGAATGGTTTTAGAACTCATTAGAAACAAACGGGACTTAAAATGGTTTAGTTTTTGATTAGTTGCAAAACGTATGAAATTGTTTTTGGACAATCACTTTGCCTAGTAAAAATGTATTTAGACTTGACGTGGGAAGCTAAGGGTCGACACACTCAAAGTTGGCTAGGGGAGGAAAGAGGCTGTGTAAAAATATGGGTGAGTCGTGTGTAAGATTTGGGAGTACGACGTGCGTTCTTGGCTTGGTTTAGTCGAATGTTACCAAATAATTATAAGAGGTTTGGGCTTAAAATTCGTGGGCCGTTAATAGTAACAGGCCAAAAATGACGTTGGGCTAAGGAAATAATTAAGGGCCCGGTTATATATAATTAGGACTAGTGAAAATAATTAATTTGTGATTAGTGAAATATTTAGTAAATATTTAGTGAAACGTTTACGTGAGTCCGAGAGTGAATAGTGTTTTGTGAATAGTGTTTCGTGAATAGTAAAACTTTTGAAAAACATCTCAATATCACTAACCGACTCCAAAAATGATGAATAGTGAAATGATGAATAGTGTTTGGTGAATAGTAACCGATGAATAGTAAATTTGAAAAATGTCCTGAAAATGCAGGTTCGTAACGAATAAAAGAAAATTTTAATATTCTCGCGATTTTAGACTATAGTGGTAAATGTGTGAGCATCGTTCCAAGCAAAAAGAATCATGAATATCGTAGTGATTTTTAAGTAACATAACATATTTGATAAAAAAAAATAAAAAAAAAAATTTGTTATTGGTAAAAACGTTATTAATTTACGTAATGATATATTAGTCTTTGTTTTACTTTTAATATTCATAGGGAAATTTTACGGGAGATTGCACTCCGTATTGCTTTAACAGTCGTGGGGTATGGTAACTTAGATATAGCTTCAACTTTAGCTTGGTCCACCTCTATCCCATTCCCTGAGATCTTATGCCCTAACACAATCCCTTCTTTCACCATGAAATGACACTTTTCCCAGTTTAACACCAAGTTGGTTTCCTCACAGCGTTTAAGCATTTTTTCTAGATTAGCAAGACAGCGGTCGAAGGAGTCCCCGAAGACCGAAAAGTCATCCATGAACACTTCCATGTTGTCTTCCATAAGTTCGTGAAAGATTGCGGTCATGCATCGTTGGAAAGTGGCGGGGGCATTACATAGCCCAAAAGGCATCCTTTTGTAGGCGAACGTTCCATAAGGGCAAGTAAACGTGGTCTTTTCTTGGTCCTCAGGTGCTATGGGAATTTGAAAATACCCTGAGAATCCATCCAAGAAGCAATAGTACTCGTGCGCAGACAATCTCTCTAACATTTGGTCAATGAATGGTAAGGGAAAGTGATCTTTCCTCGTGGCATCATTGAGCTTTCGATAGTCAATGCATACCCGCCATCCAGTGACCGTTCTCTGGGGTACCATCTCACCCTTGTCATTCTTAACTACAGTCATTCCACCCTTCTTAGGTACAACCTGTACAGGACTGACCCATGGGCTATCCGAGATTGGGTAGATCAATCCTGCATCCAGAAGTTTGATGACTTCTTTCTTTACCACTTCCTTAATGTTGGGGTTCACCCGCCTCTGGGGTTGCACGGTAGGTTTATAATCTTCTTCCATGAGAATCTTATGTGTGCAAAAAGTTGAGTCAATCCCCTTAATGTCGGCTACACTCCATGCGAGCACCCCCTTATATTTCTTTAGGACCTCTAAGAGTTTACCTTTTTGTTCATGTTCGAGGGAAGAGTTTATGATTACCGGCAGTTGGTCCTCACCCTGAAGGAAGGCATACTCTAAATGGTTAGGAAGTTCCTTAAGATCTAACTCAGGAGGTTCGATAATAGAAGGCTTAAGCTTGTTTTCGGGCTTTCGGAGCTCGAGATGCTCCGTTGCCTCTTGTCTAGGGTAGAAGGAGACTGCACCAATATCCTCCATCTTTTCCACCTCTAGCAAAGGCAGAAAACTCTCGTCCCGTAACCAGCCTTCCTCGATTTGTTCATCAACACATCTATCAATGACATCTGTGAGTTCATCGACCTCCCCAATGAAATAGAGCCGGTTAGCTGCTTCGAGAGAGAGATCCATAGAGTCCTTAATGTCGAAGGTTGTGCTATCGGTTCCCACTCGCAAGGTTAACTTGCCGTCATAAACATCAATGACTGCACGAGCGGTAGCAAGAAATGGTCTCCCTAAGATGATGGGTACCAAGTCATCCTCCTCCATATCTAGGATTACGAAGTCGACCGGGAATTTGAATTTCCCAACTTTGACTAGCACATTCTCGCATATCCCTACGGGGTACTTGACTGATCTATCGGCTAGTTGGATGTTCATACGGGTAGGCTTTAATCCAGAGTATCCTAATTTAAGGAACATAGAGTGAAGCATGAGATTGATACTCGCCCCCAAATCGGCAAGAGCATTCTTTATTGATAGAGATCCTATGGAGCAAGGCAAGGTGAAGCTGCCTGGATCGTCTACCTTTTTTGGTAGCCCTCGATGGGTCACAACCGAGCATTCTTCCCCAGGGTCACAAGACCCTCAAGTTTCTTTCGGTTAGCGAGTAGTTTTTTAAAGTATGCGCTATACTTCGGCATGTGATAGCAAGCATCAAGGAGGGGTATGGTGACTACTGAGTCTTTTAGGTATGACAAGAATCTTTTATTATCATTCTCAGTTTTCTGGTTTTTTAATCGGGATGGGAATGGGATTCTCACAGGTTGGTTAGGTGGGGTTGATGGGGAAGGGGTCGTCAAGGGAGGTTGGTTGGGAGTCTCGCTGCCCACATCCTCCTCCTCCTCGCGAGGCTTGTTTGGATCGAGAGTGATGGGGGACGAGCTCGGGTAAGGGGGGTCCTTGGTTGTTGTTCCAGCTCGAGTGGTTATCGCGAGCATGGGGTCTTTTTTGCTTACTGATGGCATTTCAAGGTTATCGAGGGCTGAGTTAAGCTTGTTGAACCATTCTCCAATGTCATTCTGCTGCTCGTCAACAAGTTCGTTAAGACCTTTTAATTGCAAGCCTTTTTCTTGAGTGAAGTGACCAAGGTCATCTTCAAAAGTGCTCCTGATTTTGAATTCAGGACCTTCCTCTCCTTCTTTTCTTTTTACCAGATTCCCCTAGAGGGTGTAATCGTCATTTTGGTAAAAAGGCAAAAGGGAGGGATCAGCATAGATGTCACCTCCTGACAAGCATGCATGTTCAGTCGTGGCTTCTCCTCTGCATTCCTCTACCTCATGCGGGCCCCCACAGTAGTCGCAGATCAAGTAAGGATTTGAAAGTTGTTTAGGTAACTGCGACCCAGCTAGGTACTCCATTCTTTTGTGAATTTTTCTTAACCGATCTGAAGTGATTTCAGAAATGCTGACAGTCGACTCAGGTTCATCCCAAGTGTCATCCTGGTCTTGAGCATATTCTTCAATCCTATCCCATCCTTCTTCGGCAATAAGATTGGCTAATCTCCCTTTTCTACATTGGTTGATCCCATTCCAATCATTAGAGGAGACATTGTCGTAGAAGATTTGGACCAAAAGCCAAAGTTCGATGCCATGATGGGGAACTTGTCTTATTAAATCCTTAAATCTAATCCACGATTTATGGAAGGGTTCGTCCTTCCCTTTTCGGAAACGGAGGATCCTATCTCTTAACGCTGAGGTTTTTCCAGGTGGAAAGAACTTCTCATAGAACTTGGATATGAGTTGCTCCCATGTGAAAATAGATTCAGAAGGGAGTTTATCATACCATTCTTAGGCTTTTTCATATAGGGTGAAAGGAAAGAATCGTAATCGGGACGTGTCTCTAGTAGCCCCATCCGTATGGAGGGTGTCTACTATTTTCAAGAAGTCTTTAATGTGTTGAATGGGATCTTCCTCATCTAATCCACAAAACTTACACACACTTTGGACAAGCCAAACATCGGTCGCATGCAAGACCTCATTGCTGTGTTCGTTTGGGTAGACAATGGCATTTGAGAAGCCACGAGGGTTTGGGGAGGAGTAGTCCTTAAGGCGCTTAGGAGTAGGAGTTGCGGGGGTACTCATCTCGTTGTTGGGTTGGGAGCTAGGGGTTGTAATGTGATTTTCTGAAATTTCTTCAGAAAGGGGTGCATCAAAATCGATGGCTATGCTAGATGGTTCAGGTGTTGAGTGAGATCGTCTTAACCTACGCATTTCTCTATCGGGTTCTGCGTAAGTCAAGACAAGGTTTCTAGCGGAACTACGACTCCTAGTGATCCTAAGGTTAGAGAATTCGTATGTTGCCATGATGGCGGGTGGTGAAAAGTTACGAACAAAAACACAAAGAAATAAGATAGACTAAAAAAAACCTAAAAATAAAAATAAAATCTTACTAGAAAGGAATCTAGCAAGTAGACCTAATAAAAAGATATTCTAACCTAGACAATAACTATTCCCCGGGCTGCGGCGCCAAAAACTTGATGCGTGGGGATCGCACCAGGCTTTACCTCTCAAGGGATCTTGAGAAGCTTACAACCGCCACCAGGCAGTGTACCTGATCGTTGTAGTATAGTATAGTGACAAGTACCGGGGGATTGATCGTTCAGCTAGGAATAGTGTCGCTAGGATTAGAAAACCTAAATACTAGTTCTAGAGATGAGGGAAGATTCTTTTTGTATTTTTTTATTTTTTTGAAAGCAAGTAAAAATCTCGGGTTTGAAGGATTCGGGCGGAATTAGTTGCTAGTCAACTAACCCAATACTAAAGATGCAATCAAAATAAAATACTAAAAATGAAAATAAACTATATTAAACTAAGGTTGTGAGCAATAAGTGGGAGGAATGTTGTAACACCCCGCCTTACTCAGACCACAATATTGTCCGCTTTGCCCGCAGGCTCACGGCTTTGTTTTTGTGGCCTCATTTGAAGACTTCCCGGCAGGTCACCCAAGCCAGTACTACTCTCATATGAGCACGCTTAACTGCCAGTTCCTAAGAACCCCACTCGCAGTAGACCACAAAACGCGTTGTGTCATTGTAAGGCGAATGTTATCTTATGAACCCAGCATCTCTCCAGGCCACAGCCGATGTGGGATTTGCCTAGGGTGTTACAATCACCCCCCCCCCCTTAGGGACTCATCGTCCTCGATGAGGTTTGCCCCACCATCCCGAACAGCTCAGGAGTGGCTCTGATACCACTTGTAACACCCCGCCTTACTCAGACCACAATATTGTCCGCTTTGCCCGCTGGCTCACGGCTTTGTTTTTGTGGCCTCATTTGAAGACTTCCCGGTAGATCACCCAAGCCAGTACTACTCTCATATGAGCACGCTTAACTGCCAGTTCCTAAGAACCTCACTCGCAGTAGACCACAAAACGCGTTGTGTCATTGTAAGGCGAATGTTATCTTATGAACCCATCATCTCTCCAGGCCACAGCCGATGTGGGATTTGCCTAGGGTGTTACACGGAGCTTCTTGGGGCACGCCGGGTTTTATCGGAGATTCATCAAAGACTTCTCCAAAATAGCTCGGCCAATGACTCAATTGCTCATGAAGGATGCTCCATTCGATTTCTCCCAAGAATGCAAGGATGCATTCGATCTCTTAAAAAAGGAGCTCACACAAGCTCCAATCATGATTACACCCAACTGGGAGTTACCGTTTGAAATCATGTGTGACGCTAGCGATTTTGCTGTCGGGGCTGTATTGGGCCAACGGTGTGACAAGCTATTCCAACCTATTTACTACGCTAGTAAAACCATGAATCCCGCTCAAGAGAATTATTCCACCACCGAAAAGGAATTGTTAGCCATAGTGTTCGCATTCGACAAATTTCGGCAATATCTTGCCCTTTCAAAGACAGTCGTTTTCACTGATCACTCGGCTCTTCGATATCTTTTTGCTAAGCAGGATGCTAAGCCACGACTAATTCGGTGGATCTTGTTGTTACAAGAATTCGATGTTGAGATTCGTGATAAGAGGGGGGGGAGGCAGAAAATCTGGCCGATGATCATCTATCTCGTCTTGAAAACCCCTTTGATGAGCACGATAGGTGCGAGATTATGGATTCATTTCCTGACGAACAACTCATGTCAATGATTGATTCGGAGCCTTGGTACGCCGATTTTGCCAACTATCTCGCAAGCAGACTCGTTCTAGAACACCTGACTAAGTACGAAAGAAAAAGATTTTTCTCTCAGTTAAAATACTACTTCTGGGATGAACCATTTTTATTCCGAAGATGTCCTGACCAAATAATAAGACGTTGTGTTTCGGAAAGTGAGACAGTGAAGATTATGAGGGAATGTCACTCTAGTCCCTCTGGAGGGCATCATGGGAAAAGCACCACCGCCCGAAAAAATTTCGACGCGGGATTCTATTGGGCCACAATTTTTCGTGATGTCAAAGAAATGGTACAGGCATGCGATGCATGTCAACGGGCCGGTAACATATCACATAGGGACGAAGCGCCTCAGAATTTTATACAAGTATGTGAGGTCTTCGATGTCTGGGGAATTGACTTCATGGGACCCTTTCCATCTTCAGGGGGAACGAATACATTTTAGTTGCCATCGATTATGTTTCGAAATGGGTAGAGGCACAAGCCCTTAGGACTAACGATGCCAGGGTAGTTATTCATTTTCTGAAAAAGCTTTTCGCTAGATTCGGGATTCCTAAAGCCCTCATCAGTGATAGGGGGAGCCACTTTTGCAATGCGCAAATGGAGAATGTCATGAAGAGGTATGGAGTGTCCCATCGGTTTTCCACCGCCTATCATCCACAAACCAACGGCCAGGACGAAAACACAAACAGGGCTATTAAAAGAATACTTGAAAAAACGGTTAGTCAGAATAGAAAAGACTGGTCATTTAAACTCGACGAAGCCTTATGGGCATTCCGAACCGCCTACAAGACACCTATTGGAACGACCCCGTTTCGCATGGTGTATGGTAAGGCATGTCACTTGCCAGTAGAATTAGAACATAAGGCTTATTGGGCGCTTAAGGCATGTAACTTAGATTATACAATTGCCAGAACCGATAGTTTCTTGCAATTACATGAGCTTGATGAGCTTAGATTAGAAGCCTATGAGTCTTCCATTACATATAAAGAAAGGGCAAAAAGATGGCGTGATCAAAGAATTAAGAAACCCAAGGAATTTTCAGAAGGGGACAAAGTCCTATTATACAATTCTCGGTTAAGATTATTTCCAGGGAAACTCAAGTCTAGATGGTATGGACCATTCACGGTGAAAAGTTCCTCTAGAACTGGAGCCGTTGTATTATTAGACGATGAAGGTAGAGAATTTACTGTTAACATACAACGTGTAAAACATTATCAAGAAAATAATAATGAAATGATTGGTGAGGAAGATGTAACGTTTGAGGACGAGGTCACGTAGTAACCCATGACCTTGAGTCTAGCTACAAGACTCGTAAATAAAGAAAAGCGCTTCTTGGGAGGCAGCCCATGATTTTGTGTGATTTTATTTAGTTTGTTTGTTATTTGCTTCCGTATGCATGCTTTATTTTTATTGTTGGTAGATCATGTTTCTAAACTAAAAAGTGGAAATACTCTACTTTGTTGTTTGGCCTAGTCTTAACTTCACCCAAAAGGTATTTTTGCAAAATATAAGTGTAAGGGGAAACCCCAAATATGTTTTTAAGAAACAAACCGATCATGATTCTCCACAATATTAAGTGAACATGTATATTCGTATTTGTTAGAGTCAAATGCTTGTATTGAGTCATAATGAAGTTTTGCAGGATTTTCCAGGAAGTAGGACCAAGTTTTTCCAGAAATTTTCCGGAAACTTAACACAAGAATTTCTGCAGGTCACTTCTGACGGCGTCATGAGCTTGCTCTTGACGGCGTCACGTGTAAAAATCTGAAAATTTTACCAGTTTTATTTTTCTAACGGAGTTTTAAAGTTTTTGTTGAATTATTAAGTTTTATAATCTCCAGGAAATCTGCAAACTTCATTCCACAAGCATTATATCTTATTATGTTTTCTAGGATTTAGTAACTTATGTAGATTGCCACCGATTTTATGCGAGGTTGCTTTGTCTGTTTTCTCAGGATTTACAGGTTATGTTTGACAAGAAGATGATTTATTTTTTTGGAAGGGAAGCTTTGATTGTACATTTTCTTGGAGGAAGATCTAACCTGGCCACCTTATTATCCATACCGAGCGAATCAGGGGAGTATTTGATTTCATTCTTTTTACTTTTTCACTTTTACATTCTTTACTTGAATATTGGGGACAATGTTCATCCTAAGTGTAAGGGGAGGGTAAAATGATGATACCTTACAGATACACTTTCGCTTGAGTTTGTTTGTTTAATGGTAGATGTGTAATAAAACTATGAGAAATACTTGTTAGTGTAATTTTAGCGCCAAATTTAAATTTTTTTACAACATTTAGGAGTGAAACTTTAGCCATAGCAAGCGTCTCATGGATAGGAGATTCTATGACTAGCACATAACCGTACTATTCATAAAAATTTTCCACCCAAATATGTGAGGTTCGCCTTTAGATTTGATAGGAAAAGCATTCACTATTAGTGCTTATGAGTGTACCGGTAGCATTTAGATTCTAGAACTTGCGTTAGTGATGCATCCCGAGACCGCTAGTGAGACTACATTCGTGTAGTAGGATTTACTACATGATAAGAGGCATTAGGATCACCCTTGTGTTAAACCCGTATCATAATTACTTGACCATTTAAGTCATATTACTTGGCTAGTTAAGTCAATTAATTTTTCCCACACCCTTAGCGTTGTACTCATTTTTAGTACACGATACCCCTAGTACACCCCTCCGAGCCTATCTTTTCGTTTCTAACTTTAAGCATTTTACTTAAAGAAAGAATTTGTTACACCCCACTTAAATGTACACCCAAATCGCCTTAGCCTTCCGTGTATGCACTCATCTTTAGTGCATTATTGTTATTTGTTAAACCCTAAGTTAACTATCTAATTGATTACATGGTTGCTAAGTCGAGTCATATCCTTGTACATATTGTTTTGGGACGATTGGGACTCATGGGTAAAGTACTTATTTTATGGAGTAATGGGGAAGAACATCATATATTACCCCCGTATGTGCGTTAATCTTAAAAGTGCTCAAAGTGTTTTGATTTTCTTAATTCGAGTCGTTAGATTAGTTTATTGTAAAGTATGTAAAAATTCAAGTGTAAGGGGAATTTACAACTCCCTATGATGTATTATTTTGGATGGTAGGGTAAGAGTGTTTGCAAAAAAAAAAAAAAAAAAAAAAAAAAAAAAAATCGAAAAAATCAAGAAAAAGAAAAAGGGAAAAAACATACGGACTACCATCCCTTTTTATTCTATGTTCATTTTATGTTTTTGTTATTTTTTATTTATTAGCTTAAGTCGAGTCTAGTCTTGGCTTAGCAACGCCACATTGTACATGTAATTAACCAAGATTGTTAGCTCGCCACCAGTAAAGACTGCCTATATCCAACAAAACCGTGTATTTCATATCCCTACACCTAACGTTACAACCCTTTAAAAGACCTCTTTGATAGTTTATCCTAGGTGCTTACGCCATGTGGTGGAGGTTTGATCCTTTCCCAAGCCTATGGTAATCTATTTTGCTATGACAGGTAGTGAGAGATATCTTCCGTTTCCATATTGTAATTTATACTTTATTACACCCGAGAGATGTGAGTATCTAAACACTATTTGTGAGGTGCTAGTGTATGACCTCCGTGCTTATCTTTGGTCTTTAGTGGAACGATTATTTGTTGTAATTACTTTTATATTAGTGTTAAATGACCCCTAACTTGTATTTTGATTAGAATAAAAGCGCATTTGCTTGAGGACAAGCAAATCTCAAGTGTAAGGGTATATGATGAGGCGAAAAATGATCCGTTTTTAGGGGGTCATTTAAGCCCGAAATTGAATTTATTTAATCAAATATTGCCCTAAATCGTTCCTTTTGTGATTTTAGGTACTTTGGGAGTGAAATCTGGAAAAGGAAGCAATTCGGACATTTTTGGAGCATAAAAGTGAAGAAAACGCCAAAGACTTAATTTTCCATGCTGGGAACAGTGTTTGACGGCGTCAAGAGGAAGAATTTGACGGCGTCAAGAGTAAATATCATGACGACCCGGTACAAACATGAAGGCGTCACAAGTAGAGCGTCAAGAGTTAAAAGTGTGACGGCCTGCAAAAATGGACTACATGACGGCGTCAGATGTAGATCTAGGCAGTCCGAGGATTATTTTGGCGGCGAGATGAAGGCGTCACCCATTTGTTCTTGACGCCGTCAGCCTCTAATATCTATATATAGTTTTCTAATTTTCATTCATTAGAGGAACAAGTTTGGAGAAACCCTAAGGCCGAACCATATACGAATTTTACAGCTTTTCAAGGGTTTTCAACCCTTGAATCCTTACATGTGTTATTGAGATAAGTATTTTTTTAATTCAATCAATATGTCTATGTGTTGGTTGTCTATATCTTGTGCTTGTCTTGATTACAACATGCTAGGCTAGATTTATCTTGTGTTTACTTAGATCTAATGAAACCTAGATGTTGATTATGTGTTGATTACTTGTTTATGGTTGTATTAGATGAATGATTTCAATGTTAGGCTTAAGAAAACTGGCAGATCTCCATTGTGTAACATGCTTGAACGTCTTAGGAAACATGAACCGATGTGTACTAGGTTTTATTGGTTGTATTTAATGCATGAGTAAATTCTAATGATCCCATGTTAGGAGCTTCTTGCAGGCTCGACATAGGAGTGAAGTAGGCACTCATAGGATTGGGGAAGTAAGTACGCCACCCCATGAACGGTATTAAGGAATACAATCCGTCATCCACGCAACTATAACAAGTAATTAACGTGTAAAAGATATCTAGGGAGTAGTGAAATCTAAGTAAACACATTCCTCCCACTTATTGCTCACAACCTTAGTTTAATATAGTTTATTTTCATTTTTAGTATTTTATTTTGATTGCATCTTTAGTATTGGGTTAGTTGACTAGCAACTAATTCCGCCCGAATCCTTCAAACCCGAGATTTTTATTTGCTTTCAAAAAAATAAAAAAAATACAAAAAGAATCTTCCCTCATCTCTAGAACTAGTATTTAGGTTTTCTAATCCTAGCGACACTATTCCTAGCTGAACGATCAATCCCCCGGTACTTGTCACTATACTATACTACAACGATCAGGTACACTGCCTGGTGGGGGTTGTAAGCTTCTCAAGATCCCTTGAGAGGTAAAGCCTGGTGCGATCCCCACGCATCAACGCCGTATGACCTTATACTCCGTATATAATCAAAAACCAAGCAATCTTTCATACTTAAGAGTATTGCACATCCTATTTTCCATAAGAAATTTCATTACCCTAATTTGGTGAATGAATTCTTCTATAACAAACATGGCCTTTGGTTAAATGGAAAATATGAGTTATTAGAAGCTAGACAAATTACCGCAAAATTTGGTAAAAAGCAAGATAGTATTTTATCTAGTTGTTGTACTTTAAAGGTGCTACATACCATTATGGGGATGGTAGGCCTTTTAAGGAAGAAGCTGCATGTCCAAATTCTTCAAGTTAATATCACTGATGGATAATTCATCATAAACATAGTAGAATACACATTTTAGAACCCGAGTAATTATTAAGTATGGGTTTTTCTAAGTGTGTAGGAAAGTAAAAACAAGCAAATTGTTTTCACTGGTTATGAAACACGTACAATGTTGTCAAATCCAGTGGGAACATTGTGTTGTGTTACTGAATATGGAGTTATTGTTATGTTCTCTAATTCAGTGGGAGCTACAAGATTTAATTTCTGTGTAGTAGCCCAGATTATCTTCAAGATAATTACTTTCCAATTGTAGACACTCATGTTCTTAGGAGAGCCATATGCGTTTCCTGATAAGACAAAGTAGTCCTACATCTACTTATGACACAAATCATATTGAATCAAATAAACAAACGTATGTTGTGTTGTTTATATACTACATGATATTGTTCAATGCACAAGTGGGAGAATTGTTTATTGTGTGCCAAGGAACAATACATAGAAATATGATTATAGGATTCTCTTAATTGCAAGGTAAGAGATCTATGCTCTAATAGGACTTATACATATAATGTGTAAGATTATCTTATGTAGAACATGTGTCATGATTATAACAAAGACTACTTTTATGTCTTATGATATTCAAACTAAAGGAAACACTTGAAATTACAATTTACATCAGGGTGTAACCTGTCTAGATTGCAATGGAAAGGTAAACTACATGATTTCGTTACTAGCAGATCAACTGATGTAATGAAATTATGTGAGTTTGCAGTTTCTTAAATTGGATAATTCATAAAAATGACATAAGCAAATGGAGTAGTAAATTAACTTGAAATTACTATTGAAACCAAATGGTGGTGTTCACAAATACTTTAGTTATATATGTTTATATTTTCTTATAAACATGAAATCTTTTAACTATTACAAGACTTATAATAAAGTAAGACGTTAAACTTGTTATGTTTTAAACAAGAAATCATTGAGTTGATCAATGATGTACAACGTATAGTGGGAATATAACAGTTTATGTTTTCTTAAGACATGAACATAAAGTGACTTGTTCAAAAAGTACTTATGTTATATAGCATGCAATTGGCTTGGAAATTCTATTGTACCATTAAGTTGATTTAGTTGGTAAATAGATAAGCCAAAAGGAGTATAAATTTATCTTACATATTGTAAGTTTGTCACACAATATTAAGTTCTAATGAAACATCACATGTTGGTGGTATGTTCAGTTAGGAAAAATCAAACTCTTGTTATATTGTTTGATTAAAAGATAAATATGACTTCTTTTCTTCCAAAAGTTATCAAGGTTAGAAAATTGAGTATGAACTGTATATACTTAATAAGACTCGAACCTAGAAGATTAAATAAGACATTATGGAATGTGATGAATCACATTAAAGTCTTAATATGATGTTCTGATTTTGTTAATAAGTAGTTTTAACAAACAAGAGTCGGGAACTGTAAAATGTTTTGTAATATCCCAAATGAGAACGATTAAGTGTTGCTCAACTTGCTAAAGTATTTATTGATAAATTACAAAAGGCAAGTGGGAGTTTTGTTCAGATATTGAAAGATCAAAATTACAAAATACATAATCTTCTAAAACTACACTAGTGAAAATCATGATGAGGCTTGAAATGTAAAGGTTAAACCTCAACATGATGAAATTCTCATTCATAGATCCGTAGGGATGTCTCATATATTTGATTGATATGTTGAGTAATATGAATTACAGGATCAAAGTAAGCTTGTTAATCATAATGACGCATTTACTAAATATTGAATTATGGTAAATTGCTTATACTATGAATGTTAAGATGTTGTCCATAAAGATAAGTCAACTTTGAAAACTTGGTTTATCTTAATGAAGATAAGGTTCTTCAAGAGAAGGAAAACCCTAGAGGTTTAAATCTTCATGTAATAAATCATATGGACGAAATTGTATACATATTTTAATGCATGTCTTATGACAAGATTATTAATCATACTTAAGTAATTAACTATGATTGAATACTCTTTTCTAAGCACATTAAAGATACAAAGATGGAAAATTGTCATACTCATTTTTATGAATATGAAATTTGACAATGGATTATAAAACTCTTTCTTGTACAATTACTTAAGCGAGGACGAATAAGTAATTAAGAGTTTTATGAATTCATGTAATCTTTGAAAGTATACAAAATGCAAGAATCCAAGTATGGATAGATGCATGAATCAAGGAGATAAATCTTATGTTTAAATCTTAAAGCTATGTTTTGATTTATAATTTAAAATAAGATAACTCCTAAGTAATTCTGAAAGCTAGTGGGAGTATTATGTTTACTTACTTAAATCATATATGTTGTATAACATATAGGAAGTAACATTCTATATAAGTTAAGTGTTAAGTAATAACTTGGAAAGAAACTTTACTTGAAAGATTTAATAAGTAAAACATACAACCTTGAATATATGTTTATTGATGTAAACATGTGCGGTAAATAAATCTAATAGAACATGATATATCATATAGAAAGTTTAAATGGATATGTAGTACATGAATGAAATTTAAGTTGGACACAAGGATTTTTCATGTACATCATGTTGTTGTTATATCATGCTTCAATAAAAGATGATTTGACAACATTGATATCTAATTGAAAGATATTAGATAAGTTGTGTAATGAATATTCTAAAGGAATATATTTGAATATAGAATCACATCCTCAGCCTGGAACAATTTCTGTATTCTATAGATGAACAATTTGTCAATTGTCATAGCCAACAAACTTGGAAGTTTGGAAGGCATAAAACATTACACATTAAAGTTACAGAAAAGAGCATATTGTTGTTTGCATACAATGATGCTAATTAAATTGAGATGACACTCAATACTAGTCATGGAAGGATATTATCCTTGTTAATAGCCATGTACACTAGTTATGCTTAACTAAAAGCATAGTTGCATTATACATTAAAGAATAAGAATACTTTAAACTTTAAAAGGTTTGGAAGTTTAATTATCATAAATTGAGTGTTGAGGATGTCACACACTTTATGATGTATTATGTGGTTATATCAAATTATTTGAATGCACATATACAAGAACTTCACTAATTGAATTCTTGAAATAAGTATTCTTGATTGGTTCAGAACCGTCAGATTATTATTGACCAAGGTCAACAAGTCAAAGATAGCCTAGAATCAATGCTCCGTGGAAGTATAGGGTTTCCCCGGGTCGTTAAAGTCCCGACGAGGTGTGGATGGTATTAAAACGGTTATGTGATCGGGTGAATTTGGACGGGAAAGGGTAATGAAGGTTTTGAATGGTTACACTACTGGAATATGAAAGAAAACAGCTTAAATACACTATATTAACAATACTGGAAAGTAAGGAAAACTAGAAACGTTTAAAACTTAAAACGCGTACGTTCACGTTTAAATAAAACGTAGACGTACAAAATAAAACGTGAAATCTGAATTCTGAAAACACCCAGGGGGTGAAAATGACTTTTTTACAAACTAAAAGGTAAAATAAAATTTTTAGAAAATTAAAATAAATTTTAAACCTAATTAATTATTTAATATTAATTAAATACTAATTATTACTAATTATTAATATTTAAAATACTTAAATATAATTTAATACTAATTAAATACTAGAAAAATGAAAATAAAATTTCTAAAATTATAAAATAACTAAAAATAAGTTTTAAAAATAAAAATGAGTGTTTTTGTCTTTTTGTGGATTTTATATTAATTAATTACTAATTAAACATTAATTAACTAATTAAACTATTTTAAATTAAGAAAAATACTAAATGAACAGTAAAAATTCTAATAAAATTTCTAAAATTACTTTATAACATATAAAAGCTATAAAAAATATAAAAACAAGGTTTTGATTAATAAAAACTAATTATGCTAATTTAAACTAATTATTAATTAATAATTAATATAGCTAATATTAATTCTAATAAATACCAAATGGTAAAATAAAAATCTGAAAAAATTATTATAACTATTTTAACCTAAGATGAAATTATTAAAAATATAAAAACACAACTTACTTAATAAAAATGTAAAAATGGAAATTAAAATTAAATTTAATTAAATAGAAACTATCACTTAATTTTATATTTGTTTTTCTAGATTTTTATTTTACAAACCTATTAAATACTTAAAAACAAACACTTTTTGTAAAAATAAACTTTTTATAAACTTCAAATAAGCTGAAATGAAAGCTAAAACCTTAGACAGTTGACTATGTTTGACCAATATGGAAAATAAGCTAAAATGCCCTTATGTGGGACCCACAATGGTGAAAGCTTGTCCCTCTGAGTTAGTTGAACAAGTTTGAGTGAGAGTTGAACAAATAAGCTCTTGAAATAAGCTGTAAAGCCACCAATAAGCACTTTGAAGCTTGTAATGACTCAGAAACTGGGACAAACAATAGGGCCAGATTTAAGTGGGGTCCACAATGTTCTAGGTCAAATCCTTGGTCAAACTAAGTTCTCTACTAGGAGGGGGGTTGGGAGAACCTAAAGCCTAGGTGTGGGACCCACTGTGGTGGTCATAAACCACCACAAAAGTGGTGGTGGAAGGCCTCTGATCTGATGCAGCAGAACAAGCTTAGCCTGCAGCTGAGTTTGGGGCAAGGTGGGGCCCAGGGAAAAATTCCCAAAAATCAAATGAGGTTAGGAACTTGAAGGTGAGGTATTAGACAACACATGGAAACAAATTTCAAGCCATGAAAACAACCACAAAATTCTAGTTAATTACTTGAAGTTTTGTAAAATTCTGAAAGATTCAAAGTTGACTTTTGAAGAAACTATTGCTACTTTGACTAAAATGAGATTACACAGGCCCTAATTGATTTAAATTGATGTTATATGTTATATTGAAACTAAATTATGTAACTACAACACAATATGAACTAACATGAATGATTTGGAGGTGTGAATCACCAACAGTTAACTGACATTGGAAGATGTTGGTGATTTTAACTATCTGTCAACTAATGCAGGTTGTGAAACTATAAATGACCTAAAATTACCTAATGTAACATACTAGTGATGCAATAATACCAAAGCAACAACAAAACCTCAGCAATCAAGCTTGACCCAAACACCCTTTTACAAACTGAAATTGAAGGTTTGTGAAGTAAAATGCTAATCTACACCATGAACATAACCTTAAGCTTTCACTAATCCAATATTGAACATAAAGAAACATAAATCAACAGCTATAACAACTATAACTAGTAATAACAAAGTTTGAGCAATAAAAAATAGGAACTTGAAGTGAGACTTACAATCCTGGGATTCTAACTGAAACAGGTGACACCAACCTCAACCTATCTTTGGATAGGCTTACATTTCATCATTGACCACCCCTCATCTACCCAGAAATACCATCAATAGCTTCCCCTGAGCTCAGTTGACTTTCATTGACCAGACCACTATTTAACATTTAAGACAAAATTGAACTAGGAGTCCCAATTTTGCACTAACAAGAGGCTTATAGAGAGTATGCAACACTGATTATCAAGGTCTAACAACTTATTAGCTAAAATGGAGCTTTAAGCAATTTTTGAACACACTTTAACTTGACTGAGAAACTTGGAATTTATGATTAATTGAACTTGAAATTACATTACAAAGTCTTAGAATACAACTATAAAAGATAAAATTAACACTTGATTTAAAATTAAGTCGACATTTAAACTATACTACACTACTAACTAAAAAAACTAACACTCATATCTGCTTCTTCCTTCTCTTTTTATGCATCCCCTGAGCTCAGTGGGTCCCACTGGTCAAATCCCACCAAGTTGTTAGGCTCTTGGATCACTTTTGCACCTTCTCTATTTTTGGCGGGAAAGGGCTTTTGAGCCAATTGGTCTGATTAGATGCCATAGGGGGGGGGGTTGAGGTGATGGGTGTATTGGGAGGTGTGAGGATAGGATAAGGTGTGGGTGAGAGCAAGTGGTGATGGAGAAGTTGGGGAGTGGCAGGGGATAATACCACTGGTGGTATTTGCAGTGTTGTGTGGGAGGGAAAGGTTAGGGGTGAGTGGTTTTGACCCGCGTTGACTGGGGTTTGACTTTGGGTGGGCTGGACTTGTTGGTGATGGGCTAGGGAGTGGGCTGTGGGTTTAGTTTTAGGTTTAGTTTATTTAGTTAGGTCCGTTTGGTTTTTAGTCTAGGATAATTACAAGGACCAAAATTGTAATTAGGGAGAAGTTGAGGGCTGGTCTTGTAAGTTTCCAAAAGTAATAATGAGGACATAATTTGACAAGTGTGAATAGTACAAGGGCCAAAGATGATAATTTTCCATATTAAATGCCCAGGGACCTATTCTGTCAATACCTCAAACTCCAGGGACCATTATTGTAATTTTCTGAATCTTGAAGGGCTTAACCTGTAAATTCTCAAAAGTTATCATAAGGACCAATTTTGTCATTTTTAGAATAGTATAAGGTTTGTTTTTCACATTTTCCATTTTTCAAAACCTTAGGGACTATTTTTGACACTTTTCAAAGTTGAGGGACCAAAGTTGTAAATATGTGATTTTAAACTTTAAAGGACTATTTCTTACAACTTATGAATCCCAAGGACCTTTTATGACATTTGTACAAGTTTTTATTTACCAGGGACTAGTTTTGCAAATTTATGAAACTTGAGGGACTGAAACTGCCAATTATGCAAACTTTGTACGTTTTTCATTTGTTTTTGCATATTTTGTGTTTGAAACATATAAAACACACCTCTAAGATATTTTAAGTATTTTGATACATATTTGGGTGTTTTTGTATGTTTTGGCAGTTCATATAAGACAAAAATGATGAGTATTTACACACTCATCAATCCCCCACACTAAACTATTGCTAGTCCCTAGCAATCTTATGAGAAAATTTAATGGATTTGAAAAACTCTTTACCAAAAGCCATCACTTCTGGAGTAGCCAGGTGTAAGAACTGTGGCACACTTGATAACCGTGTGATTTTGAGCAAACCACCAGCTGTCAACGGATTTGATTAGTCTTTACCAAAAGCCGTTTGCTTCTGGACTAGCCAACTCTTGATGGAATAGTCAACATCTTGGTGAGCTGATTACCAATTATGGTTTTTCCACGGCCTTTACCACAAGCCATAATCTTGTGGGCTAGCCAGCTCATTTGCTTATGAGGATGCGGGGGAGCTGAGGAACCATGCAATTTTGGGCAAATTGCAAGCCGTCAACGGATTTGAGATGTCTTTACCAAGAGCCGTTTGCTCCTGGACTAGCCAATCCCTTTTGTCGTTTAGACAAGGCGGATTGATTACCACAAAAAAATTTGAGCTCAAGTGAAAAATTTTTGAAAATTTTTGGTCAAAAACGGGGGTATAAGATAGTAAAATGTGATAAAATTCGCTAGAATAGCGAATACCCCCCCCCCCCCCCACACTAATCATGAATATTGTCCTCAATATTCGAAGTCCCGGCTATTATGCCGACATTTTGAACGGAAAAGGGCAACATTACAAGCTAAGCGTGGAAAACATCATTTTGTATTTTCACTTCTGTAATCATAGCATGGGGGACTCCCCCACACTTAGGGTGAAAACCCTATAAACATGCTTTGTTTTTGTTTACCGAGTCGCTAGCTTGACTCGACCCCGAATTCATTAGTCCATGGGGAAGCATGATGTGGAAGAAATAATCTCCATTGGACTTTCATTCAAGATGTTTGGATAAACATTTGAAGCACGTGAAAGTTCCACACCGATGAGATATAATCCCGGCTCAAGATAATGGTACATGAAAATGCCGGGATCAAAGATAATGTCTTCATTCCCGAAGGAGTGAAGAACAGGAGAAGTCACCTTGTAGGTGAAGAAAAGGAAGAAAACCATGATGAAAATCATGATAAGATCTTCTTCCTCGAAGGCAGGCTCATTAGCCTAATTTTGGATTTCAAAGGTTAAGCTCGTAAACATCCCGGGAGGGTGGGTGGGAATTTGCAAATTCTCATGATTGAGAGCATCTCCCCCCGGGATATCAAACTCCGTAGGAGTCATGACATGAGTGAGTTCACAGGAGAACTCATCAAATGTGAATGAATCATATTCTGGATTGATGTGCGTGAGTTCACAGGAGAACTCATCGAAGGTAAATGATTCATAATCGGGGAGAGAAGAATGAGAAGTGGTATTGCCACTAATCTTCTCTCCCAAAGGATCAAAAGTAAAGGCTTCAAATTCCGGTATAGGGTCATCGGAGAGAATGTCACTATCCTTTATGGGGATAGGAGATGAAATAGGTTTCTCTTTGAAAGCCTCGATTTTAGAAATGAGGAGATTGACTTTCAATAATGTAGCACGAAGTGCTTCATCCTTAATTTCAGTGTCAATCTCATCATTCTCTTCTTCTAAGCTAACTAGCTCAAAAGGCAAACCTTCCACATGACTGATGTCTCCAGAAGATAAAGAATTTTCATCAGCATGGGAAGTACTAAGCTCGATGTTGGGATTAGAGTTTAAAAGATTTTCAGTTTCTCCCACATCGGCTTCAGGATCAAGGAGACCATCATCATTTCCCAAAGGAAGTGGATTGATGTGAGTAAGTTCGTTTGTGACTTCCTCAATAAGAGGGTCAACATCCGAATGAGGAAATGGTGCCTTCTCATACTCAACTTCTCCATAAGATGTGTAATCATCATTAAAATCGGAGAAGGTCTCAAAATGATCTTTTGGATTTTTAGGGTGATAAGGTAAATCACACACATGATCAAAAGTCCCCTGTGACTCTCCTGGGATTGGGACAAGGATCTCAACACTAGACTTTATGAATTCGTCCGATTCCTTTTGAGGAACAGTGTCAAGATGCTCATCCCCCATATTTGGAGAGTGAGTGTGAACTTCGGGTGTGATAGCAGTTGTTTGAGATGAAATCTCAACTGCTGGGATATCAACTGATGAACTTGACGAATCTTTTTGAATAATAACAATGTTATCTTCATCATCACTGTCATCATAGTCATCAAATAGAGCAGTATTGCGAATGTTAGCACGAAATTTAGCTGCTCGTTGCTCAGCCAATAATTCTTCCATGCTTTTTCCAGATTCTCGTTCTTCAGCAAGTAATTCTGCCATAGTTTTCCCACGAGAATTTGGAATGAAAGGAAATTGTGGGGATGTGGATGTGTCAAAACCGTAAGGTTGACATTGAAAATCACTATGAGGACCCCCACAATAAGCACAAGAAGAACTTGGAGTTTGGCGGAGTGAAATATTAGCTAACTCCTCCTTAAGTTCTTTAAATTTCTCAAGAACTTCTAAAAAGTCTTGCTGGATTTGAGGAGTTGCTTGGATAGTTTGATACTGTGGAGGTTGGTCTTGATACGAAGAGTCATAATTGTTACAAGGAAATGGATTCCTCGTTTGACAATCAGAGCTAAAGTGTGGACCTCCACAGTAATCACAACAGTAAAACTGTTGAGGCTGTGAGTCGTATGTGCTAGAGTCATAATTGTTATCGGGAAACTGCTCATAGACAAGCGTGTTTCCCGATTGACAATCAGAACTGTAGTGTGAACCACCACAGTACTCACAACAGTAAAACTGCTGAGAATCATGGTGTGGTAACTGATGGAATGAATCAGTCGTGTCATGGTAGGAATAGGGATCTTGGTTATAGACAGACCCGTTTCCCGACTCTACCATGCCACAACTGGGGCAATTGCCACCATTATAAGGATTACCACACCACTGACAGATCAGAAAATGTGGATGAGACATAGAAAGAATCAAAAGGTTTTAGAGGGTAAGAAATGGAGAATCAAAAAGGTGAGAGGGTAAAGATGGATATTTTTGGTGTTGTTAGAAAACATTTTATCAGAAAGAAAATCTTTTTGTGTTTTTTGTGTTTGTTGAAAACTAATTTTACAAAGTTTTCAGAAACAGTTTTGTTTTTAAAATAAGAAAATATGAACAAGGGATGGTAAATATACAATGGATGTATATCCAGGTTCACTAATACGCAAAACCGTGTAGAATACGCGCACAACCTCCCCGGCAGCGGCGCCAAATTTTGATTGGTTCAGAACCGTCAGATTATTATTGACCAAGGTCAACAAGTCAAAGATAGCCTAGAATCAATGCTCCGTGGAAGTATAGGGTTTCCCCGGGTCGTTAAAGTCCCGACGAGGTGTGGATGGTATTAAAACGGTTATGTGATCGGGTGAATTTGGACGGGAAAGGGTAATGAAGGTTTTGAATGGTTACACTACTGGAATATGAAAGAAAACAGCTTAAATACACTATATTAACAATACTGGAAAGTAAGGAAAACTAGAAACGTTTAAAACTTAAAACGCGTACGTTCACGTTTAAATAAAACGTAGACGTACAAAATAAAACGTGAAATCTGAATTCTGAAAACACCCAGGGGGTGAAAATGACTTTTTTACAAACTAAAAGGTAAAAGAAAATTTTTAGAAAATTAAAATAAATTTTAAACCTAATTAATTATTTAATATTAATTAAATACTAATTATTACTAATTATTAATATTTAAAATACTTAAATATAATTTAATACTAATTAAATACTAGAAAAATGAAAATAAAATTTCTAAAATTATAAAATAACTAAAAATAAGTTTTAAAAATAAAAATGAGTGTTTTTGTCTTTTTGTGGATTTTATATTAATTAATTACTAATTAAACATTAATTAACTAATTAAACTATTTTAAATTAAGAAAAATACTAAATGAACAGTAAAAATTCTAATAAAATTTATAAAATTACTTTATAACATATAAAAGCTATAAAAAATATAAAAACAAGGTTTTGATTAATAAAAACTAATTATGCTAATTTAAACTAATTATTAATTAATAATTAATATAACTAATATTAATTCTAATAAATACCAAATGGTAAAATAAAAATCTGAAAAAATTATTATAACTATTTTAACCTAAGATGAAATTATTAAAAATATAAAAACACAACTTACTTAATAAAAATGTAAAAATGGAAATTAAAATTAAATTTAATTAAATAGAAACTATCACTTAATTTTATATTTGTTTTTCTTGATTTTTATTTTACAAACCTATTAAATACTTAAAAACAAACACTTTTTGTAAAAACAAACTTTTTATAAACTTCAAATAAGCTGAAATGAAAGCTAAAACCTTAGACAGTTGACTATGTTTGACCAATATGGAAAATAAGCTAAAATGCCCTTATGTGGGACCCACAATGGTGAAAGCTTGTCCCTCTGAGTTAGTTGAACAAGTTTGAGTGAGAGTTGAACAAATAAGCTCTTGAAATAAGCTGTAAAGCCACCAATAAGCACTTTGAAGCTTGTAATGACTCAGAAACTGGGACAAACAATAGGGCCAGATTTAAGTGGGGTCCACAATGTTCTAGGTCAAATCCTTGGTCAAACTAAGTTCTCTACTAGGAGGGGGTTGGGAGAACCTAAAGCCTAGGTGTGGGACCCACTGTGGTGGTCATAAACCACCACAAAAGTGGTGGTGGAAGGCCTCTGATCTGATGCAGCAGAACAAGCTTAGCCTGCAGCTGAGTTTGGGGCAAGGTGGGGCCCAGGGAAAAATTCCCAAAAATCAAATGAGGTTAGGAACTTGAAGGTGAGGTATTAGACAACACATGGAAACAAATTTCAAGCCATGAAAACAACCACAAAATTCTAGTTAATTACTTGAAGTTTTGTAAAATTCTGAAAGATTCAAAGTTGACTTTTGAAGAAACTATTGCTACTTTGACTAAAATGAGATTACACAGGCCCTAATTGATTTAAATTGATGTTATATGTTATATTGAAACTAAATTATGTAACTACAACACAATATGAACTAACATGAATGATTTGGAGGTGTGAATCACCAACAGTTAACTGACATTGGAAGATGTTGGTGATTTTAACTATCTGTCAACTAATGCAGGTTGTGAAACTATAAATGACCTAAAATTACCTAATGTAACATACTAGTGATGCAATAATACCAAAGCAACAACAAAACCTCAGCAATCAAGCTTGACCCAAACACCCTTTTACAAACTGAAATTGAAGGTTTGTGAAGTAAAATGCTAATCTACACCATGAACATAACCTTAAGCTTTCACTAATCCAATATTGAACATAAAGAAACATAAATCAACAGCTATAACAACTATAACTAGTAATAACAAAGTTTGAGCAATAAAAAATAGGAACTTGAAGTGAGACTTACAATCCTGGGATTCTAACTGAAACAGGTGACACCAACCTCAACCTATCTTTGGATAGGCTTACATTTCATCATTGACCACCCCTCATCTACCCAGAAATACCATCAATAGCTTCCCCTGAGCTCAGTTGACTTTCATTGACCAGACCACTATTTAACATTTAAGACAAAATTGAACTAGGAGTCCCAATTTTGCACTAACAAGAGGCTTATAGAGAGTATGCAACACTGATTATCAAGGTCTAACAACTTATTAGCTAAAATGGAGCTTTAAGCAATTTTTGAACACACTTTAACTTGACTGAGAAACTTGGAATTTATGATTAATTGAACTTGAAATTACATTACAAAGTCTTAGAATACAACTATAAAAGATAAAATTAACACTTGATTTAAAATTAAGTCGACATTTAAACTATACTACACTACTAACTAAAAAAACTAACACTCATATCTGCTTCTTCCTTCTCTTTTTATGCATCCCCTGAGCTCAGTGGGTCCCACTGGTCAAATCCCACCAAGTTGTTAGGCTCTTGGATCACTTTTGCACCTTCTCTATTTTTGGCGGGAAAGGGCTTTTGAGCCAATTGGTCTGATTAGATGCCATAGGGGGGGGGGGTTGAGGTGATGGGTGTATTGGGAGGTGTGAGGATAGGATAAGGTGTGGGTGAGAGCAAGTGGTGATGGAGAAGTTGGGGAGTGGCAGGGGATAATACCACTGGTGGTATTTGCAGTGTTGTGTGGGAGGGAAAGGTTAGGGGTGAGTGGTTTTGACCCGCGTTGACTGGGGTTTGACTTTGGGTGGGCTGGACTTGTTGGTGATGGGCTAGGGAGTGGGCTGTGGGTTTAGTTTTAGGTTTAGTTTATTTAGTTAGGTCCGTTTGGTTTTTAGTCTAGGATAATTACAAGGACCAAAATTGTAATTAGGGAGAAGTTGAGGGCTGGTCTTGTAAGTTTCCAAAAGTAATAATGAGGACATAATTTGACAAGTGTGAATAGTACAAGGGCCAAAGATGATAATTTTCCATATTAAATGCCCAGGGACCTATTCTGTCAATACCTCAAACTCCAGGGACCATTATTGTAATTTTCTGAATCTTGAAGGGCTTAACCTGTAAATTCTCAAAAGTTATCATAAGGACCAATTTTGTCATTTTTAGAATAGTATAAGGTTTGTTTTTCACATTTTCCATTTTTCAAAACCTTAGGGACTATTTTTGACACTTTTCAAAGTTGAGGGACCAAAGTTGTAAATATGTGATTTTAAACTTTAAAGGACTATTTCTTACAACTTATGAATCCCAAGGACCTTTTATGACATTTGTACAAGTTTTTATTTACCAGGGACTAGTTTTGCAAATTTATGAAACTTGAGGGACTGAAACTGCCAATTATGCAAACTTTGTACGTTTTTCATTTGTTTTTGCATATTTTGTGTTTGAAACATATAAAACACACCTCTAAGATATTTTAAGTATTTTGATACATATTTGGGTGTTTTTGTATGTTTTGGCAGTTCATATAAGACAAAAATGATGAGTATTTACACACTCATCAATTCTCAAAATTCCGATAGATCAAAGTTAGTTGAATAATGCCTTGTCAACAAGTATGATTACTTGAGGCATAATTGTCAACAAGTATGATTGGTATTACTTGAGACAAAATTCATTAACGAGTATTTTCATGCATTGATCTATCTAGTATTTAGATAAAGAGATGTTAAGCAATTATTATTTAATAATGAATTAAAGTACTGAGTACGTTTGTTTTCATTAATAATAGATTGTATCCCATATTTGCATGTTTAATCCATGAATAACTTATGTTATGTTATTCTAAATAGTCCGTTGTCAATTAATGATATGGGAGTATTATTGAACTAAGACAAATCTGAGTTTTGGTATAATATACTTAAAGTATATTGATGCGTAGACATGCCAAATTTACATGATATTCAATAAATGATAAATTGAATATAGGACAAAATCCCAATTACATGATTATACTTATGGATGTTGTCATTATAGTAAATCATGAATATTTATCCTCGGACTTGAGATACCAGGTAACTACTGTGGATGTAGCTCATTTTCTGTGAGATAGTCTAACGCTATCCGTAACTGGTAGTTATAAGGATTATTTTCAGAGGTGATGTGAAGTTCATAGGTTTTGCTTGTAGTCAACACAGGATTTGTTTCCTTCAAATTTGTTTTGAAGTTTAATACTGTTGGGCCCGTCGTAGGGTTGACAAGATGTTTGCATGGCCATGCCCAAGGTCTATCTGGAATACGTTCAGATGAATTGGTAATCTTGCTCAATCATAAATAACGAGAAACAGAATAGTTAATTATGGAATGACTTAGATCCATATCCATATTAACGTAGTATTAGAAACAAAAGGATAAGTATGATGATGAATCATCAAATGTGGTTTTTTCCAGGAAACCATACTCGTGATCGTTCTGGGGACATTGGCGTGTTATGCTAGACTAACTAATGTCATTATTACATTAATGTATATCCGAGTGGGAGCTGTTAGTTTTAACGGATAAAAATTAATAAATATGTCCGGACTCGAACTCGAGACTTCGGGATTACACACTTTACGTATGAGTTTCAATTAATTAAAAATTATTGTTTTAGTGACGAATAATTATTAAATTCACGAAATAAGCACTTAACGGTACCTAATGACCGTTAGACGAAAGATTAAGGAATAAGAGTGAAAAAGAAGCCAAGAAGGATCTAGAACTCCTACTTGGACTAGTATTCGGTCGATCCCACATCGCCATGGGATAGGGAATGCTTCAAGGTTATGATAGTATAAATACATGGCCTCATGTATTCATTCAATCATCCCTTGGTTCATTAGCAAGCCAATTCGCTTCTTCTTCTCTTTTCTTTGAGCTATAGGCGATTCCTTTGAATCAACTAAGGCTCAACTAGTAGTGCTTGCTCGTGAATTAAGAACCTAGCTTTTCTAATTGAAACGCTAATAGTACGTGTGTTCGAGAACGAAGTGTTAGCATACTTTTGCTAACAAGGTGATTGCCCACTCGACTACCCTATTAGTCGATCCCCAATTAAACCCTAATTAGGGTTTATAGTTCTTGTTCTATTGATTTCTTGTTCTTGCTAGAAATCACAAAAGAGGTACGCATCCTTTTATATTCGGTTAATTTCAATTACATGTATTTGATCTATTTCCGCTGCGTGCTTGATGTGTTTATATGTTTATATATTAGTTATGATTTTCATATATTCCAACAGTATTTACACTAGGAGATATCTTTAAACACAATGGGTTTTGCTCACAATCAAACGAGAACAGAAAGTGGTGCAAGTGGTGATATGGGTAACCGGATGCTTCATTTGGAAAGAACGTAATAATCGGGTTTTCAACAATAAGGTTACATGTGTTAACAAGATAGTACAAGATATTCAATATTTCACAAACACATAACAGGAGCGCCCATCTTCACAGATAACTTATGGTGTGGAAGGCCAGACATTTTGATCGTATTTAAAAATTCAGTAGAGTACATCAACTCGTTATGGTTGAAATCAATATCTAAATCTGAAACAGTATCTGAACAATAATAAACGCTCTCTCTACCAGGTAGTATCGACATCATTCGCTCATTCAATTTGTCAACCTCCTCGTGGGTTGGTGCAAGTATCGCTCGATCTTGAAAATAAGATGGATCCCAAAGATTTTGCTCCCAATTCTCGTAAGTTTCTTGTATCACAGATCCTACATGATCGTCAAAATCGGGTATGAGCATTTCTTCGGGAAATTCAACCTCGGTGTGGCCGTTGTTGGTGCCACCTATTTTCCCATCACCAATATTCGATATCCATTAAATAAATTCCTTAATTTGTGTTGCATAACCAACACGAAGCCTCATATTCTTTGTGAGCTTAAGAATAGTGCAATGATTCCACAAATAAGACTTATTTAACGAAGCATGTATAACATCTTGCCTGCTTTCATTTGGAATAACTAGGAGAATTTGCCAAAAATCGCCCCAAAAACAACTTTTCCACCAAAAACCTGATCAGAAACTGCCGTATACGTACCTGTTCAAAAGACATACGAAGATTAGTAAATGAAGCACTATAATAGAGCATGCTTTTAAGTAATGAAAATGTTTTTTTTTTTTTTTTTTTTTTTTTTTTTTTTTTTTTTTTTCTCACTTGATCAATCTTTTTGACACTAAATTTCTAATACTACGTATTATTTTATCCTAAAACATTAGTTGTTAACTAATATTCTTCTATTCGTATCTATTAATCAATCCTTAGGGTTTTTTTTTTTTTTTTTTTCTCTCTCTCTCTCTCTCTCTTAACATTACAATTGTTTTTATTGTACTTTAATCAGTTCGCATAAAATTTTATAAACAATGAATGAAAATGGTTCTTTTTGACAATTGATCATGGCTGTATTTTCACATACTCACTACTTATTACGGAGTAACAGTTACTTAAAATTCAGAACATTAAGAACACATGATTATACCCGAATTTTTCCACAACTAAATTTCAGTACACTTGCATATTTTTTAAAATCAAAATCACAAAATCAATAACATTATAATCTTTTAGAATAAAAAACAAAATAACATCACTAACCCAACAACTCAATTACATCAAGATTTTCATATCTCCTTCACCCAACAACTCATTTACAACCAAACAACGATGTAAAAGTGATACACTAAGATCTATACAAAAGTGATACACAAACCGTCCAAAAATGACCAAATCCATTTTCGCTAAGATTAGCTCCAAAAGCTGTGAGGAACAAGTACAATAAAAAAAAGGGATAATTACCAAAATAGATCGTTGACTTTTTGACTAGTCACTTTGTAGACTTTCAAATTTCACTTTCCAAAATTAGATCAGGGCAACTTAAAAAATGAGCAACCTTCATATATGTGCGACACGTGTCCTTAAAAGATTCTAGATTCTGTACTATACATTCCAAAAGATTCTAGATTCTGTACTATATTAATAAAATATTCGACACGTGTCGCACATATATGAAGGTTGCTCAGTCGCCAAGTTGCCCTGATCCGCCTGAGAAAAGTGATTTAAAAATATCTATTCAAGGAATGTGCTTTGGGCGACTGATCTATTTTGATAATTATCCCTAAAAAAAATTAAAAGATGATTTTATGACCCAATTGAGTAAAGATCATTCCTATGTAAAACACATTGAGTCCTATTTTATGACCCAATTCAGTGAAGATAATTCCCAGCTATTATACAAATTATAGTAACTATTGATACACACAAACAAACCCAGGTCTGTAACCATATGCTAACCAAATGCTCGACGAAAATGGTAATAACCAGTGGCTTGGCTTTATATCCATGAAACAATATGAATCTGTCATCGGGTTAATGATCGATTGAAGATGATGATGGTGATTTGGGTTAATGATGGGTTGACCTCACCGTTTAAGAAGTAACCATAGAAACGATGGAATCCGCTATTTCTTTATCACTGCTATTTTTAAGTTCAATTTTGTATTTCAAGGTGAAATGCCTAGAAAAAATAAAAAATCATGGTTGCGAAGGTTATAGTTGGAATTTTTAGTTTATGCATGAAAAAGCCCCCTTTATTATTAATATATTAGGAAAGGGGCAAAACAATAACTGAAAGAAAGGAAATTTATTAGTTATTCATTAAAGTTTTATTTATTCAATGACCAGAATTAAACGGGGATATATCGCTCGGAGATGTAGAACAAAAATTCGTTTATTTGCATCGAGCTTTCGGGGGGCTTATTCAAGACTTACTCGACCTATTACTTAACCAAAAATAAGAGGTTTGGTTTCAGCTCATCTGGATAGGATAGGAAAAATTAAATTTTCGTCGAGTGAAATAAAGATGTTGAAGATGATGATGGTGTTATAAGAGAGTTTGTTTGTGTGTGTGTTTTATGGATATGGATAAGTTAGGTTGAATGGGATGAAGATGATAAAATTTGGTTAAAAAATACGTAGTAAAATTAAAAAAAGGGGAAGATCAGAGGGATATTTTGGTCATTTCAGTTTAACCAAGGACGAAATCGAAGGTTTTCACACAAGGAGGCCGTCTGCACTTTTCGAACCATATGGATAAAACATGCAATTTGACCAAATCACAAGTACGATTTTTGCAATATACTTGTGGTTTGGTTTACTCTTCCACCGCCCCTTAACCAGAACCATGTAAAACCCACAAGCAAATATGACGTCATACCGGTGGAAGTGCGCCTTAACTGATGGAGTGAGGTGTTGCAGAAATATAGGCATGCATGGGTAAGAAAGGGAAATGGTAAAGCTTTGAAGGAGAAAGGTATAAAAGGGCATAATGGTAAATTCACCATGGACGGATCAAAATCATCTGTGTACATATCTCTGACAAATCTTTAATGTTTTTCTTTTCTGTTAATTTAAAATGTCACCTAACGTGCAAAGAGCTGACTTTGATGCTATATGCCCATTACAAGGAATTGAATAACTAGCATGTTTAAAATGAAGTAAAGAGACATGGGATAACTGATATGATGGATTTAAACATATTTTATATGCATGCAATTATTGTTCAGCCTTATAGTTTAAGTATTATGTCCCAACCTCATCAGATAATATATACATACAGACTGTCCACATGTACACACACACAATGAGGGTTAGCTTCAAACCAACCTCAGGCTATGTTACCAACCTCAGGCTATGTTTGGCGCGGAACTTTTTGGAGCTTTTTGGGGAGATGAGCGGTGAGCAATGAGCTTTTTGATTTTTAGTGTTCGTTTGGCATGAGAGCTGTGAGTTTTGCTATTTTTTAAGAAAGCTCATTTTTTCAATGCTTCTTTATGAAGCTGTGAGCGGTGTGCAGTGATCTGTGGCTACTGCTCACTGCTACTGCTCACATCTACTTTTGCCAAACATAAGAGTGACATATATGAAGTGTGAATGACCCAATCTATAAAGAACAAACATGTTGACAATAGAAGTTATATAAAAGTATTATCCATGTGAAGATTGTTAATCAGACTGATTCCCATTTACTATGAACGAGACTATTTGAGGTCTCAAGGGTTCGATGAACAAAATAAAGACATTTAGCCAAAAGGAATTTTTAATGCAGAAAATATATTATTAAGAAAAGTTTAATCATATTTCAAATAATTTTATTTTAAAAAAAGTGGTATATTAAGGTTAGTGGTGTCATTAAGGTCATGAAATTTAATGTGATATCTTAGCTTATCTAAGCCATTCCCTCAATTCAACCAATCACAGAAAATAAATCTTTCTCTGCCTTAAGTGTTCACTTCTTCTCCAATTCTTAAAATCATTCAGTAGGAGAGTTGTGAGTCTTCCTACATTAGAGAGATTACAAACACCAATTTTGGTGCTTCTTTCTCTACGATTTGATCTTTCTCATTATTATTTGATCAACTTGTTAAATTTTATCACAGGTCTACAAACAATAATTCCAGGATCAATATATAAACAAGATTGACAAGAAAATGATTCATTTATTCATCAACATAACAGTAGGTTACATTGTACAAAGAGACACACATTTACAGATTACATGTACTAAACTATTTATACTAGTCGAATGGTTGCGAGTGAACCATCATGTCTGTTCGAATGGTTGTTAACCAAACGACATACCCTTACAGAAATAACTAACTTTCTGCAATAACCAACTCTTAACTAACTTAACCGCTATTCGGTTGTAAACTATCTATCATACATGTTTAGTCCTTTGTCTTTCAAGAATTATGCAATTACAAGGTCTAACACAACTAACAATGGCATCTTTTCTGACTGAGTTCAAACATCTTGAAATTAAACTAGAAGAGATCAAATCAGCCACCAACAACTTCGATGAAAAAAATGTTATTGGACATGGTGGGTTTGGTAAGGTCTATGAAGGAAAATTGGCTTTCCCTCACTCCGAGGGGGAAATCCTGGTTGCTTTGAAGCGCCTTGATCGTAAATATGGGCAAGGAGACCCTGAATTCTACAAAGAAATCAGGTTTCTTTCATGTTATAGGCATGAAAATCTGATCTCTCTCCTTGGGTTTTGCAACCAAGGCGGTGAGATGGTCCTTGTCTATGAGCATGCTTCTGGTGGAAGTCTTGATCGCTTTTTAAATTCCGCTGCTCTCACTTGGCCGCAGCGTCTCAAAATATGCCTTGATGCTGCAAAGGGAATAAGTTTCCTTCACGATCCAAATGGAGCACATCAAAGAGTGCTGCACTGTGATATTAAGAGTGCCAACATCCTACTCGATAAGAATATGAACGCGAAGGTTTCCGACTTTGGGCTATCAAAGATGGGTCCTGCTAATCAGCAGTATTCAGCTCTTATTACCAATGCTGCTGGTACCCCTGGGTACTGTGATCCACTCTTTATGAAGACTTACTGCCTAACAAAAGAGTCAGATGTGTACTCTTTTGGCGTGGTATTGTTTGAAGTATTATGTGGCAGACTTTGTGCTGAATTTAGCAATGGCCAGTTAAATATTTTTGTGCCTATGTGGAAGAAGAGCTACAAAGAAAAGAAATTAGATGATATCATCTTCAAAGATCTCAAGCAACAAATGGATCAGAAGTCTCTGGAAACATTTGCAGACATTGCATTTCAATGTTTGCAAAAGTATCGTGAAAAACGGCCACCAATGTCTCTTGTTGTGCAAAAACTTAAGATTGCACTTGAATTTCAGGATCCTGTTTCTTTCAATTTCTCAGATTCTCTAGAGATAATTAAGGCTGCGAATACTTCTCTAACATACAAAGGATTCCTCGTTAATGGGGGTAAAATGGTAAGTAGCTACATTACTGTGTTTTAGTATTTATTAAAATTAGAATAGTAAACTGTGATTCATAAAATGCTAGCCCTGTTAATGGATATTTACATACCAAATAAAGTTTGAACATAAAAAGGTTGTGCAAAAATGGGGTTTTTTACTTTATGTAAAAAAGGTCTGTAACATCCAAAATATCAAAGGAGTATCTAAACTATCCTTGTTAGTTGGAGCATTTTAATGTGATAGTTACTACAAATTGGTGTTTGATAAAATTAGTTGAAGATAGCTAAAAATTTGTGAAGTGTTCAAAAGAAAGTGACATAAAATTTTGTTAGGTATATATGGAATTAGTATGAACAGGAATTTGCTCATAATCTATAATCTCGTTTTTTTTCTAATAGCACTCTGATTAAATTACATTTATAAATTCTTTTTTCATAATATAAAACCAATGAAAAAACATTGTTATCAGCAACAAAGACTCATCGACTAGACTTCAACCTGATCCGCTGATCCGCATATTGAAACTTTTTTCATTCCGAATTTCCAGTGACTTATTCTGAACTTATTTTAGTGGTACATTCTTTATTTATTCTTTTGATGTGTTTTTTTGGTTAATCCCTAATTGATCGTCAAAATGTACAATCTTCATTCAAGTTATGCTCTTTCAGTACGTTGGTCATTGAAACGCTTTTTTCGTTGTTAAACAACTACAGGCTTTAGTTGACTCCCATGAAAAGAAAGTTGATGATACTGATAAAAGATTTGGAGAGACGAACAAAATCAGTGAAGAGAAGCTGAAGGAAGCTTTGGACGCAGAGACAGAGATTATGCAGTTAAAGATGGCTATGCAGAGGTATGAGCCAATTAATTTAGTCGTATATTCTTATGCAAAGACTCTTGATTAACCATTTACTATGATCCTATATCTAATGTTTTGATTCTGTTACATATGTGCATAATCTATGTTTGAATACCCAGTCTTCAAGAAAAGGTTTCTGACATTACATCTGAGAACCAAATTCTTCGAGAAAAAGCATTTTCTTCACCTACAAAACACGTGCCAGAAAATCCAAGTACTCGAGTAACTAACGTGAGCTTTGGTTATATAAAGCTGTATAAATTTATTCAACTTTCTCCTCCTAGTTTTTTTAATCCTTACTAAAGTGCTTACATTTACGTTCTATCCATGTTTTGTCCATACATTGATGCTGTATTTGGTTACTAGTGGTAATCGGTAATGTTTGAATATGATTGTGACTGTAGGACAATGTTGATGCCCTTATTGAGTGTGTTATGAGAGACACTGGATTCAGTCGAGGCAAACATGTCGCAGCATTCACCATATATAAATGTCTTCTCCATTGGAAATCTTTTGAATATGAAAGAACTAGTGTGTTTGATAGACTTATTCAGATGATTGGTTCAGCAATTGAGGTACTTCCTCAATATGATAAATGCACTATAAACACTAGAAGCTAATTTTTAGTTATTCTCATTTCCTTAATTTGCAACTTACAAATAAATTTTTTCTGTATTATTTCAATTGTAATGAAGTTCACCTCATTGCAGAATCAAGATAATAATGAACATATGGCATATTGGTTATCAAATACATCTGCTCTGGTGTTCTTAATACAAAAAAGCCTAAAACTAGAGGGTGCAAGCTCAGTCCAAAAATCACCATCTCCAACTTCACTATTTGGAAGAATGACAATGGTATTGATTCAAATCCTTTTTTTTTTAATTATTAATTTATTTAAAGATGACAGGTGATTTGTTAAGAAAGTTAACTATTTTGAATATAATGATTTAGGAGAGCTTATAAAAGTAAACTTTGGTCAATTTCTGACCCGTTTCCTTTTGTGCTAGTTATCTTTTTTAGTTTTACTTGTTGGGCCAGAGATAAAATATAACTCGAATCAACCATCTTTAAGTAATGATGTCAAAAGTGTCACCTCTAGAATTGCTTCTCAACTTATAATGGCTCTCTAAGAAAAACTTACATATTTATGCTCCATGATATGGTCTTCTACTATTTTTAGGGATTTCGTTCGTCTTCTGTCAGTCTAGCCGCACCTGCAGCTGCACTTGAGGTAGTACGTCAAGTTGAAGCCAAATACCCAGCTTTGATTTTCAAGCAGCAATTAACAGGATACGTAGAGAAAATCTATGGCATTGTTCGTGACAACTTGAAAAAGGTGTTGGGATCATTACTCTCCTTATGTATTCAGGTGAACTTTGATTCATCCTCACCTATAATCTGGTTGAATTAATGTAACCATGCATTCAAATTATAGTCTTACCCATATTACCCATGACTCATGTATTCATCTTATTATTGTGAAATTCAGGCTCCACGAGCATCTAAGGGAGTGCTAAGATCCGGCATGTCCTTTGGCAAAGATTCTCAATCAAGTCATTGGCAAGACATTGTCGGTTGTCTCAACACTTTTCTCAAAACATCGAAAGATAATTTTGTATGTCCATACTTACTGCCATAGATTTTCTTTTTCCACGGAAGTGAATATATCTTCTTTTTTTTTCTTGGAATGGTCGAGTGTTTCTTTAATTGATAAACATGCATACAATTTATTCTAATCATCATTCACATTTTGAACATTCTAATTGCAACTGCTAAGAAGATATTTTATGTCAAATTTCTCATATAATTGGATTTCAGGTACCACCTATAATTGTTCAGAAGATATTTTGTCAAGTTTTCTCATACATCAATGTGCAGCTCTTTAACAGGTGTTTGATTACTCGATGTTCGTTTTCTCCGTAGTATTTTTCTTTGCTTTATAATGTAAATAGTACTTTTGAAATTATCTTCATTTTGCAGTCTTCTTTTGCGGCGGGAGTGTTGTACCTTCAGCAATGGGGAATATGTGAAAGCTGGATTAGCCGAGTTGGAGCTTCGGTGTTGTCAGGCAAACGAAGAGGTAATACATTAATCTGACTTTTCTGATGTGTATGGCCGTATGGGTTGGTAAAGTAGATGTAGCTGTAACTAATGTGTTAAATGACTTAAAAAGATATGCATATAATTAACACTAAAAAGAAAAATCACAATTTAAATTATTTGGGTAAATTTAGTATCTAAAAGCTCCTATAAATCTAGAATGCTGCATTGATAAGGGTTTATTTTTGAGCTATTTGTGTAAATATAAGTATAACAGCTCCATTTTATTTAACCAAACATAGCTTCTTGCTAAAGTGAGCTTCTTTTTCGAAACAAACAGCTAAAAGCTTTAAGAAAGCTTGCTGCCAAACAGACCATATAACTTCTATTTTTATTTTGAATGGTAATTATATATAATTAAATGAGTACTAGCGAGAAGCTAGAATTATAACGACAATAAAAGACAATAACTAGCAAGAAGCTAGAATTATAACGACAATAAAAGACCATACCAAACCGACGAAACACGACTCTAACAGACCACGACCATTACAAGCTACAACTTCAAACCAAACCATCCAACAGCGACCCTAAAACAAAAGACTCCTCTACAGTAGATCTAACAATTGAAGGAGGAAACTCCCGCATTCCAACCTAACATAACCATTCAAGGCAATCACCCAATACACAGTATGAACTTGGGTGAAAAAAAATCAACCATGACACTTTCAAATGAGACAAAATCCACCTAAATTTTAAACAAACAGTTTTGGTCATACTAGTCTACCGAGTGGTGGCATAGTGTGATGCAAGTATAGTCAACGAACAAATCGTTTACTCTAAAAACCCACAAGCTGAAAATAATGACCCTCGCTGACCATGACCTTTCCTGAACCAAAAGAAACTCAAATCACAGCCACTAACGACCTCGCCTTAAAAGTTTTTGGAGAACAAAAACCGCTTGCACAGTTGCACCACTGCTTTACCACGACCCACAAAAAAGCTCCCTCAAGAAGCTGCTGATCTGAGTAACCACCCGCCAGAACCACCAGCTTGACACAACTTGACCCACCACATTAATCACCAATTTCACCAGATCGGAACACATCACAACCTTGATGAAACCACCTGAAACCAATGCTTACCTCACTACCTGAACCCACATGTTGACTCACCACAACCTTATGAAAAGTTACAGGAAGTGGAATATTGGTTAGTATTAACTATTAACAATTGCATCTTGACAAAAGATGAGAATAAGGAAAAAGAAGGAAAAACTCGTAAAATGAACATCAAGAAGTTATTTCCGAAAATATTCTTGACTTCCATCACGAAAAATAGTTCACAAAGCAATTATTCTTACATATTACCACAATAATATAATAAAATTGTTAAGTTCAATGAGAGCGAACTTAATCAAATTTACTGGTGGTATATTCTTGTTAGTTGTAGAAATATTGAGTTGATTACTTATGGCTTTGCTTCAGAAAACATTTCTTATATCGCAGTATGTAGGTTCAGCTTGGGATGAACTTAAGCATGTCCGGCAGGCTATTAGGTTCTTGGTATTTATCTTCCCTAATAGTGAACTTTCTAAATATATCCTCTTAAATTAATTTTATTTGGGTTACAGTCTAGCAACCTGTCTCTACCTTATTTATCATGCTTATGACCCTCAGGTTATATACGAGAAGTTCAGGATATCATCTGACGAGCTTATCAATGATCTATGCCCAGTAACTCTCTTTCTCTCTCACACATGCCTGCGCACGCACACATGATTATAATAAGATCATAATTTGCTAGCTTAGATCGGGTTTCTCTATCACATACTTGACGTTTATTTATATTCAGGTTCTAAGTGTCCAGCAATTGTATAGAATATGCACTCTTTATTGGGATGACAACTACAACACCAGAAGTGTATCCCCAGAAGTAAGTGAAATCTTAATCTTTAGTAGAACCGTTTATAACCAAAGTATTTCTGTTATATATATGATCTATTAATTTCCCAACCTTTATGTTAACATTAACAGGTTATTTCGAGCATGAGATTACTGATGACAGAGGATGCCAACACCTCTATTAGCGGTTCCTTTCTACTAGATGATAATTCCAGGTATATGCTCAATTTTCTATTTGATGAATGCTGTATCATATTGATAGAAACATATGGTATCAATTTAGACAAAACCGATACAACAATTCTCATAATTTTAGTTAGTGGCAACTTCAACTCGTTTATGTGAAAAGTGAGTTAAGCTGTGTTCTTAAATGGGTTAAAGTTTTAACGTTTTAGCTAAATGGAAAGGGGTCACACACTCACACGGGTCAACGATTTAAAAGTTGTCAAAAGTATAACTAAGTGATTGACTTTAGAACCGCTTAAGTTGCATTTAAATCTTATTCCTATGAAGGTTGTGTAATCACATTTAAAAAATTAGTTATTATTAAAAATAATAAATGGAAAAGAAGTTGGTGAAAACCGTTAAATAACTGACCTGACCCGACCCATTTTGACCCATTCTAAAAGTTCACAAATTTGATCAGAACCCGTCATTTCCTACTTAGAAATGGAATGTCATTTTAGAAATGGAAAAGATGGTGGGTTGGTGTGTTGGATAATGGGTCAAAACGGGTTGGGTTTGACTTAATTATCATTACAAGTTAAAATGAGCTAGGCCAGCTTTAAACAGTTTAAGATGCAGTAAAAATAGACTTTGGGTCATTTGACTTGATTCCCTATTATAGTTTTTTTGACCCTTTGAGATAAAACACTAAACACGACTCATACTGATCCATTCAGACGTAAATGGGTCAAAATTGTCACCTCTAATCCTAATTATCCACCACAATGAGTAATTAATCCGAGTTTTCAAATGCAGCATACCTTTCTCTGTTGATGACCTCTATACTTCCCTTGAAGTAAAAGACTTTGCAGACGTGAAACCTGCTGTAGAACTTGCCGAGAATCCTGCCTTTCTCTTTTTACTATAAAGGCGATCACACCAAAGAAATCTCTTACAATCATACAAAGGTATAGCATATCTCATTCTGAAAGAGAAAATATATATATATATATATATATATATATATATATATATATATATATATATATATATATATATATATAGTGAAGCGTTCAAATGAGAAGGACATTTTTTGTGAGAACGCGAGAAGAGATGTGGACCATTGGATCAAATTAATCTCATCTTGGGCGGAATGGCATTTTCGTAAATTTTGCTCCAAAAATCATAGGGGTCTGACAGAATTATTTTCATTTCTTCTCACCTAAAATATGTATCGATTCTCTCTCCCTCTGCATAAACAAAACACACACAAACACCACAAACCAACCACCATCGCCACTAACCTGCACCGACAACAACACCACAAATCACCGTTAGAGGACCAATCGCCGCCATAGCAGCACCTTCTGTCACTCATCTCGATCATCTCTTTAAGCTTATAGTTGTCTGCTTTTGTAATTTGGAGGTTATTAGATAAAAATGGGCTCTTCAAAAGGTTAAAGTCTTATACTTTCATTATTCAGATATTTGTAATCGGTGTTCAATTTGAATATTGCTCGTAATATTTGTTCATCTAGTTTATAACGCATACCAACTGTTTGATGAAATGCCTGAACCAATATTGCGCAAGCTTTTCATGTAGACTAGCATGGTCCCCGCACGATGCAGCTGCGGGCACCATGTAATTTATTTTTTTCGGCTAATTATTTATTTTATTTGTACGTTTTTTGACAATAGTTTTACTGATTAGTTTTTTAAAACAAAAGTTTGATGAAATTTTTCTTAGTTAGTATTATTTTATTTATTATTTATTTTATTTTTTTTGTTTAGTAGTTTGCTTGGTTTGTAAAATATGTGAACATATTTTATTTTATTATGTTCTTTTTGACAATAAATTTACGGATACAAAAATTTCGTTTAGCTCGTGTTCGTTCGGGCTCGAGCTCATTGGCTCGTGTCCGTTGGGGCTCGAGCCCGTTTGACCCGTGCCCGTTCGGGCTCGAGCCCATTTGGCCTATTGCCCGTTCGGGCTTGAATATTTGTATAATATGTTTTATTATTTGTATTAGTGACATTTAATGCAGGAATTGTGTTTAAGTTGGTTGTATAATATGCTTGATAATTTGTATTTCTTATGTAAGGGGTGTTTTAATAAGTGCATTAATTGTATTTATTGACCAGTTAATTAATTGGATTTAATGTATATAATGATTTATTTATTGTATTAATGTTAGTATTAATTGTATGTTAGATTTAAATATGAGGGGAATTTATATAAGTGGCATTGGTTGTTGTACTTATAGCTTTAGAAGTTGTATTGCTTAATTTTAAGTATTTCTATTAATAGTAGGCCTTCCTCCATTATAATATAGTATGATTTTACAAATCTTCAATCTTTAGATATCTGTAGTGGAGGAATTACAGATGCTGGTGTGAAGAATATCAAGGATCTTCGTTCTCTAGTTCTTTTGAATCTATCACAAAACCACCGCTTGACAGATGCTTCACTGACATTGATTACTGGTATCTAGTTAATTTGACGATGCATTCGCTTTTGTTAATTAAAGATAAACAATAGTAAACTCTTTGTGGATCACTTTGGATGCAGGTCTGACTCAGTTGGTCTCTCTGAACTTATCAAATTCGCGAGTAACCAGCAGTGGATTGCAGCACTTGAAGCCAATAAAGAAGCTGAAATCTCTAAGCTTAGAGTCAACTAAGGTGGCTGCAAATTATTTAAAGAGACTCCAGGTATCAGACCGTGAACTTTTTCTGCTGATTCATGACTGCTATTTTTCTTCACATGTGAATATAGTTTTTCTTCACATGTGAATATAGTTGTATAGTTTTTCTTCACATGTGAATTTTTTCATCTAGCTATTTGGTTGGTCAGCTAGTTGTTGAATATTTTTCTGAATTTCAAAATCAGCTTTTACAGGGCTTATACAGGTCTGCAAATTGATGGTTTGGGTTGTTTTGCTAAGTTCTCAAAGAGGGTCATTTTGGACCAGTGCAACCCAGTGCTTTCTTAGGCATTTGAATAAGCTCTTATAAGCTCCAATTAAGCTCATTTTTGTTTTTCTTAGGTCTTTGCCAGATAGTGATTGATTCTAAGTTGAATTGGCCCATTAGCTTATGCACTAGATAGCTTTTAGGAGTGCTTGAAGTAGGTTCTTAGGTCTGCTTGTTTAAACTGATTCCATTAGAGTTTCTGAGTAATACTTTTAGCAGCTTAATTTTAAACCTCTAATAAGCTCATTTTTGTTTCTTCTTGCTTTCACTGTTAGCTTATAGTTTAAGTTCTTTTAGTTTTAGCTTTTAAGGACTTAGTTTGTTATATTGTAGCTTATGCTTTAGCTTAAAAACCCCCCCTTCAGGGCTGTTTGGAACTGCTTATATAGGACATTATTTAGTTATTGCTTCTTGTTGATTTCAGTTTCCTAGACAAAAAACACACGCCAAATATGGTAAGCCTTGACTCAAGACATGCTGTGTAGCCAAAGCGTGAAATACACTAACTTCCGCTAGATATGAAATAAATCCTTTCTAAACCACATTTTCAAGTTGATGATACCCTTCAATAGGAAGCTTTCACGCGATAAGCAACAATATATGTTCTCACCTTTTTGTGATTTTGAACATTAAAGAGTGTGTCTGTTTGTTAATGTAGTTGGTAATTAGTTCGTTACCTGATTTCATAGTGATGTCATGATAAGAAAAATGATAGGTTTAACACAAGAAAGCGATGTATAAATAAAATATAAATAACATTGGATTGTGGCAACATAGTTGTCTTATATTTTGACTCCCACATTGGACAAAAGGAAGAAATTTATCTAGTTTATATACCATGGTGTATTTGGTTCATATAAGTTGACTTTAGTACTATGTTGTTGATCTCAACATCTAAAACGCGGATAAGTATAAATTTATCTGCATATTAGATGATGTGTTCGACAACTGATACGAGTTCTTATCTTTTTTGCTTATTCTAAGATTAAAGAGTTTATTCTTTTACTTGTTAGGTAAAAGCTCCAACTCTTTTATATTTTTGTAAGCAGTTGTTGAAGATTAAATAGTTTCTCTTTTAAATGTATATCTAAACATGTTGTGAATACACCATCAACTTTCTTTAGTTCTATATTCTTTGACTTTTGGCTAAGGGTGGTCAACTCTAGTCTTCAAAGTTATTAGGAAAATGGTTCAAGACTGATAGTTCTTGAATTGCTCGATCTCAAGTCTTAAATTGGCATTGAAGTGTTCTTCATGTTCCAGTAATACTTCATCACTTAATACACTTCCTAATCCTACGATTCTTCTCAGCTCCCTGTACTTCAAATATCTCAGCAGGACATCCACATGCTGGCCAAAACACAAGAAGAATGTGACCAATTGACAATTTAGATCAGCAATCGGTATTTCTGATAGAACTACTCAAGTTAACCAACCTTATTGAAAATGTACTTCACCACAGATATGAGAAAAACCCATGTCCAAACATCCATGATTAATTGTGCTAACATAAGGTATGATTAAAAACCTAAACTCGCTAATATAGTGATATAACTTCAAATGCACTGGTTCATCAATGGCGTCAAAACAATCACAAAAATATACAGGCGCACATTTTGGTGAACCTTCAAGTGCAACTCCAATGAGGTTATTTCATGAACTGATCCGATAACAAACAATGAAGTTGTTACTTGTTAGGGTAAACACGTTATTAATGGGAATGGTGAACGATTTTATTTTTATTGGTATAGTAAAAGTGACACCGGGGTACTTTATTTTACCGGCAAGTCTTACTTTTTACTCACTATTGTGCAAACTTTTTCCATACTTAATTGAAGTCTTTTGTCCCACATGGTTTGAAGAAAGGACAGTTAGCTTGTTTATATATTGTAACGTAAAATGGTATAGATATGTTGATATCAGTATCTTGTAATCATTTGTGACCATTTCTTATGTTAAATCTACACAAATCAAACGATTCACTTGTACACTTACAAACACCATTCACCTTTCAGAAACGGGTCCAACTGGGTAAATTTTTAGACCTGTTGGGTCACCATAAATTTCAGAAAAACTAATCGAACCGTCTAGTAGCTGTTAATCACAGATGTGTTTATAACTGTTAATCTTCTTTATGTGTTTAGGTTGCGTTTATTATTGGCAAAGGTGGAGAAACGATAAAAAACCTGCAATCAAGATCTGGAGCTCACATTCAGGTAGTTGATATAATATAGCCCCAGATGGCTCTTAGATTTATTCAATAAAGGGTTTAAAAATGGAATTACATTTGCTTAAATGTACTTTAGGTGATTCCCCAACATCTTCCTGAGGGAGATTGGTCTAAAGAGAGAACAGTGAGAATCACCGGGTATAAGAGGCAGATTGAGATTGCTAGTGAGCTGATCAAGGAATCAATGATTCAGGTTTGTTCTCCTAGACCTTGATTTATGCAACTAATAGATGAATTTTTTCTGGCATATGCACTCTGTTTAAATTTCTTGGTAATATGTTGAATTGTTCGGATTTTGTGTTGGTTTATTGCGCTTTCGGTGTTCCTGCCTTCCTGGCATACTTGTCCTTTTTTAGTTTTCTTGTATGATTGCAATATATGTGGAAGTTTTAGTTGTTCCCTTTAGATTTTGCTTCTATAGTCGTACCACAGATGGTAGATTGCATGTTACTTTGCTCCAACAGAAGTCTTCTGATTAAATCCTTGAGACATAGGCTTAAATTGCATGACATAAGGGTTGAATTCTTTGTCTCTTTCTTGCTTTTTTTTATACATCTTAATTTTAACATTTCTGATATAACTAATACTGCCAGTAGATTAATCACAGTTGTAACAATCATTTGCTAGTTTGTTGCAACTTGCAAGCTTGCCCCCTTGAGTAGCAAATACCAACCGCTCATCCGTTTTACGTATTTAATTTTTAACTTTTGAATATCAAGAAATACTTAACAGATACAGAACTGATTTTGGTCAAAACCTTGTAAAAGTTTATAGCTACACTAGTAAGATAACTTGTGCCAAAAATGTTAAAGCTCATGTTAGTTCAGTGACATTAAAGGTTACATGGGTATGTACACTATGTTGGTTTGATCATTACGCCTGATTTTATCATTGTGTCTTTCTGAACTTTATATGTGCTTGGTGTCTCGTTAAGAATATCTTGAAATTTAACTTCAATGATAACAATGTTGCTTGCTGCCTCTAGTGGATTTTTTTTCCCTAGATTGTATGGTCATCTGTTCTGTCACATTCTCGTTGGGTTATAAGCTGTACTTGGGTACATCTATAAAATAGAGTAAGCATAAGCATACATGGATAAAGGTCACTAGAGTTTGCAATATGATTCGTGAACCATGCAAAGCTCACTTTTATGCGGTTGAGGATCTTGTTTTAAATTGAGCTATGGGTTGCAATGATTTGTTTATCTTGAAGGTGCCCAATTCGGCTTTAGAAATTCAGATCTGGCATTTACCTCACAGTGGGTCAACATTGCTTTCTTGGTGTAGCAATAGATAGCCATTTTTCACTCTCATCCATTGAAGAAAGGTATCGTGCATTTACCTTTGTGATGGCAGGATGTCATTAGTTGGTAAGATTGCTTCAAGGCTTGGTAGTATACTTGTAAGACTATTTTATGTTTAGTCTCCGTTCTCTACAACTTCCCCTTGTTCTATGCATGAGATATCTGTTGGAAGAAAGTGTCATGCCTGGTCAAATGCTTATGTTTGAACCTAGTAAAGCGTCCATGGTTAATAAGTTCTACTTTCATGCTCTGTCAAGACTTGAAGTGTGTGATAGTGTCCTTCAGTACATATTAGGATAGTACAAAGTTCTCAAGTCTTTTGATTTTAAGAGATGCAGTGCTGAAAATTTGCTTGTCTGAATTTAAGTTGTCATGATGCTTGAATAGGTCATCTCCTGATATTGACAATGATTGATCTAGTACTACATGCTCTTGTTTCCAATTAAGGCGCCCTTAATTATCTATGGCTAGTTTTAGGGTGTTGTAGTGATGTTTGTTGAAACATTTTATTGTACCCACATAAGTCATGCTGCTCACCAGTTCCCTTGTCTCTATTGGTCAGATGCTCCAGCTTGTGCACTCCTTGATATACCCCCTTCACATTTTATGTCTAATTTAGTCTTCAGTGACAGTACATGTAGGGGTATATGCGATTTAAAAATAAATAATGTGTGGTACTTGTGTTTCACTTGGATCTTATAGCTAACAAATGAGAAGACAGAAGATACAGATACAAACTATTTTCTTATTTAATTGTACTGAACACTGCCATCAAATAATCTGAAATCATAGAATTATGTAAATATGCTGAGGGGTTTAGCTTACCATTCTCCTGCACATCTTGTGTCTAGTTCAGTATCTTTAAGTGCCGTCACATGTAATGGTCTTCGGAATGGATATGTGTGCTTTGAAAGAATGTGGTACTTGTGATTTATATAGATCTTATAGTTTAACGAGATTGAAAATATGAGATTCAGATGTAATTATTTGTTTGCTAATTGTACTAATCACTGCCATCAAATGATCTAAGCTTTCAGAATTATGTAAATATGCTGACCGTTCTACTTTGTCTCTGTAAAACGTATTGAGATTAGCATGTAATTTTGTTAAACCTGTTTCTTCTGTATCCAGACGTCTCTTGTTACTGATTTTTAACTTCAATCTTTGTTATGCGTGGTACAACAGTTATATTTCTTATTGATGTATTTGCTGTCTGTTTATCTATGTATTTATTAATCTTTTTTTTTTTTCCTTGTTGATTGTTTGATTGTTAATTTAGTGTTTTGCCGTGTTAAAATTAAAAACGAGATGATGCTGACTAGTATCTTTTCTTCATATTTTTTTGATGATTTTGTTGATCAGCCAACAAGGCCAAGAGTCCCAGCAAGTGGTTACAACCAGCAGATTTTTCGTCCATGTGGACCTGGTTCTCAGTGGGGACAACGTAGCCATCCTTCACACCTGACTGGGAATGACTATCCACTGAGAGGACCATATTCACCAAATTTCTCACAGGGATATCGAAACTATCCTCCACAACAACCACCTTCCAGAAACAATGTTGGCTAGGATCAAAGGACACCAACAAACATGCAGGGGCCTTCCCGATTACTACAGTGGGCAAGGGGTGTATGCACCTGCTCCTTTGGACCAACCCCTATGCATCATGCTTCTGATCTTGGTCCCATGGGTCCACCCCCTTCTCAAGCAAATTACAATTATGGACAGCCTCAAGGACCAGATTATGGGCAGCAACCACCTCCCTACCCACAGAGTGCGTCTCAAGGTTATAGTCATGGTTATGGTGAACCCAGGTATGACAACCAGGGGCCCGCCCAACATCCACCTTCAACATCCACCTTCACCTTCAGATTTTGCTACTTTAGTTTCTTAGCATTAGGCATTAGATATTGTTAACTAGAGGTAGGTAGATGTGTGTGTTGGGTAATGGGTGGAAGCAGGGTTTTTTTGTACAGGTTGAAATGGGTTGCTTGACCCGCAAATATTACACTTCTTTTCTTTAAAGTTTAGATTTGATCAGGGATAATGCATGACACAAATCGATCCATTTATAAGTAAATGGGCTGAAATGGCATCCTTTTATGTTTATGGACTCCGTGGCATGAGAACTGTCTATTAATGCAGGTGACAGAGTTAAGTATGTCGGTTCCTTGTCTGGGTTTTCTCCTCTGCAGGCTCCATTAAGGTACTCAACTTCTACTTAAAATGATACTGCAATTTCATATATTTGATTTTCTAAGCTCTCGGTTCCTTGCATCTATGTATGTGTATATTTATTCTTTCTTTTTTTTTTTCATTTATTTATTTGGCATATTTAGGTGGCTTATCCATATGAGAAAGGCATTATTACTAGAAAAAGAAGTTCCGAAACCTAAAGATGTAGAACCTGAGCTCAAAGTTGATGAAGATGAAGATGGTGATGGACTTCAAGAAATTGAAGAACTGAAAGATGCTATGCAGCGGAAGAGAAAGCAAGCACAAAATAAAACTGCAAAACAAAAGAAAGGGTTTGTTCTTGATACTGTTCTTTATTCATTATTAGGATTAGTAATTATCTTGTGATACTTGTCAAAAGTGTTTGGGATAACGGGTCAAAACGGGCTACTTTTAATGCATCCGCCAGCAGGTCAAGTTGGGTTGGCCCACCTATCAGAAACATTTTTTGTAATTGTTTTGAATTTCATAAAAAGTGTCTTAGTTAAGACATTATATAGTAATAAACTATACTTACACAATAAGTTATCTAATTTTTTTTTAATAAAGTGATTTAGGAGCTTTTACGCATTTAAACACTTTTAGTTGACTTTCAACCAGGTGACCCATTTTCAGTTTAGCTTTTTGGAGATAATTAACCTGAATCGACCCGTGTTAAGCAAATGGATTGAATTTCCGTCTCTACTTTCTTTACTTTCACATTTTGCTGTATTGATAATCTAACTTTGGTTTGTCTGTGAGCAAACATTTAGCAGTTATTGATAGCACACCAATGTGTAAGGATCTCGACACCATAATTATAAAATAGAAGCGTGCTGGTGAGAACACTTTAAAGAAAGAACTGTAGATGAGATTTGAAGCAGCAACATCTCATGGATTTCATTTTGAAGCAATGACAGCAAAGGATTTATGGACTTGTTGGAAGAGGTTCCCTGTGATTAGGGGTGTTATTACTAGTGTTTATTCACATGCTAGTGAATAAAAGTTTATTCACGCGCAAAGAAAAAAGTATATTGTCATGTATAAATATACCTGTATTATTAGTGAAGAAAGTTTATTCACACACGAATAAAAAATATATGCCCATGTAAAATGTGCATGTATTTACTAGTGAAGAAAGTTTGTACGTGTATTTACTAGTGAATAAAGCTTATTCATACGCAAATAAAAAATTATATGCTTATGTATGAATATACGTGTATTTACTAGTGAAGAAAGTTTATTCACACGCGAAAAAAAAAGTATATGCTAATATGTAAATGTACGTGTATTTACTAGCGTTTATGCTCAAGCGAAGAAAAAAGATATGCTCATGTATAAATGTAGGGGCATTTACTAGTGTTCATTCACATGTGAAGAAAAAGTTTATTGTCATGTATAAATGTACGTGCACTTGTAGTTATTCACCCGAGAAGAAAATCGTATATGGTCATGTATATATGTACGTGTATTCACTAGTGAAAAAATTTTATTCACGCGCGAAGAAAAAAGTTTATAAAATATACTTGTATTTAATAGTGAAGAAATTTTATTCACACGCGAAAGAAAAACAATATAAAAATATACGTGTATTTACTAGTGAAGAAAGTTTATTCACATGAGAAGATAAATGTATATGCTCATGTATAAATGTACGTGTGTTTACTAGTAAAGAATTATATTCACACGCGAAGAACTAGTATATACTCATGTAAAAATGTACGTTTATTTAATAGTGAAGATGTTTTATTCACACGTGAAGAAAAATATACATATGCTCATTTATAAATGTACATGTATTTACTAGTGAAGAAAATTTATTCACATGTGAAGA